>CM065386.1:13477500-13712500 GCA_033060915.1 Euryodendron excelsum
GGATATGTCTAATACATTAAACCGACTCAAACAAAGAAGATTCCTAAAAGCAAAGTAACTCTAATTCCCAAAGGGAACATGATATTTTGAAACCTATAAATACCCTGATACATGAAAGGTGCAAGGTATATTCACTTGAGTTCTAGCTCTTAGTATTTTATTCGATTCATTGTGATTAAGCTTGTTAACTTAATCATCAGAGTGCCTTCGGCCCAAAGGGGGTCGAGTTATTCTCGTTGTCTTCTTCTCTTGTAAATTGCTTGTGCTCGTCGAATCGGTTTGAGAGTTCAACCAGGTCTTCTTAAAAATTTCACCTACACTTATCTTAGCTTATAATAGCTAATTCAGCCTTTTGCTTATAAACAAAAAAAGCTAAATGAAAAAAATCAAATTTAAGCTCTACCAAACGGAACCTAAATCAAACAGGAAAGAGAAGATAATTTTTCTTTTTTCTTTTTTTTCTCTTTCCCATCCCTCTCCCAAGTTTAGGGGTGCCCATGGGCCCGAGAGCCCTATAGGCCCACCCAAGCCGGCCTATAAATTATAGAGCTTGAGAATTTTTTTTAGATCCGTTTAGTTTAATGGACAGGCTTGAGAATTGTCTTTGAAACCTAATCGAAAATATATATAAAATGTTATATTTTTATATTTTAATATATATGTGTATATATGTAATTAAATTTTACATATTCAATATTATTTTTAGAGAAAAAAATTATTTATTAAAGAAATTTTAAGTTAAATGGAAGGGCTTGGACGGGCTTGAAAATATAATTTTTTTAATTGAATAGGCTTAAAATTTAGTTTTGGATTCGATGGAATTTATTTCTACTGTAAGTCCAACCTGCCCAATAACCACCCCTACCCAAGTTCCAAACAAATAATTAACCTTATTGGGATGGCCCAATACTTTCGGTACGTCCTCATCCTTCAAATGGGCTTTGTCTGACTACAAGAAATCAAAATGCACGGGGAAAAATAAAAAAAAAAACCACGACACTATGGCTATTAACATAGTGACCATTTCAAGAATTCGGAAATTATTCACCAATGGAACATTTTGTAATTCTGAAGTTATTTGAAGAGAGGGTAATTACAAAAACACTCTCGAAATGATGACTCGGTATTACTAAACTTCTTAAACTCTAAAACGTCACACATTGATTCTTTGAACTGCTAATTTATATTAATCAACACTTATGTTAGCAATTTAGTAAGAGAGTGAATGAAAAATATCATGTGACTAGCCCAAATACACAAAAGTATGGTTTTATATCGAAATTAATTTTTTATTTTTGTAATAATTGTCTATTGACTGAAATGTCTATTGAATTGTCCCTATAGTTACATGTTATTCCAAGATGCATTTCATTAGACAATTATTATAATAAGAGAAAGTCAATTTAGGTATAAAATCGTGTTTTGTGAATATGTGTAAGTTATACGGTAATTTTTTTTTATCTATTTTCTTAACAGATTGCTAATAAAAAATGTTAATTGATATAAATTGATAGTTCAAGAGATTAATATGTCACGTTTTAAAGTTTAAAGAGTTTAATGATGCTGAGTCATAATCTAGATGGTGTTTTTATAATTACCCGTTTTTAAAAAAAACATTGGTGACAGTTTGAAAAAATTAGCATAAATTTTGATTACACAAGGAATATGTAGAAAAATCTTAAAAGTACAAGTTCTCCCGTTTTATAATTTTTTGAATATTTTGAAAAAAAAATGCAAGAATTTTTCATAAATATTGGAGAGGTTCGCAAGAAATTTGAGAATTATTAAAAAAATGTGGGATAAATTCGAGAGATGTTTAAAAGTAAGAATATTGATAATATTTTTATAAATATAATAATAATAATAATTATTATTATTATTATTATTATTTCTCTCTAATGCAATGATAACGGACTATACAGCAGTCCACGAAGGACGGAAGAATAAATCGCCCTCTCCTTCCATGGCCCTCGTGACCCTTCACCCTTTAGGCCTAGTAAGTGTGGTATTCGAACCCAAGCCTCTAATTATATCAAAAAGCTTTACCAATTAACTTGTGACTAGCCAACAATATGATTATTCCTCAAGGAAAATGCTTACAATATCACATTGGATTTATTTATTTATTTGACTTTGTTCATAGACTCATAACCTTTACAAGGTTAGTTTCCTTTGTTTCAAAACAAAAAAGTACATAATTTATTATTAATTAATAATTCACGTCACCTGACAAATCGAAATAATGATTTTCTTAGATATCTCCAGCATTATTCTTTTTCATGATAGTACTACATACTATCAAAGATGATGTTTTTTGTGAGATGGAATAAGGAGGCAAGGAATTTGAAAGGCTATTTTATAATTTGACCTCAAATCTCTGCATCCTGAAGTTCTTACTGTATCTCCCTTGGCAGTTATTTAATTCTATATAATAGTACATATAAAAGGCTATGCCTGGATTACTTACTTCAACTCATTTTGCACAAATAAACGTGAAATAGAGTCGGATAAGAAATTACGAGTCCAATCCCGTGACCCTACGAAACAGATGCTGCCAAATAATAAAATGTTGGGGTCTTCCTTTTGGGGCACCATTCCATTTTTTAGGTACACATTTATGAGGAATAATGACGAATAAGGTGAAAGTGAAGTATATTCATGAAGATAGCTTACTATCCGCTTAATATATTTTGTAGTAAATGCAGATGGTACACCTACCATTAATTAGTTATAGATTTGGTATGACAGTAAGTGTTTAAATCAAATAGACATTAATTTTTCTCTTCGCGGGCCAATTACCTACCTTAGCTTCAAGCACCTTGAAGGGGAATTTCCTTTTCCTTTGAGGTGTTTGTTTGATCAGAAAACAGAAAGAGATTAATTAACAAAAGGATATTTTGGATGGTTTACCTTCCACCAATATTAGAAATGTTCAAGTTTTCTATTGCTTTCAGGGGTTGTCTATTTGGTATGTACATATGCAAGAGAATATAAAATAATATATATATATATGTATATGCGTACTTGCAAGTATATATACCAATGAGTTTAGAAAAATGCCTTAATGCTATACTTGTCCCAATTAAAGTTGGAATAATAGTTGAAATTAACATGGATGGTATACCTAACATCGTATTGGATGTGGTAGTAGACCACTCGGTTTCAATTCCTTGGACTTGAACAGATTTGGTGTAACTGCAAGTATATATATATTTATATTTATATTCCAATGTACATTAGTCGTTATATATGCATGCAGACCAAGTCGAGAGCTTCTCCAACACTATAGGATGTGTAGTTTTCATTTATCGGTGGTTGAGAAATGCAAGAAAAACACGAGAGAGAGAGAGAGAGAGAGAGAGAGAGAGAGAGAGAGAGAGAGAGAGAGAGAGAGAGAGAGAGAGAGAGAGAGAGAGCCATTCATAATTTCAAACTATACATAATTTCAAACTCCATGACCGAATTAAGAAGCAAGAGATCGAATAACAAGATGTATTACCAGCATTGCTGTCACTATAAACAGCTGTTTGATACCCAAAATTGGAGGAAAAAGTAACCGAGGCATTAACGATTCCTATTGTACGAGATTCCTGCCATGGTAAATAATGCACCTAAGATTCTTAAATGAAAGAAAAAGACTGAACAAGCTCAAATGTTTGGCTCTCAACGTATGATACATCATTAACCACTAATAAGGCGAACATAATCCAAGAAACTTAATTATGAGAACTGCATGTTAGATTTCTCGAGCCGGCGAGAATACAATTTCTTTTTCAAGCGAGCCGAAGATGATGGCCTCAATTAACTAATTCTAGTTCCAGCACAAACAATGAAAGTGGACTCTATATCTTGCTTACTCATAAATATATGTTCTCTCGTGTTGTGTTTCAAAAACCTTTTTGTTTCTTTTCAGGTCTGGTTCGTGGTAGTTTATGTGGTTTTACCATATTGTCGGCCAGGGAACAAGGGCAGGTCCACCTCAAGTCGGTGCCTCCGATCAATCGGCCAAGCCTGACGTCCTTTTGGAGGGCCACTCACCCCAAAGAGAGGAGCCGAAATGAAGATAAATTAACACTTTTTACATGCTGCTAATGCCACACCGACAGACTGCAACTGTTTGGAGCTAGGGCCTGAATTTGCTTAGAAGTCCTAAGCATTTTGATAAAAAAATTTGTTAGGATCAAGATATTGTCACAGTTTCAAATTGAGGTTTCACCAAATTTTTTTTTTCCTTTTTTTTTTTGATACATTGACAAAAGTCAAATGGTGACGTGTGCCTAAGGACCATATAATTTTTTTTTCACCAAATTTTTTTTTTGCTTTTCTTTTGATACATTGACAAAAGTCAAATAGTATTGTGTGCCTAAGGACATGTGTTAAATATATATTATCTGGTTCTACGAAGTGTAGAACTCATACTTTTTTTTGTTATAAATATAATTATTTTACACAACTAACAATGCATGTATGTACTCTCTAATTAGCAAGACCGTTGCAAAATGCATGAATTAGGACTAAATTGTCTGGTCTCATCTTGAAGCAACTGTTTCTTCTGCTTCTTAGGGTGCACCCTTTGATTACTTTTTGAAATTTTATAGTGTTAATTATCATTTTGGTTTGCAATAATGGCGAAACTTTTTACTAACCCGAGATCAAGATGATGATGACAATATCCAAAGATGAGATGATGATTATGATATTATACTATAGGGGACCACCAAATCTTGGTATGTTGGTGTAATCAACAGTAATCCTGAGGCTGTTATTTGCCTATCAGGTGGGTCCCCACTGATCGTTTGATCAATAATTATGAAATGGCGATCCACTATTTCAAATGATTTATTTGGTCACGAATAAGTACATCTAACGTCAGTTGTGGCTGTGATGATTAATCGCTGATACTTGATACATTAGTATTTATCCACTATAAAGGTGGTATTGGGTGGGTCGAGTCGAACTTAACTAAAAATAAAGCCTAAAACTAAATTTGTTCAATTAAAAAATTTAAATTCTCAAGTTTTTTTATTTAATCTAAAATTTGTTTAATGAATAATTTTTTCTTTAAAAAAATATTAAATAATATAAAATTTAATTACATATATAAGCATATATATAATATAAAAATATATTAATTTATATATATTTCAAGTATGATTAGGCTTCAAAATAGTTTTTAAATTTGTCTATTAAACTAATTAAACCTAAAAAAAATTTCAAGCCTTATAAACCGACGTATCTGGCTCTTGAGTATACGGCCACCCCTAGTCTACTATTAGTTGATGATTTCCAATCAATGTGTCAACTGTCAATCAACAGTCAAAGATTGAGTTTCGGTCGCCACTGGTGCTAAACTTTTTCTTTGGTGAATTTACACAAGCTGCCCAAGATCCCCGTTCGATCTGGCAACAACAGAATCATTAGCTTTTGAAGAGCAGGGTTAGTTAATTGATAAGTACCAGCTCTTCCCATACATCTGGTCATGCGATTGATAAAATTATGAAATATTTTTGGAGGATAACATCACTTTTATTGCATCTTTCACAAGCAATGAGTTTTTTTTATAAGGTGAGTTTTGAACGCACCCATCTTACTCATCTCGTGCCCTTTAAAATAAAATAAAATTGATTACTTTGTGAAGAAAAATAAAACAAGAATGTATATGCAGTCCTAAGTCAAATAATGGCGTGTAAAACATGTAGCCAATGGAAGCAGTAAGCAAGGTTAGGATTGATGCCTATGTAAGAAGTCAATCATAAATCTTATACTTGTACAACTGCGACAAAGAGCTTTCGGATAATCCTACAGTACTGTGAGTGTTTTCGTAGTGCTGATACCTGTGCAACTTCAACCCTTGGATAAAAGAAAATAAAAAAGATTCTAATTATTGGACAGGAATTTTTAAAAAAAATTAATATAGTTTTGTTGAAAAAATAGTTACAGCAAATATGAGCTGCAATTACAGCCAATGTGATTTATAGTTACCACAATGCGGTCATATTTGTGATAAATTTAAGTGGTAACTATAATAATCCGAATGATAAGTGTCTTTAAAGTACCGATACGCTTAAGTTAATGTAGTCATTCCCCTAAAATATAGAGAAATGAAAAGCCTAATATGACATGATTGCATCATTAGCTCATTCAAGTTGGCTATTAAGGAAGAGTCATATGGACCACCTACTCGCCATATTAAAGTCCCATCTTGATACCTGAATGCGATTTGCAAAACAAAAATGACCTTTCTTGTCTCAAATTTTGATGTTATTTCTTAATTAATGACTTGTTAAGACCGACCCCTTTTTGAATAGATTATGTGGACAGATTAGGAAGAATTATGAACTTTTCCATGTTGGCAGGGCCCAAAATTGTGATCAAATTGACAATGTATGATATTCTGTTTAATTGAATCTGAAATCAATTGACACATCTTGAGCTAGCTTAGTCAATAAATATACAGAAATACTGTACAAAATGATATTTTTTGGAGTTGTGAGCCTATTATTTTAAATAAAGAACCTATTAAAGTGTTATTTAATTATAAAACTGTCACCGCCACATTATTCTGATATAAGTTTCTGTACAAACATTATAAAAAAATAACATTTTTCTAATCAATTATATACATTAACAGCATACTAGAAAGCTTGCCATGGCATTAATTGGGAGAACTTGTCTCCCCTCCTCTTTAAGAGTGCTCCAATATCCCCAGGTAATACAGCTGCTATATATGAAGTTGTGTGTCGGCATTCCTTTTTTAACATTTTCATTTTCTTATATCTACTAGAAACCGAGTTTACTCATAGTTTTATGGTGCATTCAAGCTGAAAATCCGAAGATCCACGTTATAGCCGTCTGATTAAACTAATATTTGACAATAGTGGACATTAAACCGATCTTTGAATTGTTTACATTGGGATTGGACACTTGGCCCTAAAGTCCTAGCAATGCAGCAAAATACCCTACCATGACAGTCACTAATAACAAGACAAAAATTAGAAGTAAAAAAGGAAAAAAAAAAAAAGGAGAACTAAGAACGAGAAGCAGCAGCCCAGATTAATATGTCAAAAAAAAAAAAAAGCAAGATTGATAGGTTCAAAGCCTTGAACACACTAGTCACATAGCACAACATATGTATATAGGATAACAAAACTAAGGGTGTGTTTGATCCTTAAAGAAAGAAAATGATAAGAAAGAGAGAGAAATAAATGTCTTTTCTTGTTTAATTTAAAAAAAATAAAAAAAATAAAAAAAACTAATTTTTCAAACTACAAATAAACAAGAAAAGAGAAAAAAAATTTTCTTGCCTCTTCTCTCCTCATGTATCAAATATATTTGAGGAGAGAAGAGAGGTGTGTTTGATACTTGAAGAGAGAAAAAAAAAAAAAAATGATTATTATTCTTTTATTTGATTTGCAATGTGAAAAGTTATTTTTTCTTGTCTTTTCTTTTACTTGTTTTTGAAAATCAAACAAGAAGGAACCCATTTTTTCCTTCCAATTCACTTCCATTTATCCTTCTCTTCCTTTCCATTTCCCTTTAGTATCAAACACACCTAACGTAGTTTACCGTTTCAAAAAGAGAGAGCGAGTCACTACCTCGTCAAAAGCTTTAAAAGGGCACATGCATAGCTGCCCTATAAAGAGACTACAAAATCAAAGTTTGAAATTACAGTTCTCTTTTCCCATACCCTGCACTCCTAAAAGCTCTTTGGGAGGGGAGGGGCAATAGAGATGATGAAGAAGTCTCAATTTGGTGCTCTAAGAACCCCCATAATCGTACAGCAATGTTGTCTTCTACTCTCCTTATTCGCCATTTTCAGCCCAGCTCAATCTTTTGATTATGCCGAAGCTCTTTCAAAGAGTCTTCTCTACTTCGAAGCTCAGAGGTCCGGCCGGTTACCGTACAACCAGCGGGTCACTTGGCGGGACCACTCCGGCCTCACCGACGGCCTAGAGCAAGGAGTGAGTTCAAATTCCACAACCCATTTGATTCCTCAATTTTTATCCAAATTTTTTTTATGAAATTTACATTTTCTCTGTTAATTTTC
This sequence comes from Euryodendron excelsum, assembly GCA_033060915.1. Classification (NCBI taxonomy): domain Eukaryota; kingdom Viridiplantae; phylum Streptophyta; class Magnoliopsida; order Ericales; family Pentaphylacaceae; genus Euryodendron; species Euryodendron excelsum. Next base: position 13,485,548 of record CM065386.1, read on the forward strand.
TTGTGCAGGTGGACTTGGTCGGCGGCTACTACGACGCCGGCGACCATGTCAAGTTCGGCTTACCAATGGCATTCACAGTAACAATGCTGTCGTGGGGTGTCATCGAATACGGCGAAGAGATCGCCGGCGCTGGCGAGTTGGAGCATGCCGCGGAGGCAATCAAGTGGGGGACTGATTATTTCATAAAAGGGCACACTAGCCCGAATGTGTTGTGGGCGGAGGTGGGCGACGGAGACACCGATCATTACTGCTGGCAGCGGCCGGAGGACATGACGACGTCGCGGCACGCTTACAAGATAGACGAAGAGAATCCCGGGTCGGATCTGGCCGGAGAGACGGCTGCCGCGATGGCTGCGGCGTCGATAGTGTTCAGGAAAAGTAACAGACATTATTCTCACCTACTATTGCACCATGCCCAACAGGTGAATCTTGGTCACCCTCTTGAATTAATATTAAAGATCTAGTACAATTAATTCTATATACTGATATATATATTAGTTGTTTGAGTTTGGGGATAGATACAGAGGGAAGTATGACAGAAGTGTGGCAGTGGTGAAGAACTACTACGGGTCGGTGAGTGGGTACATGGATGAGTTGCTGTGGGCAGCCCTGTGGCTATACAAGGCCACCGACAATTCGGAGTATTTGAAGTACATAATTAACAAGGCTCATTGTTTTGGTGGCATTGGTTGGGCTATTACCGAGTTCAGCTGGGACGTTAAGTACGCTGGCCTCCAAATCATGGCTGCTAAGGTAAATCTCTCTCTCTCTCTCTCTCTCTCTCTCTCTCTCTCTCTCACACACACACACACACACAATACATATATATATATAAAAGGTTGTTGTATCAAAATTGTTAGAGTAATATGAGGGTGACATTTTTTTATTATTAAAAATTATTAGATTAGTGTTTTGTTTCATAGTGAGTCACTCTTATTCGACTATATCATACTTGTTGTAAATTCTATATGAATTTTCTATTCTGATTATATAACATTACTTTAAATATATGTGACAAATGGTATTCTCTCATAAAATTGTATGAAAAATATCACTAAAATATTATGACAGTTGTATTTTTTACCATTAAAGTCATCATGATAGGTATTATATTTTAAAATGAATAACTCTAATTATGTATAAATTTTTTGTATAGAATTACATGCACCTTAATGTAGTCTCTCTCTCATTTATGTGTGTGAATGGTAGTGTCCAAGAACAACATTTTCAAACTTCAATTTTGCTTAGAGCTCTCTCTCTCTCAAATTTTTTTTGAATTGTTGCTTTTTTCCAGATTCAAAGAAGAAATAATATGCTTTAGACTTACACTTTTTTACTTTATAAAGTTCATTTAGAGTCTAGAGATGATGAAGTAAGGCCTAATTAAGGGATATTTTGTAGTGTCAAGGGTAAAAGAAATAGGTGATCCGGGGGGTGCACATCCCCATGTGCTTGTGATGCTTTGCATTAGCAGTACTTTTAGCTTTGCATCGCAGTACTTTTTAGAGAATAGGTGAGCCACTACACGATTTTTATAAGCTCAAACAATACCTAATTTTAATGGATGATGGCATAGTTTTCTAGCCAGCAGATACTGTAAATTACAGAATCATATAGCTGGGCCCACCATCATCAACTCTGAAATGGGGCCTGCTATTTTAACAGTTTTGTGTTCTTCATGATGAATCAAATCAACTCTGTGTGATTGGTGTTGGACCATTTATTATAGATGAGACACAAATGCTTTGTTTACTGGACTAGTAGACCCACATGGTCATATCAGTTGAGTCTTGAAAGCGAGCGTCACTCATTCTTGTTTCGCCGCTTAGATAGTAGTGGGTTACCGTGTTAGGTGGGGTTAATTAGTGGGGTCAATTGACGGGTAGGTTTAAGTTTTATTTGCTTGGAGGCTGCTAACTTTGTAGTCCGCTTTCATAAATTCATTACCCTTCTTTCAGTGATTAGTTCAGTGGGTCGGATTTTCTTACCCAATACTTATGTTCGAGTTTCTATAGCTATTTGTTACTGTTAAATATATTATTTAGTATTTAGTATTTAGAGTATACAAATTTTAGAGAAAGTATCTCTAATTTCTTTTAAATCCCTAATTTTGGAACTTGTTGGATTGTTAATATTAAAGTATTTTTATTCATCGATTTGGATAAATGTACAATCAAGTCCAAAACAAAGAAGCATACAGAATAGGCAGGTTGATTAATAGATTTTTCACCTATGGCCTATATATTTAACAATAATACAGTGGAATGGGCAGTGGGGGCACGTTCCGCTTAAGGCCCGGCCCAGCACCAGACTAGCCAACCCGGGCCTTGCCAAGCACAGGCATGACTGCCAGACCTGGCCACTGGCCCTAAGGCCTGGGCAGGGCCATGAAATGGGCACAAGCACGGCCACACTCCTTTTTTTCTTTTGTAAAGACGAAGAGAGAAATTCTATTTTCTCTACTGTTTACTGCGGCAACGAAGAAATAAAAAAAATAGTGTAAAATGGGCTAGGCCAGGATTGGCGGGGGCACGAGAGCACCTTATTGGTTTTAGCAGGCCTCAAGGTACACTAATCAACATTGTAACAGCCAGTGGGAAAAAAAAGTGTTATTTTATTTTATTTTTTATGAAAAAAAGTGTTATTAAGGTAGTAAATATGGTCTGAGTTGCACTTTGTTTCTTCACATTTTCCTTCTTCTACTCTTTTCAATTCATGTGTTTCAAGGACTTCTAGTAATTTATCTTCAACCACCCTCTTCTTTGCAGCTGCTTATGGAAGGAAAGCACAAGGAGCACAAATACATACTAGAGCAATACCGGTCGAAAGCCGAACACTATCTCTGCTCATGCCTTGGCAAAAACAATGGCAGCAGCAACAACGTGGATCGCACCCCGGCAGGCCTGTTATACGTCAGGCAGTGGAACAATATGCAATACGTGTCATCGGCATCATTTCTTCTCACAGTATATTCAGATTTTATTCAGAACTCCAATCGAAAGCTCAGTTGCCATGGAGGAGAAGTTGGTCCTGAAGAGCTCCTCAGCTTGGCCAAATCTCAAGTGGACTATATTCTGGGCTCCAACCCTATGAACATGAGCTATTTAGTGGGTTATGGTCCTAGCCACCCCACAAGGGTGCACCACAGAGGGGCATCAATTGTGGCATATAGAGAGAATAAAGGGTTCATAGGGTGCACCCAAGGGTACGATAATTGGTACGGCCGGGAGGGGCCGAACCCTAATCTTCTAGCCGGGGCCTTAGTTGGAGGACCGGATTGCCAGGATAATTTCAGTGACCGGAGAGGAAATTACATGCAGACTGAGGCCTGCACGTATAACACAGCTCCCCTGGTTGGAGTTTTTGCCAAGTTGAATCAACAGTATCCAAACATGCCTTTATTTGCTTCCTACTAGTATAGAATGCCATACCATGTTTTAAATGGTGGCTGAATTTTAAGGTTGTTGCCCAATTTGTATCTTCATTTGTTTTGTGTTCATAATACGCAATCAGGAATGATACATAGTAATCAGGTGAATTCTGTTCTGCAATAAATGGTCCCAGAGGGGAGCTTGCCTCATTTAATAGTTAAAAATTCGATTTCTACATACAATTTTAGATATATTTCTCAAATTTTCACCTATAAATATGTAAATATCACCCTTAAATAGTTATGTTTTCACCCTTTTATATATTATATACATAAGCTTATATACATTACGAGTAATGCTATGTCTATATAAAATTTACACACAATTATGGTAAAAAGTGATGTGATTGAATCTAAACCTTGTATTTTAAAACAAACACCGATAATGATGGCTGTTAATTATAAAAAATATTATTGTCACATTATTCTATTGATCCCTTCTGTATCTTTTTAAAAAAAATTTAAATCATCAATAATGGTTGTCCATCTCAATAAATTTTTTTTGACTCCGTCACTATTTGCAACCAAGGCTGTATTCTCATAACTACAACCTTGTTTCAGTTCAGTTACTACAGGCTGTCACAAGGATCCAAATGGAATTGACTGTGCATGCCAAATTTTAGGTTCAATTCAAACATAATTTTTGTATGAAAATTTTAGCCAAAATACCCACTATTATGATTTCGCTTTTTGTGATACGTTTCATTTATAGATCATAATTTAAAAAATGTCAATGCTGCGGCATTTGGCGAAGTGTGCAAAATTATATAAGAACATAATTTTCATTTCCAACTCATGTTAGAAATGTTAGAATCACATCTTTTATTTTGATTATATAAAATTTATTACCGGAGTAACCAAAACAATGTGATTAAATAAGAATAATTCACTTTAAAACCAAACATCTATCTTGATGACTCTTAATTATAGAAATGTCACTGCTACATCATTCTGGTAAAAGTTTTTGTACAAATTTTTAGAAAAATAGTATTTTTCTAAAATTCTATCAAAAAATATTTGGATTCTCATTGAACCACATTATTCTAGTGATAAATTCTATATAAATTTTTTAATTGTATAGCAATATCCTTTTAAAAATATTATTGTCACATAATTGAGTTTTGTGTATAAAAATTCTATAAGATTTCGTAATGAAATTGGAGAAAGTTAGTCAAAGAGACTGTTTCATGCCTGCCAACTTACATTTGAGACCTTATTTGACACAATTATTCTGCACATTCTTCACGTTTCAATTTTCTCTCGGTTGGAGTATATCATATGCAGGATTTTGGCTGCCTATGCCACGAATTGTTTGGTCAATGATGATATTTCTAAGTTCTAAAACTTTGTCAATGGAAAGAAAAATGAACAAGAAAGAAATTACTCATGCATATTCATCTTATACGAGTAACTCTCATTTTTCTAGTTTGGCCAAACAAAATAAATGAATTTAATAAATTTAACTTATTTCGTTTCAGTTTCTTTTCTTCTGTTTTTTTTTTTTTTGCAAGAATGATGCTACATGCAAGTAATTTATTTATTTATTTTTGGGTAGGCAATAATGCAAGTTCTTGTGATGATTTGGCAAATTACAGTCTTCACACCATAAAATAATTTGGTGGGTCGTCATATATAGTCAATGCAGAGCCCCAAATTTCTGGTTCTCTCTGGTCACACAAGCAGTCTTCAAGTCACTTCCTTCAAGTAATTCCTGACTTGTTTGAACGAATCAAGCTGATCATAGTATTGAAGTTTTGACTATTAATTTCTCTTTGGACAATCCAAAAGTAATAACCCAAATCCCTCTAAACTTTCTTTTCTTCTAAGGCAGTTTAATTGATTCATACCCTTTTTACCACTTTTCCTTTTTTTTTTTTTAATGATCGGATACTCGGGTCAGTTTGCGTGTACTACGACTAATTTTGAGACTTGTATAATTTTTTGTCGCACTCAAATCGAAGCAAATCTCCGAATTCAAACCTTGACCACCCGGCCAACCCATTGAGATTTTCACTTTTCCTTCTCTAGTTCTTCGTTTAATTGCTTAGAAAAACAAAGAAAATCAGATCAGGATCAAATGATCTTGAGTATGATGTTTTCCAATATTAGAACCTAAGTTGAAACTTGAAAGTCTCTCTCTCTCTCTCTCTCTCTCTCTCTCTCTGTAGAGTGGCAAATGGGTGTGCAGAAAGTCAGGCAAGATAAGCCATCAAACAAAGAGGAAAATTTTCAAACGTATTGAGATATCATGCTGGTGAATATTCTAACAGGCATGTTGTTCTTTCTTATTTTCAAGTTTTTCTCAAAACTATTATACATTCAAAACATTTCTAACGTCGGCATTATCGCGCAAAGTCCACCTGGAAAATGTATGGAAAGACTGGGTCCACATTGTTGCTTCATCCCAATAACTGATCAAACCTCAATCAATTCAACGAAAAAAGGCAGCAAATGCCACCGTCCAACCCTCTTAGTCATAGTGTGATAGTGTTCAGTGACATTATCCTCATTCATATAGGAATAAAGTGTATATGCAATAAAGTGTATATTCTCATTCATTCGGAAGGATAATGATTGAGGATACTAGAGCAAAGGGTTATCCCCGTTGGTCAGAAACTTTGTCACCTTTGCTAATGGTTTCGGATTTAAATCTATGCCTCCCCCTTCCCTTATCCCTAGGTAGAGATATATTGTTCATCTTCCTTGTGTTTTTTCAAACAAAAAAAAATGATTGAGGATAAGCATGGGTCATGCGTAGGAGGGAGAGTTACTTTGAGTGGTGACACCACTCTATTAAGAAAGAAGTAATGTTATACAAATATAATTTTTATATATCTGATTAAGAATGCATCTAATTTTGAAAAACTATTATAGTCCGTTCTTTGTCAGAGACCAACAAATGAACAGGGAACTTGATATGATTTAGTATGTTAAAATAGTTTATTATTTGTAACTGTATATAAAAATGATTTGTGACTACGATACTCTTAAGTATTCAGAGATAATTAATTTGTGTCTATAACACTCCTAACAAAATTGACAATGAGTTTTATATGACTTTCACATAGACAAAAAAGATGAAAAGTGTACAAAAATGTACTAATTTAAGTCATTCTAATCATTTGTATATCTCTAAAACATTTTGAAAAACTGAGCTGGCGTTGATTAAGATTTCTAAGTAGCGATGTTTTGATAGATACAATGGAATGAAATCTTTATTGCGATGTGGGTTTTGATTTATTTTCTAGAAGTGAATCCAACAATCTCACCTCCTATATCTCCCACATGCAAACATGTAATTGCCAAATGGAAATGAGGCCAAACATAATTGGATATGGCAGTACCACAGGCACGTTGCATGAGGCCGAAAGGATGTTATATGCTGCTGTGAAAAGAGACATGGTAACTGGGTCCACAGGGAGAGAGAAAGAAAGAGAGGGTGAGAATCGCTTTTGCAATGAAAGAGACGTCACGTTCTTTTGTTTCAGATTTGAACTGTAAGCACCAATGGCCACAAGGTGATGATTCCAAAACTTCGCATAAAAAGACAAACTTCCAATCACTCCTCACCTCTCGAATATGTGGATTCCCTGGATTGCTACAAATGCCAACCCCATCATACTTTTCTCCTCTCAATCATTCACTTTTTTTTCTCTCTCTTTAGGATGTGGGACAACCTGCCCAAAGCAGGGATCTTCTACTAGCAAAGTAAACTATTCGAGGGTTGGCAAACACTAATAATTTATCAATCTTTGAATAAAGCACGAATTGACATTGCATATTGTCAGTATCTCATATCAGATAAAAAAGAAGGTTTTAGAATAGATGGAAAGGCAGTTAGCATCACTTAATAATTTAAAATTTTAATTTAAATAATAAGTATTTAATCTGTAACAAGTAATATTAGAACAGTTTAATTTTTAATTTGATTTTATATCAAACGCTTAGGTAGAGTAAGCATAGTGATTTAATCTGCGACAAGAGCGTAATAAATTCAAATAAATGAGTATGTCATTATCTCACATCAAATAATAAGAGAGAAGTCTTTGACCATATAAATGATATGTAACATCACCTAATGACTTAAATTTTTGTGTTGAATAACAAGCGTCCGACCGTAATAATAAATAGTACATTCCCAGCTTTGAATTTTTACGCAATTGCCTAGATCAATCATTCACTCTCACCTCTTCATCTATATTAACAACCTTGGAACCATGTAATACAAACACACACTCTCCCTCTCTCCCCCTTTCTCTGCACACACAATGGTGAGCTCAAACAGTTCCAATATTCTATTAAAACTTAGATAGACTTGTAAATCTCTCTTTATCTAGTCCTCTTCCATTTGAACAGGTTTTGGTTGATACCAATGCGGGCAAAGATGCTGCAGATGATGGCACCGTAGTAGATTTCCGAGGAAATCCGGCCGACAAGTCGCGAACGGGTAGATGGCTCGCCGCAGGCCTCATCTTAGGTTTTTTTTTTCACTTACATGAACCAATATATGGGTAACTTTTGATGACATGCCCACACTATTTTTAAAGCTAAAAACTGACTTGGCTGTAGGAACCGAACTCTCGGAGAGGATATGCGTGATGGGCATATCCATGAACTTAGTGACCTACTTGGTTGGATATTTGCACCTTTCATCATCCAAGTCTGCAAATATTGTCACCAATTTCATGGGCACTCTCAACCTTCTTGGCCTTCTCGGCGGCTTCGTCGCAGACGCTAGACTCGGCCGTTACTTGACCGTCGCAATCTCGGCTTCCATTACTGCTTTGGTAAGGTCTGATTGAAACTATGAATGTAGAGCTCATTTCTACATATACATACATATATATAATATAATGATAATTGCAACAGGGGGTGACATTGTTGACATTGGCCACAACCATCCCCAGCATGAGACCTCCTACATGCAATGACCCAAGAACACAGCAGTGTGTCGAAGCTAATGGCCGGCAACTAGCTATGCTCTACGCCGCCCTCTACACGACAGCACTGGGCGGCGGAGGGATAAAGTCGAATGTCTCGGGTTTCGGGTCGGACCAATTCGACATAAGAGATCCCAAGGAGGAGAAGGCCATGATCTACTTCTTTAACAGGTTCTACTTCTTCGTCTGTACCGGGTCTTTATTTGCTGTAACAGTGCTGGTATACATACAAGATAACGTGGGAAGAGGATGGGGATATGGGATTTCAGCCGGGACGATGATAACAGCGGTTGCTGTATTGCTCTGCGGAACCCGACTCTATAGGTACAAGAAGCCTCGAGGTAGCCCTCTAACGGTTATATGGAGGGTGCTTCTCTTGGCCTGGAAGAAGAGGAGTCTTACTTATCCTTCTAATCCCAGCTTCTTGAATGAGTACTATGATGCCAAAGTCTTACATACGCAGAAGTTGAGGTAAATATGACTAGGAATAACAGAAAAAAAAAAAACACGAAAAGAATAAAACAAAAATATTTTTTTATCTTATTCTCTCTTTTTTTTTTTTTTATTATTATTATTGAAAGTTTGAATTCCAAACGGAGTGTTACAAGTATAAATCATTAATGTGTATTCACATTGCTAATTATGCTTTCCTATTTTACACTTCCGTTTTTGTTTTTTGTGTTTTTTTTTTGGAGGGAAAAAAATCACAAACCTCTTGTTTTTCATGTTCTAAGAGATGAAAATAATGGTATAATCGAAAATTGTTTTCATTTTTGGATCAAAACCGTTTCTTAAACACAAAAGACAGATTTTTGGTTCCTAAAACTGGGCTGGCAATTAATTTTTTTCCCTAAAACCGGGGTGTGTTTTGTAGGATTTCTTGAAAACAAGTGCAAGAATCAGTTTATCAAAAGCGGTCCGACAAAAATGTTTCTCGAACAGTTTACCGATCGATGCTTTTGCGAATTTCAGAAAACAGGGACCAAAAAAACGCAACCAAACGGATACCTTTTTCCAAAGAAATCACTCAAATAGCCAGCAGTATCATTCCTGTCTCAAAGAGTTTGATCTTTCCACTACCAAATTCTGACCAAGCCACTCAAAACTCCTATTCAAGCAAACACTTTTCGGCCCTCGCAAAAACGAAAAGCACACTTTTCGAGCCCTTAGAGGTGAATTTCTAGAAATCAAGTCCACTGAACATATCAACTTGTCATCAATAGTCAATACATTTCATAGAAACTAACAAGCTTTCAATGGATCCATGTACATGATTGAACAGGTGCCTTGACAAGGCTGCAATCCTGGACGACTATGCAGCTGCCAATGAAAATAGAAACAACCCTTGGATAGTTTCAACTGTAACTCAAGTTGAAGAGGTGAAAATGGTAATAAAGCTCATTCCCATATGGTCCACATGTATCCTCTTTTGGACAATCTACTCTCAGATGAATACCTTCACCATTGAGCAAGCTACCTTCATGAACCGGCTTATCGGGTCCTTCCCGGTTCCTGCCGGCTCTTTCTCCTTCTTTCTCTTCATCACCATTCTTCTTTTCACGTCCCTTAATGAACGGGTCTTTGTTCCCTTGGCACGAAAACTCACCCACAACATCCAAGGAATCACAAGCCTTCAAAGGGTTGGAATTGGGCTCGTTTTCTCAGTGATTGCTATGGTAGCAGCTGCTATAATTGAGAAGCAGAGGAGAGAAATAGGAGTCCACCAGAACAGCCAAATTAGTGCTTTCTGGCTCGTCCCTCAGTTCTTCCTAGTGGGTGCTGGGGAAGCTTTTGCCTATGTTGGACAGCTAGAGTTTTTCATCAGAGAAGCACCAGAAAGGATGAAATCCATGAGCACAGGGTTCTTCCTAAGCACTCTCTCAATGGGTTACTTTGTAAGTAGTTTGTTGGTGTCTTTGGTGGATAAGGTGACAAATGGGAGTTGGCTCAGAAGCAACTTGGATGAAGCAAAGCTGGATAACTTTTATTGGATGCTTGCCGTGCTAGCAGTATTGAATTTCTTGGTTTTTCTTGCCTTCGCAAGGAAACACCAGTACAAGGTACATCAATATATTACCAGTGATGGTCGGAAGAAGGAGCTCAAGAGTTGGAGTGATGGGGCGATTGAAAATACAGAAAAGAACGATGGCGGTGCTGAGCGAAAACAGGGGCCTTAGAACATGCGCTCCCAAATATTTGTTAACATTATTTTATTCCCAAATATAGTTAGGTTTAAATGTATCTTAGATGCTCATCAGAAGGTACGTAACTACATCTTGCAATGTATTAGAATGTAGTATAAATTTCCAGGACCACTGGTACTTCAACTAGATGAATCAAAGTGTTAGATTTCCAGTTTGAGGTTCAGTTGTTCAAAGACAAAACACTGTATCCTAAAGGTTCATTTGGCAGCAGTGTTATCACCTAAAGAACAAGAACTGTGATTCCTTTCCCCAACTAAAGAATTTGGATGTTAGTTTTCTTCGTAAACAAACAACAGCATAAATGTTTAAACCCCCCCATGCTGAATGGCTTTGAAACCACCATGACAGAGATATGCATCAGTGGTTCTGGTCCACAAAAGTGCCTATCAAGATGATTGTACTGCAAAAACTAGAAGATAGAAGTATTTAGAAAAGAGTTTCTTCCTTCACATTAATGCATAAAACTCCAAAATTTTACACCCAAAATAAGATTATACCATGGCATGAATAACAATACAATTGAAGTGTTTAGTTGAGAAAAGATCTGGATCACCTTTTGCCACATTACTGGATCAGCTCCACCTGCAACTGTGCTCATGACCAGCTATTTAAGATTCTGAAAGGAAGAAAAAGGGAAGGAAAAAAAAAAAAATTGGAAAGATTTTCCTAAGATTGAACTTGAATGTAAACACACGCATCTATGGTCCACCAAATAGCAAGAATTCCAAAACAAATTGTCATCTGCAATTTGGCAGACACAACTGCACTATAGGCCAGTTATGTGTCAACATGGTCTACGTAATCTATGTGCATGTCACCATATGAAATAATGGCCCAAAAGCTACTCATGTTGGTACTTATAAATCCATAGCTCAAAAGAAATTAAATGTTTTAAACCAAGCAATCAACTGCCCAACACCATAGAATCATGAAAAAGGTTACCAATAAATGTCATCAGTTGAAGAAACAACGTGCCTAGTTGTGATCCTTTGATCTTTAGTTTTGAAGTGGATGACATAATGTCGTAATCAAGGGCATGTCATAATTGGATTCTACTGCCTTCTTAATGCTTGGTTTTATTTAGAATGAAACTCTACTGACATGAAGTGAATCAGAAGCAATAGTACACGGGCATTTAGAAATATCCCAATTGTCAAGTGGATATGTGAAAGAATCCAAGACAACATTTTAAACATAACAAATTCTTTATCGCATAAAAGAAACAAGTTAAGCAGGAAAATCATCAGATCACTAGTCCCATTGTCTCACTCCACTTAGATAAAAAGATGGACGAACCTTCCAATTTTTTTATTTTTTGTTCTGCCCACAAATTCTTTAATCATATCTTCACCATTCCACATAAAACATGATTTTTCTCATGGCAAATAGCCGCATGTAGTAACTCCCACAACCACAAAAATTTGGGTCAATTAACGAATAACGCTTTTGACAGGACAACTCAAGGTACTTGATAACAATTTGTGGATCCTTCTTTAAAAATAAATAGTGTGATGACTTCTATTTTGACACCCCACATTCAAGACATGGGAACTAACCTCGGTAGAATACGTCACTGAGAAGAATCACTTGCAGGGGGAGGGAGGTGGCTTACAACCAACGGGGAACGTAGAGCTCGATGGTTTGTCTCCTTCTGCTTCCGGGCTTTATACATCTCCTCAGTCTCAATCACTACCAATCTCTTAACCTAAGTGAATATCAGAATGACAACCTTAAAACCAAAAACCAGAGAAGATCACTTGTACAATAAATAAATATGCATTCATCACAAGCTTATTTGAAACCTGTTGAAGCATTCCTCTGACAGTAGGAGTGTTCCATCTCATAACAGTTCGATTACACTTGCGAAGTCGCAATGCCTCTAATGTACGCCTGTGAAGTCTCCTGGTTCCCGGAATGCCCCTTACCAAGGTTACGTATATGTTGGAGCTCCATGCAATAGGGACACATGCTTTGTAAGCCTTGAATGCGTTCATTTCTTCTCTTTGTTTTGCACCTACACTGCCCAGTAACATGTTTAGGCATAATATTTCCATATGCACAAGGGTTACAAGAATACTACAAAAGCCCCTGAACCCCACCCCACCAAAAAAAAAAAAAAAAAAAAAAGTACATACAAAAAACAAAGAAACAACAACAACAACAATAATATAGGAACAGAAGTAGCAACTTAAAATTGCAAGGATCGTGTAACTTCTTATATGAAAATTAGTAGGTCGATTTAATTACTTAAGAATAACGTTGAAAATTATGCAGATGATATGATACACTTATTTATCATGAATAAGCAATTATATGATTAAGAATCACCAAATATCTCTCCGTGATACAGAAAAATAACTCAGCACCTAGAATTGAAGTGAGAAGATGTGTTTTTTAGTCTCAGAAATATACGTGTATTAATCATTCCAATGCATAAATCTTGATCATAAATTATGTAGGCTATTTTTTCCGTCTCTCCTTCTCTCTGCTCAAGAAGCTCAAACAGCTTTTGGAACTTCGAGTAAATCAATACTAGCAGTAAGTTCAACTGATATAAATTTTATGAACCTTGAGTAGATCAACACTAACACTAAATTCAACTTCTTTCAGTTGATGTTAGGCCTTCATTTAAAATTAGTGAAGTCACGTAGTGTAGAAAAATTACATGAGGAAACAGTTTGAAAGGGATCACAACATATTACATGGAAACATCTCTTCTGAAAATGAAAACGAACAACCTAGAGAGAGAGAGAGAGAGAGAGGTAAGGCTGCAGTGTAGTTGGGTAGTTTTAAATGATATATTTCTTTTTTCCTTTTGTAATCTTTATGCTTACAAAATCTCTGAAAAACTGACCCATGGTCATGGAATCCAGTTCAGGGTTTACTCTAAACCTAAAACTGCCACTAATTCACAGTAAGCAACAAAGCAAGATAATCTATTTTTCTAACAACTTGCACAAACCAACCGTTTCAACTCAACAGTTTCAAGCTTTGAATGCCTGAGGTCCTATAATAATTCCTACACAAATTCCTTTCCGCCATTCAAGTCTAAGTCTATGTACTTGTGACAATAGCAGATAAGAGATGATAGCATCTTCTTATTCAGAAAAAATGATTAAGCTAATAATTATCTAATAACAGCACACAAACAAAAATTGAAAGACATATGACCAAGCTTTCACTTTGTTTTGTATCAAACACTTAAAAAGCATCTACAAAATGCACTAATACAGTTGTCACATAATTTACAAACATGATTTCCACCTTCAGTTTTGAATAACATGTCTAACTGAAGCTGCACATGACAAGGCATTACTGGTCTTGATTATGAACTACAATTATACTAAATTTTAAACTCATGTTTAAAATAGAAATTGATTTTCCATATTTGGGGGCCACTGGGATGTCCATTCAACTACAAACTGTTCATTTAATACAACGATTTGCAATGGAGGCACCCTCTCCCAATTCGCACAATCAAACAGGGTCGGGATCTTATCTAAGGCAAACCAACTTTAGAAAAATAATAAACCTAACAATTTCAGGATTAGCAAACCCAGAAACTAAATAATTTGCTTACAGAAACAGCAAACCAAATCTTTCGCAATGCACTACAATGAGAAAACTTTGCTACTGACATTTAATTAGTAGAAGCCTTCAACCCCATTCAAGCGCAAACCGAGAGTACGTGTATTTCCGTGGTCAAAGTGCAAAAAAATGACGAAAATTAAAGCGAGGTATTGGAATTTCATGCGAGTACATGAGATTGTCACTGAAATGAATTAGAAAAAAATAAAATAAAAATAAAGAAGGGCAAAGAAGAAGAAGAATTATTTTGCAATTGCCTAATTAAAAAATTTATTCAAGTAAAATCCTACAACCAAAACCCATTTCTTCACTAAGCTCCATGCCATCAAAATGACGAAAATCTCCGGTTTTCCAAAGATACCCACTTCAAAGCTAAATTATAGACTTGTATAAAATGAACCTGGACTCAGATCATGTGTGTGTAAAAGTATGTCATAACTCACTAACTAATCCAGCACAACAATCAATAAATGGGAAAAAAGCATATGCATTAGCAGACTAAGGAACTTCGAGAGAGACGTATCCATATATATATATATATAGAGAGAGAGAGAGAGAGCTGACCTCGACTCGCCGCCGGTAACAGAGCTCGTAACCTGTTACAATGGTGGCGAGGGTTTTCGGAACAACCAGGGTATTATTACCGCTTCAGGCTTTTCTTTTTCATTTTTAATTTTTCAATTCTTTTCCCCTAAGAGGCCCCATCTAAGTACAAAAAGCCTTTCAGATCAGGCCCATGCTCGTTGAGCCCAACCCTTTTGTAATTTTTATTTATTTCTTTTTCATTGGCTCCATATTGGTTTGTGCCTTTGAAAAAAAAGTCGTACATTATTTAATTTGGTTTCAATCACCAAACACTGATTGATTAAAACAAAACAAACAAATAAAAACAACGAAAACTGTTTACAAATTGCACTAAAATTATTTTGCTATTTTTCTTTCGTGAACGAACTTTTTTTATGGTCTAATGGAGAAAGGATAGTACTACTTGCATATATATTCACGGATTTAGAATTCTTATTGAAAGAACACTAAGGTAAAAAATTAAAATCACTGCAAAAAAAAATTATTCAGTGTGACCCATCACACTGTCATCATACTTATGTGGTGTGACGAATTATTCATGTAACACCATGTGTAGAGACAAATAATATTTTTTAAAATATTATAGCCACTATCCTAATCATATGATAGTATTTCAAATATAAAATTTTTGATATGAAAATAATGTCACACATATCATAATTTAAATGAAACATCATACCATGTAAACATGATGACGTAATGTGACAGTCATCCTGGTTAATTACTCCTAGAGCAAAATGGGCCTTGGATCGGGCGCTCCACCTATTGGGCTGAAAGAAAAGCCCCCCAAATGAACCACAGAGAAGGATTCAATATTTGAAAACCGGACCTGACCGTTCCGTTAAACCGGTTTTCAAATATTGAATCCTTCTCTGTGGTTCATTTGGGTGCGGGAAGGACACAAAACCGGAACGAACCGGTAAGACCCACGGTTGAACCGCTAATTCGTCTACCCGGGAGCGGTTCTTTATAACTTGGCGGTTCATGTTGTGGTTAAAACGGAAAAAGAATTAGGGCTTTCTTTTCACCCTCAGTTCGCAAATCGCTCTCAAATTCTTGAGTCCTCGAACTGAGGAGTGAGGCCCTCCATGTCTCTCTCTCTTTGTTCAATTCTTGAAGAATTGAAAGCTGAATCTTTGGGCCTTGGCAGCCTCTTGCAGCTTGCTTCCAGTTCGTGGCTGGGAGTCTTGGACCCGGTGTTTCTCATCTCAATCCCGAGCCGCCTGTGCTCAGCCTTCATCACCCAAAGCATCTTCGAGCAGCACTATGTACTCTCTCTCTCTCCACTTCGAGTTTTTGTTCTCTTACTTTATTACAGACTTACGATTCTGAATTTCTTATGTTCTTGTTATCTTCTTGTTCTCTTGGAGTTCTTAATTTCTTTCTGCTCTAATTTCTAAATTTTTATACTGCAATTTTTGACTCTTTTTTGGGTGCATTATAGCTCTGTATTCAATTAATGTCTTATGTTTTCTAATTTCTAAAGTTAAGATAGTGCAATTCTTCACTTCAAATCTAAACTTTTTAGACAGTGCATAATTCTTCTTCTTCTTTTTTTTTTTTTTTTATTTTTTATTTTTTTCTTTTTGCAATATAGCTCTCTGTATTTTTTTGTTTGTTTGTGTATTCATTTAATTTCTTAGGTTCTCTAATATCTTATTTTATAGACAGTGAATTATTCACTCCAATTGAAAATTTTAGACTGCAATTCTTTCTTAGACAGTGCAAGGGCAGTTTTTAGACAGTGCAGGAGCAGTTTTTAGACAGTGCATAATTCTTCCTTTTTTTTTTTTCTTTTGCTTCTGAATCAGGGAAACTAAAGCCCTTTGTTTAACCAATCCTTTTAATTGGCTAGTGCTTATGAGCCTCCGAGGATTATTACAATTTGCAACCTTTTCCTTCGGTGACTGGTCATCTGCCCGTCAGCAATGAACCGGAGTTTGGTTTCCGTCGCAAGGAGAGTACTGACACTCCACACTACCCCAACTCCAAACTGGCGTTTCTACTGCTCGTCATCCTCTTCTCCCTCCAACAATAAGCTCTTCGTCGGCGGTTCCTCTCTCTATCTCTCTCTCTCCACCTATATATACAGTTCGTTCTTATGTATATCTAATGGTTTTCTAACTGGATGGTTGTTTCTTTTGGTGTTGAAGGCTTGTCATGGTCAGTGGACGAGAAGACATTGACGGATGCTTTTTCTTCTTATGGGGATGTCACTGAAGGTGACATTTAAACACTATTGACCCCTCATATGATTCTACTTGCTTCATATTGTTTATTAAAGTCAATCTGTTCTCTACATTTTTTATGAAATGCCTGTTTCATTGATGTTATAGACCAAAGATGTGATCTTTGGGAAACTGCTAACAATTAGTGCTGATTAATACGAGTTCGATATCTCTTATTTATTGATGGATTAAATTAAAAGGACTAAAAAATAATTTGGTTTAGATCAATCTGAGATGTGGGCGATGGTGGTCTCAGTTAGAATTTATCAAACAGGTTGTAGTTTCTATCTCATTTTCAATCACTTAAAGAAATTCTCCCCTTTCAGTTATTAAGGAAGAGGAGTGAATGTGGTTAAGTTTTGGATGATTAAGAGAATGAAGAACAACAATTTAGTGCAAACAGTAGAATAGCATATACTTAATTGATTATTTTTTTTTATAAGTATATATATATATAATCCAATTTTGAAGAAGGGGCAGCATACTTTTCATTTGTATCTTCCTATTGTGCCCGTATTTTAGTTGAATTGCCGGATATCTGACTCTGCAACTCTCTTGATTTTGGCTGAGAGATTGAAATAAATCGAGGAAGGACAATTGCTTGTAGGAGTACTTTTCATATGTTTCATTTCTGTAATGTATGAATTGTTGGATGGGTCGGGGTTATACAGTGATGGTTTACTTTTAATCTTTGAGATCTATCAATTAAAGTATGGATTGAGTGCCCATATTTGTGTTGAATCACCTTTATTCTGGTATTTATCACAAAGAAAAAAGGGGGAGAAAAACTATTTTGTTCTGTTTATTTTGGGATTAGGAGAAAGTAATATGCTGCATCCAGAAAAAAGTCTTTGTCTTTGTTATTCTTTGCCATCTTTTACTGAGGTAAAGATTGTTTCAAATCAAGTTATAAAATGGTTAACTCCCATCGGCAGAGATATTTTCTAATAAGATCCCCTCTGGGTTGATTATAAAGATTTGGCTTCATTAACTGTAAATCTTGCTAAAATGGCATGTGAAGTACTCAGGAACAAGCCTTTTCTTTTCTTATATTTAGTCTTCTGTTTCCCTTTGGGAACAAGGAGGTTATCCAGCCTAAAAGAAGGAACCACTAGAGTTGTGTAGTGACAGTCGGGAACCTCTCTAGAATTCTTCTCACCTACCTCATATGTCAGACATATATTACCAATACCTATTATTAAGTGATTCAACTGTGTTTGTACCATCTATATATCCAGTAGTAGCACTTATAAAAAGAAAAAAAATCCAATAGTACGTTAGTTTGAAATTTTTTGTTTGGTTTTGGTAACATAGTAGATAATGTTGCCTGAAATGTGAACTGTAGTTCTATGCTGGTTTTTTCCTGTGCTGAATCATATGGATGTTTGTGTTTAGTAAGGATATTGTATGATAAAGAAACTGGCAGATCAAGGGGCTTTGGTTTTGTGAACTTTTCAAAAGAAGATGATGCCAGATCTGCAAAAGATGCCATGGATGGGAAGGTGAGTTGATGCTGATTAATGTCATGTTCATTAACTGTTGCTTTTGGTTTGAATGTATTAATTAACAAATAGATGTACAATTGAATCCTGTTTCCAACTAAGGTGGATTTTCTTGCAGGCATTTTTAGGTCGACCATTGCGGATAAGCTTTGCTCTTGAAAAGGTTCGTGGAGCGCCTGTTGTAGTCCCTCGCCTTTCAAACATTGGAGATGCCACCAATCGAAATAAGTGAACTCATTAGGCAGTTTTTGTTATCTTTTTTTCTCTTTCTGGTGGAGAGTGATTAGTGATGAACTGTAATAGCCTCGAGTGTTGCATACCTTGGTCATTTAAATGTTGTGGATCTCTGGTCAAATTAAAGCAAATTTTCGAGGTTGAGATGCTGAACTTGGCTTCTTTATTGAACATTCAATGAAATCAAAGTCAAAAGGATGGTTGATGGCTCTATCTCTGTTGCCCAGCTAGCCAATATAACAATCAAGAATGCAGGAGTAGACTCGTCCAATGGAGCCAAAAAAAAAAAAAAAAAGAGACTCATCCAATAGCATGGATGCTGTTCGATAGGATGCTTGTATGAAGTATATTTTACTTGAAGAATGTTTGGTGAGATTGATTTGATTTTTTTTTTTTTTTTCAACCGATCGGAAATAATAAAATGTCAAACTGGATACTCATTTCGTAGAGAAAAATTCAACCACAATATAAATCCACCACTAAGGGAGTCAAAACTCGAGACCTTTTAGACGAGGTAGCCAACCATTTAGTGAATGCATCTACGATTATATATATCATCTCTTGTTATTGCAGGAGGGATAATGAAGGATAATTAATTTTAGAATCACTAATTGGAGGATAATTGTCATTTGGCCTCCAAACCAAAATCGAATGATTAAGTTATCTCACCTCTATCCTAAGATCATATAATACCATGTTTTAGAGAGAGCGAGAGAGATCTGAATTGAATTGTGTTGATCACATTGAGCCCTATGTAGAGTTTCAACTGGAGTATTAACTAAGGAAGTAAAGATAAAACTATGGAAAAGAGGAAACAAGATATATATATATATATATATAAAACTAATATATATATACTCTAAAACCATGTATGCGGGATAAAGGTCTTTATGGATTAGTTATTCCGACCTGTTTTTGTGAAAGCAAGTGTGGAATAAGATTGGACAACAGATTAGCAACCTAATCCTGCAAAACAAACATGACCATAGTGTAGCAAAGCTTTAAAACATGAAAATGATATACAGATTACCGACTTAACTTTTTTACAAGTTTTTCATTTTTTTAATTTTAATTTTTATCTTTTCTATTCCTAAAGTAAGCATTGAACCCCTATCCTGCGATGCCATCATTTACTGCTTTTTAAAAAAAATATTTAAAAATAATTTTTGTTCATAGAGAATTTGTTTCAAAAAAATAGTAGACATTGATACTCACTAAAAAGATAGGCAATTTACCCCCTTCAATACTTCTTTTGTTTTTCTGTTTTCGGAAAGGCAAGCTGGTAAAAGAAAAAGTTAAAAAACAAATGCAGAAAAAAGAGTTCAACTATACAGTTAAAAGCAAACACAAACAAGCAGAAGAAAGCATCTAAACACCCTCACATATTTTTTTTAAAAAAAAAGTCACAAACATGCACGGAAAAATTAAGATCCAAATTCTAATAAATTTAAATGACACATTCAAACATCTAGAATTATGAAATCTGTCAACAACTACATTTAGACATGTGCTCAAACTTCTAATCGGTTTTGCTAAAATAAAATTTTTAGTGGATTCTTAATTCTAAATTCATCATAAACAATCCACCTATAAAAATGTATAGATGATTTTTATTTTTTATTTTTACTGAGTTCAGATGTCTTCCGATATATGAGTTTTCTATCATATATATATATATATATATATATTTTTTGTTCTGAGTAGATTATAAATTAGTAATTGTGTAGTCTTTGATTGGATGGACCTTTTATCAGTTTATTAATTTTTTAATTTAATTTTTGACCTTTTAGTTTAAAAGATGATTATAAATTTCATCCAGTTATATTCTCTATTGTCACTTGTCAGTGCTCTTGGAGAAATTATTCAGAGATAATCGACTTCACCACAATACTGTACAACGGTTTAATGCAGCATAGATGAAATCATGAAAGACGCATAGAATAAATCTCGGGAGAGAGGGGAGAGAGGAGAGAGAGAGATACAAAGAGCAACAATGGACAACCAAGCAGAAGAGGAAAAGAACCCTAACAGCCACGCTGATCAGATCAACACATTCTGCGAGATCACTTCGTCGTCCCGAGAAGAAGCTCTCTTCTTCTTGGAAAGCCACAACTTTGACCTCGACTCCGCCGTTTCCACCTTCCTCGAAACCTCCACCGCCACCGCCGCCGCCCCCGCCCCCCACCAGAACCTCCCTCCGTCGCAATCGCCGTCTCCTTCCTCCTCTCCGTCTCCAACTTCCTCGCCGTCCCGCTCCCGATCGCCGTCTCCGCCGCCTGCCCTTCGATTGCGGCCCAACCGCTACAATCTTCGGACGCGGCAGCCCATGTCCTCATCCACCCCCAACAAGAGGCCCTCTGGGAGACGTACGGGCGGCATTCGCACGCTCTCGGATCTGAATCGTCCGTCTAGGGATGGCTCTGGTAGTGATTCCGATGAGCCCCAGGAGTATTACACTGGTGGAGAGAAGAGGTACTACTTGTTTTATGTTTTATACCCATTTTGCCCTCCCTTTTCTGTTTGGTTCCGGATAAAATCCAGGAAACGAGAATGAATTTGGATCTTGATTCGTGATCTAGATATATCGTTAATTGCTTGCCCATAATGACAACGATTGTCTTTCATTAATTCCAGTTGAGTAATTTTCGAGTTGTAGTACTATGAGATTTTGTGTAAAATCCAGAGCTCTGATTTAGGTCAGTTTCGTATGTATACATTCAATTTGTTCTTATGTTTTCTACGTTAGTCTTTGATCTTCTCGGTTAGTGTTAAGGCTACTCCCAATTGAGGTTCATCCATCAGTCATTGGAAGAGTCTAACATTCTATTAAGTTACGGAACTTGGTTGAATATGATTGAAAGAGACAGGTGAACTGCGAACATGGTTGCTATACTGGATTTCGTTGCAGTTTTGGAGGATCTTCAACTTTAACTGTTCATTTGGGTTTATTTGATAAATAATTCCCGTATTTGTCAATAACTACTTCAACAGCTGACTTACGTACTGGTTTTACAAGTGCTACTGCTACTATGCAAAACTTATTCTGATATTCTGCAATGACTTATGGAGGTCGTTGATGCGGTAGGCTATAAACTGCAGCACTCTGTTAAAAGTTTTGATTCTATTAACGGCAAATGAAAAGACACTCAATGAACTGTTTTGCAGAAATTTGATGCGGTAGAAATTTGTTTTTCTAAATAAATCTCCTTTCACTAACTTAGTCAAGCTCCAATCTACACTTTGGGTACAAAATTCTTACTTCAAAATCTTAATGATATGCCTAATTGGAGGCTGAAGAAGGAGGTGAATTTTTTAGGCTTTCATTTATCAGTCAATGAATTCGACTGAGATTTTTGGAGCATGTTAGATTCGTCGAGAATCATTTGCCAATATATTCTGAACCCAAACGTTTACTTTAAGCAAAAAGGGCCCAAGCGTTAGAGTGTGCGGTTGTGGAATTTCCACATTGTTTTGATTGTGGTGTGGAAGAGGCTGTTATCTGTTACCGTACCATTCAATTTTATGACAGGTGAATGAGGCAAGAATATTTGTGTTTTGGTCCTCTTCTATATGATGGCTTGTGTCCTTTATTCACTTGCTAGTAATCTCGGCATCCACACTTACATGGAGGGAGAGAGAGAAATGAGCGCATTGGGGTGGGGTGGGGTGGGGTGGGGGGTGGGTGCTAACAGGAGAGAGATTTGTTTGGAACACACATTCTCTGCTTTGAAGTGATTATTGATATCACCATATATCCAGTTTTAGATGATTATGTGTTCTCTTAAGTGCAATAATGATTCTTTTATCATTTTGAGAAACCAAGTGTAAAATTTTGAATTTTCTAAGATTTCTATAAATTTGATGAACTTCTACAAAATTTGATTTGACTTTTATAAGTTCTCCATTAAGGCTGAAACTAGAAACCTTGGTTGATCAAATTATGCAACCCCCCCGCTCCAACCCACCCAAAAATAAAAATGGAAAACAAAACAAAACCTAATACTTACTCAACTGATACAATGCTCTTAATTATAGGTATGCTCATTGTATCATAATAACTTGGTTGGAACTTAATTTATCTATTGGGATATTTTTGGACTACATATTTTGACCAAATTGAGCTCAAAAGGCTTGAATCAAGCAATTCGAAATAATCAATTTGTGTCTCTCAGAATATTTGATTTTTGTATTTCAGCTGTACATGACCTATAGGTTTCTCATCAAATTATATTAAAGGAAAGATTTATTTGTTTCTAATATCTAACATTGGGCTATTTTTTAAGAAGGATATAATTGTTTCTAACATCTCACATTCGGCTAATTTAATATGGTCAGTGGAATGCTTGTCCAAGATCCAACCAAAGTCAATGATGTGGATGCAATTTTTGCTCAAGCTAGACAAGCAGGAGCTGTGGAAGGACCGCTTGATCACCTTCGCCCGTCATCAAGCTCAAGAAGCTTTACCGGAACAGGGAGACTACTTTCAGGAGAGTCTGTGTCACATGCTCCTCAGCAGCCTGAACTTGTCCCATGCAACATTGTTTTCTGGAGTAACGGATTCACAGTAGATGATGGTCCATTACGGAGGTTTGATGATCCCGAAAATGCTTCCTTCTTGGAGGTAGTATTTAATTTGTTCTCATCGTGAGTGGTATTGATGGGTCCCAGTCTTAATTATTTGCAATAATTTGCACTTGAAATTCTTCATTAATCATCATGTGCTATATGCTTGTCTGTGTTCAGATGAGTCTAAAACTATTCACCTGTCATGAACTTGATTGAATATTGTTTAGTCCATTCACTTCTCTTTGTAAAGGTTGAATGTTCCTACAATTGGTGTACAGAAACATCATCCATGACATCTAATTATTGAAAATGATCCCGCATGCTGCAATTTGTATATTGAAGAAAGTATTGTGGGATAGATGAATTGAAATAGCTTTCTGATCCTTGTATCTTTTCCTCATTTCTTGTGTGGAGTAACTTGGAAATGGAATCTGCTCAATGAGAGATGCCAGTTATACTTGGATTGTGCCCCTGATAGCACCCTTTTGTTATGTTCTTTTGGAAAATAAAAATTACTCCACTTGTACATTCCCATTGACCATACAGCTGACCATTTGCGTTACGGAGTTTAAGTTTAGCTGGAATTTATGTCCTTTTTATGATAGGTTTTGATTTTATTTGCAATCACCGATGATTTTCTATTTATGTGGTTGCAATATTGTGGTTCCCTTTAATCTCAATGCAGAGCATCAGAAAGTCCGAGTGTCCAAAAGAACTTGAGCCAGCAGATAGGAGGACTTCGGTCTCTGTCAACCTGATAAGGAAAGAAGAAAACTGCCCTGTGCGTTCCATGTTTCTTCCTGTTAACTTCTCGTGTTTCCATTGATCATCACTGTGCTTGTTGCAGCACTTACAACAGCTTAGTTTTTCCTCGTGCAGATACCAGAGGAACGCGTTCTTCCATTTCAGGGAATGGGAAGGACTTTAGGCAGCACCACATCCACGGAGCCTACTGTGGCTACTGCTTCTCTCAACACTGCTCCCACAGGTCTAGTTGTGGATGACACATTACCTTTGACCTCAATTCAGCTCAGGTTGGCAGATGGTACGCGAATGGTTTCACGCTTCAACTACCACCATTCCATAAGGGATATCCGCGCCTTCATTGATGGGTTAAGGCCTGAGGGGGGAAGGACCTATCAACTGCAGACAGTGGGGTTCCCTCCCAAGCAACTCACTGATCTGGACCAGTCAATTGAACAGGCTGGACTAGCCAATTCTGTTGTGATCCAGAAACTATAGCAAATTGGGTAAATCGGTTGTCAATGGGATTCTTATATATACTTAGACATCAAGCTGCGGTTACTATTGCGTTTATTTGAGGTGTGTGGAAATCGCTATTTACTTCACAAATATATTCAGATCGATGTTTATTTTTCCCGAATTTAGAGATCTATCGATATGCTGGAAACATGATGTTTGCGGAACGGCACCTAGACCCCCAATAAGTTTGAAAATTAGGCACTTTCATCCCTTGGCCTTAAAAATATGTTCTCTCTCTCTACAAGTTAAACTGCCTCCATCATCATCTTGTCCCTTTCGGCTATCCCCACTACCATCTCCGGCGACCACCATTGGCCACCAGAATCCGCAGACAACGAAGGGCTTAGTTTTCTTGATAAAAAAAAACCCCCCAAAAATGCAAGATAGTAGGCTTTTTGTTTTAGTGTAAACTTGATGGATTAAGATTGATGTGCTTCGAAAGATATGCTAAGGACATGAGGCTTGGTTTGGTTGATTCAGAGGCTTTCCTTTTAAAGGTTCACGGTAGTAATGGTCCACCAGAACAAACACATTATATGGAGGTTTTGCCTTTCAATTTCATGTCAATCAGCATATATAATTAAATTCCTAAATTCTTTATACATTTTGGTAATATTATTAAGCTTTTGCTTTAGGTAGACACCAAGAGTGACTCACCACCACTCTTATTGCTTTGTGATGTTCTCTTTTTTTTGCCCCCATTTCCACCGAGCCAAATAAATAATTGAACATACCCTTTCTAATGCTCCATCAACAATGAAAAGTACGTGCATACAGATTGACCTCAAAGCAATCTGTATGAACAATGAACATTTTCACTTAATAATTTCGTATACCTACAGTAGCATCTTTGAACTCGACTTCTTTAACTAACTTTTTTTTAATTAAAATTTAATTTTTTAAATTCTATGAGGTTTTAATTTATGGTTTTTTATTAAAAAAACTAGTAAAAAATCGCAAGCTACTTATAAACCGAGGCAAACTAACTTATACATTCCAGTTTCTTACTTGACATCTCTTCCTCTTAAAGGAACACTAGGAGCTAGTTGTAGAATCATTACTCGGTCTAATGGTAATGGATTACACAGTAGGGGTGCATTACCCATAAGCCTTCAGTACTACAATAAAGAAACTTTAGTGGGCAACTTTTTTTTTTTTAAATTGTCATGTCACTTAGTTGTATTAGATTTATTAGAATAATCATACTCTGATCTCTAAATAAAACAGGGGTAAGATTTACATATGTTATTAAGCATGTCACTTAGGTTGAATTTATCTATTATATGATTCAAAATAATATGATTCATTTGCTTTTCATTGAGGGATTCGTGGCCATGTCATGTTCAGAAGTATTTATATTTCTCTTATACTATTTTTGAATATTGAATTTATTGAAGAAAAGGAAAAGAAAAGAGGAAAAAAAAAGAATTTTTTTTATTTAATTGGGTTAAAAAAATGAGAAAAAAATGTATTTGTTCAAAAAAATTTATTTTTTTATTTGGTTACCCATTTGTCAAAAAAAGGAATTTGTTATCAAATCAGGTGGCTGATATTGTATTGTACCTAGATAAATGTTATCAAATAGATTATGGGCCCCTGATTTCTCCATTGCCGTGGAAGACAAGGACTGAGCCCACTGGTTAGTTGGGACCCCAATCACAATCCAGTACAAGTCTCCGCATGAGTGAACATCGATGCACGTGTCAACATCAAACAGTTTTGATGTTGATAAGAGATGATAGACGCTGTATGCTCGTCCTCATCACTGTTCATGCCCGCATGCAAACAAAACCCCCCCGTCGTCCGATCTCTGTCTCCCTCCTCGCTTTCTCTCTCTAGACAAACGCGCTCACTCCTCCCCAGCAACTAGGGTTTCTTCTGCTCCTAGCCTCCTCCTGCTCTCTGAACCACCATTTCTACTCTAATCCTTCAATCAGCTCGAAACTCGCTCTTCAATCCAACACAATGCTCTCGTATTTCCCATTTTTGGCTCCGAACTAAGCTCGTATTTCCCTTACTCTATCTTTGTCTGTATCTTTCTCTGCAACCATAGCATCCAAGCTCAATCATTGATGGCAAAGACCAAACCTGGAAAGAAAGACTTGGATTCTTACACCATCAAAGGCACCAACAAAGTCGTCAGACGTAACCTCTCTCTCTCTCTCTCTATATATATACACACATACATATATACGCACACAATATATGACACACTCATAGAGTTCTTTGATTGTGTTGTTTTTGGCAGCTGGGGATTGTGTGTTGATGCGACCATCGGACTCCGATAAGCCACCTTACGTTGCGCGCTTGGAGAAGATCGAGGCCGATCATCGGAACAACGTGAAGGTTCGGGTTCAGTGGTACTACCGACCGGAGGAGTCGATTGGAGGGCGGAGGCAGTTTCACGGAGCTAAGGAGTTGTTCTTGTCTGACCACTACGATATGCAGAGTGCTCACACCATAGAAGGGAAGTGCATTGTTCACTCCTTCAAGAATTACACTAAGCTTGAGAATGTTGGCGCTGAGGACTACTTTTGCCGGTTCGAGTACAAGGCTGCAACTGGAGGGTTCACTCCGGACCGTGTGGCTGTGTGAGTTCTATTTAGGTTAGGTTCTGGATGTGATTGTAGTTTGTGTGATTGGTTTTGGCTGAAATTTATTGATGTTTTGCGCTTTTATTTGAATTCATTTGAAGATACTGCAAGTGTGAGATGCCCTATAACCCAGATGACCTCATGGTGCAATGTGAGGGCTGCAAGGACTGGTACTTTTTTTTCCGGCTTTAGTTTAACTGTATACGTACCTGTCTTTTGTTAATTGGATGATGGTATGAAAAATTACTTCATTGACATGTTGTGAAGCTATAATTTGGATGAATTTTATTAATTATAAAACATTGAATTTTTTCCATTGTGTGTGTTGGAGGCTCTGTATAAGGAATTACAGTTGAAATTGTTATTACTGACTCTATTTAGTGTAGCCATCATTTGATAAACTGATTAAAGTGAGTTTTTTTGTTATTGTGGTTGCCTTTTTTAGATAATCAATATGAAAATTGCTTTAATACTATATTTTGTTTTCGTATTTGTCGAAGGAAAGGAAAATGAAAAGAAATAGATTGTAAAATGAGAGAATCTAATAAATTCCCCACCCTTTGTTGGTTGGGTTGGGAAAATAAAAAGGAAACAAATGGACATTTCTTCAGCATCCTATATTTTTGGTTTGGTTGCTCATAGAAACATAAGTAGGCCAAAGAAATTGCCATCTCACCATTATCTCCATGAGTCTAGTCCCACAAGTTACTCCCATGAGTTGATAGGTGGACATATCTCCATGTGCTCCTCTCTAGGGCATAGTCTTATTGGCTGAGGATAATGCATGTAGTGTCTTAACCTCTAGCTCAAGCACCAAAGGATGCTTCAGAGGCCTCCTCACTTGCTTGTATAGTCTTATTGGCTGAGGATAATGCACATAGTGTCTTAATCTTGAGCTCAGGCACCAAAGGATGCTTTAGAGACCTCCTCACCTGCATGCCTAGGTCATGCTCGAGGCACTTCCTCGGCTTGGCTGAGGGAACGACCACCTAAGCATATTTCCTCTCGAGTTAGCAATTGCATGCTCAATAGCCCTCGGCTTATGGACAGACTCTCTATTCAAATTCCTCTCCAAGCCTTTGTCCTCTCACCTCCAGTGCATCCTCTTAGGTTAATTTCCTAAGCTATCAAGATCACTTCCAAAAGCTACGTTGATGCAATCTAGGTTGAGAGCAAGACCTAGGAATCTCCTTGAGATTGGTGCCATCATCATGGAGTGGTCGAGCAACCCCGTAACCCTCGCATAGAACCTTTGAAGACTTGTGAATTGGTGGTTAGAGTTGAGAGTTTGTCAAAGTGCCTCATCCTGTGTTCCGTCGAGAGATCTGCATCTTAATGATCTTAGAGAGAGAGAAGCTTCCCTTAAAAGACCCTAGAGGAAAACAAACACGTGGAGCTCTCAATACTAATTGGTATCCAAGGAAAGCACCCAAACACCTCTACAGGGCTTGAGACAGACACACCCACACTTTCTTTCTTCATCTAAGACCACCCTAAATCTCTCCTCCTTTACCTCCAGCACAGTGCCTGGAGGGCCCACGACTAGCCCATAACTCCTCTTAACTATCCGTACTAATAAAAAAAAGTCCTAAAGGAGAAAATACATATTACAGTGCCATATGAAGCCACTTCAAGAAATTATTGCATTACTGCTCATGTCTAATTTAATAGCGGTCAGTTGAGCATGCCAAATGTTATATAAAGGTGATTCTGTTGAGATCCACCGTGATTGGTTTGTTGCTTGTGGTGCACTTCTTTTTTGAATTCTATTATTCAATCTTCTGTTCTTATATCTTTGTTGCTTACTTGCTACGTCTCTTTTTTAATTTTGTGGATTGCGTTTTATATTCTGTTTTGTCTGCACAGGCTGTCACTAGCATAACAGTGCTTTACAGGAGATAAAGAAAATTTTACAAAGCAAATTTGCAGGACTTCATAGCCTTGTTTTAAGGCATGGAACATACATATGGCTCGACCTCAGTACCCTACAACATTTGGAATCTTTCTTTTACTTATTTTTTGGGAAAAACAGTGAGCTTTACTGAGGGAT
Organism: Euryodendron excelsum; assembly: GCA_033060915.1. Lineage (NCBI taxonomy): Eukaryota > Viridiplantae > Streptophyta > Magnoliopsida > Ericales > Pentaphylacaceae > Euryodendron > Euryodendron excelsum. Next base: position 13,514,732 of record CM065386.1, read on the forward strand.
TCTCTCATTTTTCCATTTTTCTTTTGCTTCTATCTCCTCTGTCTACACAGTTTCACATGTTGGGGATCATAATATTTATTTTCACCTTGCCCTTGCTGTTTTCCTGGCCTTAACCCACATCAAATTTAGGTTGCTAGTATCTTCCATTTAAACCCCTGGACCACTTTTTTGGCTTCAAGAGGTTCTATTTCTGGTTCCTATTTTATCATTTCTGACTTGTCCAAATAAAGTTATTACGAGATTTGAACTTTTTGTGCTGGTATTTGCGTTCGAACGTGTTCCCTAAGAAGGTAAAAGTTTGCCTTATAGCCTTGAAGTGTAGATGGGTGGAATGACTTGGTCTCCCTAAGTGATATTGTGATTTCAGATTTATATGTATTTGTGTCTATTTGACATCGGTTTTTCGTTCTCCTGCATGGTTATTCATTATGATGACAATACATATGGTGCATAATTTATTATTTCTATTGTTGATTTGGTATTCAACCTTCATTATATCTTGTCTAATTGCCAGCATAGCTAAAAAAAAGTGAGACATGGGAGCGAAGCATCTCACAGGACAATGTCCAACTGTGGAGGCATAAGGATAATAAAATATTGATTTCATTTGAAATCAAAATGAAAGAGAAGAACTGATTAGAAAAGTCAAGTATCTTTGTTTTACTTCAATTTGGCTTTGTTGTCATAACAGTTAATTGTAAACTATGTATGTGTTGACATTGCTGTATTAAGTTGTATTAGAGATTTAACAGTGGCTTTAACATGAATTTGCTAGTATTTAATTGGAAGGCATTGTGGGTTCATATCAGGCAAAAACAATTAGAACAAAGGGCATGGTACTGTTTCCTAGACCCGACTTTAACATCTGTCTACTCCATACTAACTTTACTGGGTATTCCTATTCCAATTCCCTAGGAAGCGCGAACATTCCACCGAAGGCCCCGTATGTGTGTGTCAGCCACTTCTTAGACACGGACACATGTCCGATACGCTGTCAGACATGTTCAATTTATTTTATTTTATTTTGTTCGTTTAGACACGGCTTGGACACGCATGTGTAATTTTAGACACTTTGTAGACACAGTGTGGGTTTTATTACAAATTTGGAGCACTAAAAATGGGGTATATTTTGTGATTTTAAAACTTGAATATGAAAAATTACAAAAGAAAAAAGATTCAGTTAGTTTGCCTCATGAGAGAGAGAGAGAGAGAGAGAGAGAGAGAGAGAGAGAGAGAGAGAGAGACCCTATTGTTGAACCCTAGCTGAAGAAGAAGAAGAAGTCGAAGACGTACTTTGGTGATTCTGAAATCCATCTCTGCTTGAAGGTGATTTTGAAATCCTAGCTTTTTCGGGGTGTTAATTTTGTTTTTGGGTGGTGATTCTGAAACTCCATCTGTGCTCACCCTTGTTTCTAGTTTTATTTTTGCTATAAATTTCTACAAACAATTTTTGCTTTATATTTCTAGGTATTGACTACTTCTACATAAAATTGTTTGCTTTATTTTCTGCTTTATTTGTGGGTGTTGATTATTTTCTGATTTATGTCTAATTTTTTGTATCTCTTTTTGCCCTAAATTTTTGCAAATGTTTTTTGCCTTTCAATTTTTGATTTCTATTTTAATTGTTTGTTATTTATTATGGATGTTGTATTGTTATGTTATATAGGAAAGATTGTAGACGGCTTCGGAGGGTGGTTTTGGTAGTTCAATTAAGACACCTGACCTTGATCAATTTAATGAAAATTCAACTTTGTGGAAATATGTCACTAGATTGGAAAAATCTGTTGGAGGGGGAGGAAATTATTAATTTCAGTGTCAATTTTGTGATGGCATCTTCAAGGCTCATACACAAGAGTGAAGGCACACTTGATGAAGCTTACGGGCAAGGGGATTAGTGTATGCAAGAAAGTGACAAGTAAAAATTTTGTGGAAATGCAAAAGGCAATTGAGGAGGCGAAGGTGAGGATGAGAAATGCTAAACCAAAAAAGGTCCTTTTGCCCTCTCCTAGTGTGTCATTGCAGGGCATGAGCTATACCCTAGGGGAGACTAAATGGAGAAAGGCAATGGCTAGTGGTAGTGGAAATGGTGATGCTATTGGGGAAGCATTTAATATGAAAGATAGAGATCAATTGAATTGTGAAATTGCAAGGATGTTTTATTTGGGGGTTCTGCCATTTCACCTTGCAAGAAACCCCTACTTTGTTAGTGTCTTTTCATTTGCCGTAACTCACAATATTCCCTATTATTTACCTCGCAAATATAATTCATTGGGGACCACATTCCTCTAAAGGGAGAGGGCAAATATTGATATGTTGTTGCAACCAAATAAGGGAACATGGAAGCAAAAAGGGGTTAGCATAGTTAGTGATGGTTGGAGTGATTCTCAAAGGAGACCTCTTATCAATTTAATGGCAGTGAACATAGGTTGGCCTATGTTCGTTAAGGCCATTGATTGTTTGGGGGGAACAAAAACAAATATTTTATTGCCAATTTGATGAAATACGTAATTAATGAAGTTGGACCAGCACAAATAGTTCATCATTAATTACCTTGAAGATGTCATCACAAAATTGACACCGAAATTAGTAATTTCCTCCCCCTCCAACAGATTTGTCCAATCTAGTGACATATTTTCACAAATGTGTCCAATCTAGTGACATATATCCACATGAATATCATCAAATTCATCAAATTTTCATCAAATTGTCTTAATTGAACTACTAAAACCACCCTTTGAAGCCAGCTACAATATTTTTTATATAACATAACTATACAACATCCATTATAAATAACAAACAATAAAAACAGAAATCAGAAATTGCAAGGCAAAAAAAAAAAAATTGGTGAAATTTAGAGCAGAAAGAGAAATGAATAATTAGACATAAATAAGAAAATAATCAACACCCAGAAAAAAGCAAAGATAATTGAGAATAGAAATAATCAGCACCCACAAATAAAGCAAACAATTTCATGCAGAAATAGTCAATACCCAGAAATATAAAGCAAAATTATATGCAGAAATTTATAGCAAAAATAAAATAAAAAACGAGGTTGAGCAGAGATGGAGTTTCAGAATCACCATCCAAAAACAGAATCAATACCTGGGAAAAACTAGGGTTTAAGAATTACCTTCAAGCAAAGATGGATTCCAGAATCACCCAGGTATGTCTTTGTCTTCTTCTTCTTCTTCTTTGTCTTTTGCAGCAAGGGCTCAACAATAAGGTTTCTCTCTCTCTCTCTCTCTCTCTCTCTCTCTCTCTCTCTCTCTCTCTCTCTCTCTCTCTCGTGAGGCAAACTGACTAAATCTTTTTTCTTTTTTAATTTTTCATATTCAAGTTTTAAAATTTCAAAATACCCCATTTTTTATTTTTTAAATTTGTAGTAGAACCCCCGCTGTGTCTGCAAAGTGTCTAAAATTAGACACGTGTGTCCAAGTAGTGTCCACAGAGTGTCTGAAGGAAAAAATAAAATAAAAAATATTGGACACTTTTGACAGCATGTTGGACACGTGTCCATGTCCAAGAGGTGTCTGACATGCATACGGGACCTTTGGCAGAGTGTCCGTGCTTCCTAGGATATAGGTGAATGGCAAGACAAAGTAGTGAAATCCAATTACTACAACTGTTAATTAAGAGGTATCACGAAAAGTGCTCATAAACTTTAATCAAAGAGGTTCGTTGTTTCTCAGCTAGTTTGATGCCTGTCAGTGGATGGTGTGAAGAAGGTTTGAATTTCTTATATAGTTTTGCCGTAGAAGTGGGAAAGATTGAGAAGTGGTAGAAGAAACATATGGATATTCTGAATTGAAAGTGTATTCATAGATTTATTGGAATGACAAATTAGGATCTCATAGATGGCCAAAGTAGCTGAAGCAAACCATTTTATGAGATTATGTAGAATGAACATTACATGAGTGTGCTTTCTCCCATGAATCTGGAGGGAATCTTGTACTTAATTTGTTGAGTTAATTGAATTTGTAGTGTGAGACATTACATTACATGACTATGTTTTGCTTTTTCTAAGTTTGCGGTCTGGCTCTTATCAATTTATTTGTTATTGTATAAAGCATCAATTATATCTATGTGGATTATGTCTGTTGACTTGTGTGCATGTGTGCGCCATAATTGGTTACATTTTTTCCTTGGTACATGTACCTGATATTTTTCAGGTTTCATCCTTCTTGTATGGGTATGACTATTGAAGAAGCAAAGAAATTGGATCACTTTTTGTGTTCTGACTGTTCCTCTGACGATGATGCAAAAAGATCCTTAAACTCATTCCCATTATCGCCTTCTGTTGAGACTAAGGTGAGAATGTTTTTAGTCCCAGTTTGGCATAACTGGATTTTTATATATGTTGTCATTGCTTAATATAGTGGATATATCTATATGTCATGTGTGCAATGCACTGTGCTCTTTTCAATTTGTTATATGAATGGATATTACTAACTTGTTAAGCCATTTGACAGCTGAGAATGTGAATCTGATAAGATCAGGGTAATGTACTAGCTCTTTTCATTGTGTCATTTGAAAGATGAAAATGTGAATCTGATAAGACCAGAGCAATGTACTGTGGGCACCTATGTTAGATTAACACTTCAACGTGTGTATAGGAATTTGTGTTGACTTGATGGGTATGGGTTATGTGCCGAGATCTGTTATATATTATAATATGATTTCTCAAGTGCAAGTGGCTTGCTCCAGTAGTCGGGGCCTTGAACAGCCAAGCTCAGCTAAACAGCCAAGCTCAGCTACCCCCTCCCCTTCCCCTAAATAAAATATACTTTTACCTGTCAAAATAAATAAATACATAAGACAATTAGTAGGAGTGTCCAACAAAGAATTAAAAAGAGCACTTACCTGATTCATTAGAATCTTTGCAGTATACTTTATAAATTTGTTCCTGTATTATGTCTCTATTTCCTACATCCTTTTTTTTGGTAAATTATTGAAAAGGAAACTCTAACAAGTGCCAGTGTTCACCAAGCAATTTTTGACTTGGAGACTAAGAAAAATTGTCCTGTTGATAGTTCAATGTGTATCCTTGTTCTAAGATTTGGATTTGATTGATATAACTTTTAGATACATAACCACAATGGACGCACGTACCCAGTTTCAAGAACATAAATGATTCCAACTAAGAAAATAATAATCTCATGGGAAATCATGGGCTTTTTTGCTTTCTGTTACACCCTCATCGTCAAAAACTATTAGTTGCCTGCTTTCTAGCTTTTCTTACTGAACCTTGTTCTATAACCAGTACTGATTTTTCTTCAACATCTGATGAAACCAGTATTCTAAGATATGTTTTACTTATAATTCTGTCTTGGACTTGTCCAGAGAGGGTAATGCCGATATTATGATGAGTGCCTTTATCTTACATATTGTTTGAGTGTTGTCACTATAATTATATAGCGGCAAAGGTTGCTTAAAAAGTGTTTGAAATAGGGAAATGCATGGAATTTCCACTTTTATGTGAGAGCAAGTTGGTAGTTCATGTAATTCATTAAAGCCAATTTTGACCTTGCCAAACATCCTTTTTTGTTTTAAACATTGCTTAAAAAATGCAGAAGCACCCTTCAATATGCAAACCCAAAAGGACCAAAATGGTGCTCTAGTCTGATGTGGCTGCATCTGATAATGGTTTTTCTTTATGACATGCATGTAAGTTCATGTGTAAAAGGTTTAACGGGCTTCTCTGGTATAGTTGTTTTTCAATGTGTAATTTTGTAGTGGAGATATTTCCCACAAAAATTAACGAAATACTAAAAGAGAAAAATAAACATAATTTCAACAAAGAAGCAAGTTTTGAAAAGAAAAAAAAGGGGACCTAAAAGTTTTATTGTAATGCTAAATTCACACTACATTTCCATGCATTTCCTGTCATAGCTGGATTTGATAGCTATTCCTTTTGGGGTGTGAAAGTTGATATAGAACTAAAAAAGTCGTCCTAACAGTATGGCTGTGGGCGCTTGGGGAAAATTTTGTCTAACCTCCCTAGGGTTGGGTTGAACCGGTGGCTCACTTTTTCTAAGTAATGGGGAAGAGGACCGAAACATGCCACTGAAAGACTCTACTGAGACAAAGATGGGCTGTCAAGAACGTAGAGGAGGTAGGATGGGCAGTTGGTCAGATATGATTTTGTCATATGAATTCAACACAAAGCATTGAGCAACAACTCTAATAAGATCAATGGTATATTTAGATGTTGTATAGATGTTGATATATAGTAGCATCATATTTCTGGTATGTCATGTTAATTGCATGTTAAGAGTGCAATGAATTAAGTTGTATTCCATCTTAGGATTCTTGACCCTGGGTTTGTATTTAATAACAGATTTGTCTCTTTGTGATTCTGTTGGTGCTGCTAGCTTCTTGTCTACTTTCTTGACAAAATTCATGAAAGCTCCCCCGCGATACTCTTAGTGTTGTCTATTTGAAAGCTCATAAGATAACACTAGGGAGAATTTTCAAATCAAGTCTCCATTACAAAAGTCTTATGACTGGTATCATATTGACAACTTATTCATTATCTATTTCACTGCTTTTCTCCCATAGATTTTGAATTATCAGTTCATACATTCATGGATATGATAGAAAACATTGGTTCCAGATTTAAGGTGGTAATGGGGAGGATGTAGAAAAGAAGGGAGTTTTGATGAGATAAACCAACATGGCTAAGGACATCGAGGATGCAGTAATTAATGTGAGAAGTGGCAACAAGTAATTTTTGTAACAATAGTATCTCATTAAGAAACTTCATTGTGTCCTTGTGTTTTTCACTGGTTATATATAGAAGTACTAGGCATATTTAAGAGATCAGACCTATAAAGCCACCCTAGACCTTGGAGGTTTTAGGTTAACTGTGATTGAAGAAGAACATGTTACTGCAACTTAATAAAGCTAGGAGGTATAGTAGAAATCAAAGGCCTAGAGATACCTAGGAGTGATCTATTCCATCATTATGTGTTGGTTATCTGTAAGAAAGGGGGACTGGATAGAAAAATATGCATGGAATCAGGGTCGGATTGAAGTGGTGGTAATGTCAGCGAACACTGTCACATTTAGGGAAAAACAAATTGAAAGATTTTGTTTCTTTCTTTTTAATAATGAAGTACGATAAAAGAGAAAAATACGATGATGTTTACAATAATAGGATTAAAGTGGTAGTTTTACTCCATCAGGTTGCTAAGAAGACATGGGAGAGGAATTAAAATTTAGAATCTCAAGAAATTTTTTGAAGAATCGTATTGCTGTCTGAGATTCTTGAACTCTTTTCTTTTCCATTTCTTGTTTTATTATTATGTCTTTTCTGGCATAAGAGAAAATGTGGGTATGAGAGAAGAAAACAAGAATACAAACTGCAATATTTGGTGAAGCAGGATTTCTCGAGACCAATTAACAAAAAGTCCTGAGGATTAGTATAGACAGTAGGGGTTATTCTGTTTGGTTCATTCATCTCTAGAGAAGACCAAAGGCGAGAGATGATTTGAGTTTTCTGACTTTAGATGCTAGAAGTAGGAGAGGAAGACTGCGGAGCCGGTTAACAAAATTCATCAGAAATTGACTATCGGACGTTTTCCAGATTGAAAATGATGGATCACCGTTCATATTGTTAGCAAGTCTGGGATGATTTTCTCATTTTTGTTGATAGAGTTTTCAAGTGGAGTCAAATTAGCATTTGTATTGGTCTGGATCCATTGATTCACTGATTGGCACTGTGGGGTGGGGATTAACTAACTGGCTTATTGTTGAAGATGGAACTTTGCAAATCTTTCCTGTGGCTATTATATACTGTTGGTGTTTTCTATGCCCAATAGGTGTTAGGCTGGAGACGAATTGAACAGAATCAACATGTTGAAATCTGCACTGACACTTGGACTTGTCTGATGTCAACAATGTTATTGGTCACTGCACTTCAGATGTCTAAAGCCCTTGTTAGGGTCTTTCTTGAGCTGGCAGGCAACATTGGTAGATGTACGTGGATTTTGGGAGATCAATTCTGTATATAATGTGTTTTGTCCGACAAGAATGATCTGCCCTTTATGAGTGCCCCTATCAGATTGGGCATCATGTAGCAGTGGAACAGACATCCAAAATATGGGCTCTTGTAATCAGTTATTTTACAAAGAATGTGAAATTCCTATGTTTCTTTATTTCATCCTCTTTTTTTATTTTTTTTTTTTTTTTTCCTTTGTGGGGTTGGGGATAGAGAAGGAAAAAGGGGTTTTATTTTATTATTATTTTTTTTTTTTTGGGGGGGGGGGGGGGGGGGGGGGTTGTTGTTTTTTCAAGTAAAGGGCTTCTTACTGTCATAAAAAGTGCCAGAGGATTGTAGTTGATGTGAGTGTCAATTGCTATGGCTTAAACCCCAAAAAAATGTCAATAGGTTGCCTTACTATTATAAATCATTTTGAAGGACCTCTGAGTTGTCAATTTCATTGTCATCAGTGAACAGATAATTGCAAATTGGAGAAAGTTCATGTTTACATTTCTATTAACCATTATTTGTAATTCTCACATCCTCAGTATTGTGCTTACTCTTCTTGAGTAGGTGAATGCCAGTAGTCTCTTATTTGCCATGCAATACCCTAGAGGTGCTGGTGCATAATTGTGCAAAGCTGTTGTGTTTACTCTTCTTGATTAGGTGAAGGCCATTAGTCTCTTATTTGCCATGCAATACCCTAGAGGTGCTAGTGCATAATTGTTCAAAGCTTATCAATTCCAACTTTATTGTTATTGTTCTCTTGAGAACACCGTGATTGATGAGTGGGTAATCGGTGCTCAACCTATTGCTTATATGTTCTATTAATGATCAATCCTTTGTTTCTAATGAGGCATTGTATCGAATCTCAATTCTAGGTGGAGCCAAAGCGCAGGAAGAGATGACTGGTTGATGCATCATGCTGTGGAGGTACTTATTTTCTTGCGCATTAGCTGCAGTATTGTTGTTTGTGTTGTGGAATTGTACAGTGCAGAGAAGATACTGTGCTTGCGCAACCAGAGGCTTTCTAAGTTTACCGTGTTGAACCTCATTTTCTATAAATGTTTGTTGTGTGCACTAGGCTTAGATGACTTTGTGATATCTGTCTTGTCTCCATGTGACTACAACTCGCAAAAAAGAAAAATGGAAGGGGCAGTAACTCATTGAAATGCGGGAGTCATTATACGTCGAGCTAAATTATTAAAAATTAAACTTGAATCTGTTGCGATGTGCTTATTGCTGGTTTTATTCAGTATGCATATGACATAATGGTTCTTCTACTCCCCCCCAACCCCAATTTCCTTTTGCTTTTCCTCTTTTGGGAGGGAAAAGAAAAGGACAGAAGAGAAAGAAGAGGGTGGTGGATTTCAAAGCTTTGATTTGAATTATTGACAGTTACATTAGCATAGGACCATGTTAAAGGCTGCAGGATGCACAAGCTGATCAAGATTCAGATGCAGCTTGCAATCAAAAGAAGAAAAAAGATTTCAATGCAGCTTTGGGTCCTCTTCTACTTGTGAGATTAAGGCTTCTTATCCATGCCTTGGCAAGTTCTTACTAGTTTTTGGTGGATTCCCTCACTTTGAACTTGATAAGAAACCAAAAGGACGCTCTGCTCGCGGAGCGGCATACCGGAAAAAAGAAGCCCTTATCGGAGTTGAACCGATGATTGAAGCCTATTTCTTAGGGCATTTAAAGAGCGTGACTCCTCCTAACCATTTCCAGCCATTGGCCATCCAGTTGGAGTAGATAGCCCCAGGAGAAGTATAAGTCCCTCACGTTAAAAAACGACGATTGAAATGGGAGGAGATGCTTAGGGTGCGGCCACAATAAAGAGCGATGTAAACTATTAGGCTAGCCTTCTAATGGGCCATTGACTCATCTCTGGCTGCTAACAATTCCAATGTTGGTAAGTCTGGTATTCAGGCTATTGCTAGACTGTAGCCCAGAGGGAGATTTTCTCTTTGGACTAATTGTTGATTTATGAATCGGACTTTTGTTTTTCCTTGTCTGGTGGAGATTATTTTTTATCCAGACCTTCACACTCGCTAAACTGGTGGGGTGGAGTCTTGGTGAATGGTTGTGTCGGGTCAGCTGATGCTACTGAGTCAGGTCCAACTGATTCAATCTGCCTAACTCCCAACTTGTAGATGGCGAAATAGCACTGTTACGATGGAGCTCTACATTTGTTTGAGGGTTCTTATATGAATTTCACAGCTGGGGCAAGTTCTCTACATTATGATATGTTGTTCATTACCTATGTCTGCGATGTTTTATGAATATTTTTGTATTCAGTAGTTATTCGTTTTTCATTTATTAGCCCGTCACTGTATATTAATTTCGAAGTTTTTGTGTGGGTTCAACCTTTGAGCTAAAAACTGCTTGCACAACGGTAATTCGTGTTTCAAACATGTAATGGAGCAAACATTACTGATTGCTATGTTAAGGTCCACCGCCATCGAAGAGTACTCCCCATTTAGCAATGTAGACCACAATCGAAACTAGAGGAGGAGAACGCACCGGTAAAACAATATCTAAGGGTGTTTTTCCAAAATAATTGAGTTTGAAAAGGTGTTTTCGAAATAACAAAAATTAAAACTGAATTCTCAATTTAAGGTTTTTTTTAGAAAATGCAATTTAAAGTTGCGTTTTTTCTTTTTTTTTTGTCCGTGACCGACAAAGCTTGTAAGTCTCATGCAGTCTGTAAAAATTTTTTGCAAATATATAGAGAAAACGTAATTGTAAGTTGCATTTTTTGACAAAGCATAACGCAATTGACACTTGCGTTTTTACTTTGGTTACAAATTCCTTTCTTTTTCAATTTGCGTTTTCACTTTGTGGCCATTTGAGGGACCGTCTAAATTCTTTCCTTTTTTTCACCCAACCCTTCCTCCTTTGTCTCACTTTTCTTTCTCCTTCACCTTTCTGTTTCTCACCTTGCATTCCCTTTGTTTTGCTTTTCTAACTTTCTATTATTTTATTTATAGTCATATTTGTTGCTCATGCTACTTCAAAAAATGCCTCCGTTATTCTACAAAAATAGGTTAGTTGATTATTTTCATTGGTAAAATAATTTATTTATTTATGCTGGTAAGTTAAATATTACTTGTGTCGCATTGCATTGGTTAGGAAAAATATGTTATTTATTTATTTATGTTATTTAGGAAAAGGCCTTCAGGAAAAATATGTGATTTATTTATGTTAGTTGGTTAGTAAAAAATATGCCATCAGTTAGTAAGAAAATATTATAATATGTTAAAAATGGTTAAAGGATCCCAAAAAAAATAACCTAAACTAATAGGTTTTTTTAGTTCAATATGTATGAGTAAAATAATAAAATTAAAAAATATGATATTAATTAGTAATAAAATATTATGATATGCTAAAAAAGATTTATTACGAAAATAATTACGAAATTACCATAAAATATAATTTTTAAACTATAAATTTAAGGAAAATACGTTTTTTACGAAATTAGTGTGTGGCCTTAATTTAATTATTTTGTTACTATAAAAAAGTTCCAATCCAAAGAAGAAAAAAGGTTATAGGATCCAAAAAAAAAAAAAAGGAAGCTAAACTAATTAACTAAAAAAAATGATTGGTTAGTAAGTAGGATGCCATGAAATTAAGAAATGTGTATAAATATTTATTAGAAAAATTATTTGTACTAAATAATATTTAGTGAACTAAAAAATTGTAGGATCCAAAAAAAATAAACTAAACTAATAAATTGAGAAAAAAGGTTATAGGATCCAAAAAAAATAAACTAAACTAATAGATTTTTTTAGTTCAATATGTATGAGTAAAATAATCAAATTAAAAAATATGTTATTAATTAGTAATAAAATATTATGATATGCTAAAAAAAAATGGTTACGAAAATAATTACGAAATTACCATAAAATATAATTTTTTAGTATAAATTTAAGGAAAATATGTTTTTTTTTACGAAATTAGTATGTGGCCTTAATTTAAGAAATGTGTATAAATATTTATTAGGAAAAATTATTTGTACTAAATAATATTCAGTGAACTAAAAAATTGTAGGCCAAAAAAAAAAAAAACTAAACGAATAAATTAAGAAAAAAGGTTATAGGATCCAAAAAAAAAAAAAAAAAACTAAACTAATAGATTTTTTTAGTTCAATATGTATGAGAAAAAATAATTAAATTAAAAAATATGTTGTTATTAATTAGTAATAAAATATTATGATATGCTAAAAATAATTTATTAAGAAAATAATTACGAAATTACCATAAATATAATTTTTTCACTTTAAATTTAAGGAAAATACGTTTTTTTTTACGAAATTAGTATGTGGCCTTAATTTAAGAAATGTGTATAAATATTTATTAGGAAAACTATTTGTAATAAATAATATTCAATGAACTAAAAAATTGTAGGATCCAAAAAAAAATAAACTAAACTAATAAATTAAGAACAAAGGTTATAGGATCCAACAAAAATAAACAAAACTAATAGATTTTTTTAGTTGAATATGTATGAGTAAAATAAATAAATTAAAAAATATGTTATTAATTAGTAATAAAATATTATGATATGCTAAAAAATTTTATTATGAAAATAATTAGAAGTACGGTTTTTTGGAACTACCATTTTGAAATGAAGAGGTTACTAATTACTCCAGCTGCATGTGAAAGATATCTATTGTTCAAAATAATTGTTCTTTACTATTCATTATCCATTTGTTTTTTAGATAACATTTTGTTCATAAAAAAGAAATTTTAAAAAATTAATAATTATAGCCTTAATTTAATTATTTTGTTACTATAAAAAAGTTCCAATCCAAAGAAGAAAAAAGGTTATAGGATCCGAAAGAAAAAAAAGAAGAAGCTAAACTAATTAGCTAAAAAAATAGATTGGTTAGTAAGTAGGATGCCATGAAATTAAGAAATGTGTATAAATATTTGTAGGAAAATTATTTGTACTAAATAATATTCAGTGAATAATTAGTTATAGGATCCCCAAAAAAAAAAAAAAAAAAAACTAAACTAATAAATTTTTTTAGTTCAATATGTATAAGTAAAATAATTAAATTAAAAAATATGTTATGAATTAGTAAGAAAATATTGTAATATTCTAAAAAAGGTTATAGGATCCAAAAAAAAAAAAAAAAAAAAACTAAACTAATAGATTTTTTTAGTTCAATATGTATGAGTAAAATAATTAAATTTAAAAAATATGTTATTAATTAGTATAAAAAATATTATGATATGCTAAAAAAAATTTATTACAAAAATAATTACGAAATTACCATAAAATATAATTTTTTCACTATAAATTTAAGGAAAATACATTTTTTACGAAATTAGTATGTGGCCTTAATTTAAGAAATGTGTATAAACATTTATTAGAAAAATTATTTGTACTAAATAATATTCAGTGAACTAAAAAATTGTAGGATCCAAAAAAAAAAAAAACTAAACTAATAAATTAAGAAAAAAAGGTTGTAGGATCCAAAAAAAAGTAAACTAAACTAATAGATTTTTTTAGTTCAATATGTATGAGTAAAATAATTAAATTAAAAAATATGTTATTAATTAGTAATAAAATATTATGATATGCAAAAAAAATTTATTACAAAAATAATTACGAAATTACTATAAAATATAATTTTTTTCACTATAAATTTAAGGAAAATACGTTTTTTACGAAATTAATATGTGGCTTTAATTTAAGAAATGTGTATAAATATTCATTACAAAAATTATTTGTACTAAATAATATTCTGTGAACTAAAAAATTGTAGGATCCAAAAAAAAAAAAAAACTAAACTAATAAATTAAGAAAAAAGGTTATAGGAAAAAAAAAAAAACTAAACTAATAGAATTTTTTACTCCAATATGTATAAGTAAAATAATTAAATTAAAAAATATGTTATTAATTAGTAATAAAATATTATGATATGCTACAAATTCCATGATAATTACCAATGAAATGGCTGAAATAAATTAGAATCTGTTTAATTATTGTTTAATAGGCGTAAGAATGGATGAAATAACGGCCATGTTGTATTGAGGTGATGAAATAATTAAATATCGTGATGAACGGATTGTGTACAATATGGAATGCCAGACATTTTGCAGTTTACCATTGCAACTAAAAATGTTTGAACTAGAAAATATGATAATGCCTGTGATTGGCAAATATGGACAACATGTGAGGCTCTAAATTATATGCAGATTTCCAGTTAGTAATGAAGGGGGCTCGACCAAATATAAGTTGTAATCAAAGATAATCGAACATTGCAAATTGCCTTACGGCTACCACAGAAAAAACTATGAATGGAATGCATTGAGCTGTACATCGAAGTAGAGGATGCAGTCGTAGATATAGACACTGCAGATGATAAAATGTGGGGTGACATTCAGGGATATGGCAGGATTCTATTGGTTGAGGGAGATACGTCAACATTTCTCGACGATTGACGTTGGGACAGGATTCTGCTGGCCATAGTGTGCCATATTCATAATAATTTAACCAATATGGTAACTCGTTTCATTTGCAAAGCACGTAACAAAGTGGTTACCAAAGTTTATTTGTTGATTATGGCATTAGGTCGAGTAGTATGTCACAATATCGACCTACCAGAGACACTGCTGGTCCTTCACAAGAGCTTTCGATGAGACATAGCCAAGAAAGAGATCCAGTGCAATATATGGTTGAATCAGGCCGCCAATCCATTCCCATACAAATTTATTTGAATGTAAGGTCTCCGGATACACAGTCGGAAAAATCTGATGAACATATAGATATCGCTCTGTTGAATGATTCCGACAACGATGTTCAACAACAACAAAAGATCCCGGTTCCTTACTTTACCACATTGCTGGAGGCATATGATGCACCTGTAATTGGCAGGGATCATTTTCACCATGGGATCGTATGGGACATGCAAAATCTCAATTTTGAAACGAAAATGCTATTCGATGACAAGGCAGCTGTAAAAAATGCATGTACAACTTATCACTTGCACAACAATAAGGAATATTCGGTTGTTGAATCAATTACGCAATTGTTTAAAGCGAAGTGTGCACACGATTGCCCTTGGATGATTCATGCATCCACCAAAAGACATGGGATGTGGGAGGTTACACAATACAATGGGCCTCATTGTTGTTTGTACGGAATGCCAAATATGAGTCATCGTAACTTAGATGCAAACTTCATTGCAGATGTTATCATGGCACAAGTAGAGGTGAGTTTAACTTTGATTCAAACTTTTTCACAATAACTGATTAGTTTTTCATGAAAGAGGTTCCTCTAAAGTACTTAAAATGTGTTTTATTTGTAGAAAAACCCTGATTGGAAGATTGCGTCCATAATGGAACATGTCAAACAACATTACCACAATTCCGTCTCATAGAAGAAAGCATGGATGATAAAAACGAAAGCCATAGAGATGGTATTCGGCAATTGAAAATAATCGTTCGCAAAGCTTTCAAGATATTTGATGGCAATACAGTTAAGAAACCCTGGAATAATCCAAATGTTAGAAACCTTTAATTAGGATGTTCGTGACATGGTCATATTTGATTGAGTATTTTAGGCATTTGGACCATGTATTGATGGTTTCAAGCATTGTCTGCCAGTTATTTTAGTTGATGGAACCCACTTTTATGAAAAATATAAAGGCGTTATGCTTATTGCTGTGGGGGTCACTGCTAGGGGTAGAAATTTTCCCCTAACCTTTTCTGTTGTCGAGGGTGAGGACATGTAACTGGTTGTGGTTCATCAACTTATTGAGACACGTCATTGTCTCTGATAGGGAACGTGTCACCATATTATCGGATCGTCACCGGGGCCTACTAAATGCCATTGATCAAATATGGGAATATCCAAGCGATGATCAACCACCTGGTTTTCACAGGTATTGCCTTCGGCACTTTCGTAGTAACTACCACAAGAAGTACAATATGATAAGGATTAAGGACTTAGTGTAGGATACTAGCACTGCTCGTCAACTGCGAAAGTTTAACACTATAATGGAAAGAATTAAGAAGATAAGTGAACCTTGTTATAATAAACTAATGGGGGAAGATATTACTAAGTGGACATTTGTTCACGATGGCGAGAATAGTTGGGGGATCAATTCGATACCTTCTTTCGTTCATGGTGAATATAGTGCCGGGTACGTGACGCCTACCCCATACAGTTATGCCCGTTACAGTTTCGAGACAACATCATATAGGCCATCCTTTCCTACTGAGGAATATTTTGGCACACATGACCCTTCTAGGACATCACATCGACGACCGACCTGATAAGTATCTCCAGTTATGTTTCAGACAGACCTCGGGTATAGTCATGATTCGTTCGTAGGGGGCAGTTTTGGACAACACTGTCATGATTTTTTCAGTTACTACCTTGCATCAACTTATGGGGCTGGGCCGTCACAAGTGACTCATCATTTTCACAGGGGCTACCCTTTATCCAGTTATGCTCCAGGGTTGTCACAGATGACTCATGATTTTCACAGTGGCTACCTTTCATCGACATATGCGCCAGGGTCGTCACAGATGAGTCATGATTTTCATAGTGCCTACCCAGCATCGACTTATGCGCCAGGGCCGTCACATGTTCAACACAATGATGAAGAGTTGGTAGCAATAAATGATGAGAATGAGCAAGCGGAGGATAAACAGGCGGAGGTGGGTGTTGACAGAGGGCTGAGTGGTCAGGATGAGCAACAGGATATGGCGGTTTGTAGATGATCGAGAACCCGATGAGCTCAAACATGTCTAACATGGGGGCGTTTTAGGCGATCAATTTTCAGGGCGTTTCATTAGTATTATCTATTGTAGGTGGAATTATCTATTCTTATTGTCTATTATAGGGGTTTTACCCCCGGAGACATAGCATCGTATTTATTTGTATGTATTTTATATTATACGTGGTATGACATCGCTTTAAAATTTTTCTAATCATTTTGCGGGCAATTCACCAAACATACATATACATTTAATTTTAAGACAGATACAATAACAAAAAATCATATAACAAGATTAATGTTTAATTTTACAGTGTCACTTCCTCCCCCATATAGGAGGTATTTATAAAGAGCAATCCCTTATACCCTCTTTATGTGAATGTTACATCTGCAACATATGCTGGTGACAAGGCTGTAGCAGAGAGTAGTCACGTCAATTACAGTCATTAACCCCTCATCACGTAAATACAGCATCCTTAATGCTTGTGACCAGAACATGATTAGATAAGTGTATACCATAGGTTTGTCATATCAATTAAAGGCTGCACCAATAACATGAGAAGGCAAGACTGTGTTTTCATGTCAATTAAAGCCATAAAGATCTCTTATGTCAGTTTGAAAGTTGCATCCCCCATGCTCGTGACAAGAACATGAATGAAAAAGTCATCACCAAAGAGTTGTCATGTCAATTAAAGACTCATGTATTAAGTAACATTAATTGATGCCTCCTCTGATTACGTGCAGGAGTGCTCAACCATACCTGTATACATGTCAAAACGAAAATGCTTGTTTGGGGGCATCGTCCAGTCGTGCGAATCCTACCGTTGACATGGATGAAAGCCAACTGTTAAGACTCTTACATATGGTGGGTACATACATAGAGCCAATCGGTAGCAAATGATACGGCCGAAAACGTAGCTTTCTTAACAAACCTATCCTTATGTACGATACGAAGGGTCCAATCAGCCACATCTTTATTGGCATTGCATCCGTACGACGACCTCCCGGTGTGACAGATGATCAATGCTTAAGGTTACCGTGGGAAGACTTACTCAATAAAAGGCATAAACAAGAGATGTATTGCCGATGGCATGGCCTCTGTGTCCTAAAGGCTCGTTCAGCTAACTTATGGAACATGAGATCACCTATGAATAAGGTCATGAAAGCACTAAAACGCGAGATTGATCAAATGCAACGAAGATTGGATAGGTATCATTTCACAAAGCAAGCAAAGATAGATTGTGGTGATCTAACACAACAACTGGTAGAAATTATTGAAGATCCCTTGTTGGTTTCTGACCTAGAACTTTCAGACTTTTCAGAAGCAGAAGCCGACGATGACTTTGTCAATTATCTACCTAGCAGCATTTCTGTTTGCGGCAAACCACTGTATTGTTACGAGCATGGTCCATAAAGTATCAGATGTTAGTAGCAACTTCTTTTAGTCTTATCCTATGTTTGACCATGAATCTACGAAAGCAATAAGGTTACCTGCAATGTTCATTTATCTTTTATTCGTAAATTGAGTCTAGTGAAGCTAATTTTCTTTTATTCGTAACTTTTTAATTGTAAACTAAGTTCATAGTTCAGCCAAATAATAACTTATATAAACTTATATTTTATCCTATGTCCGACTCACTGTCACATCATTTTAGTTAATGCTTTAAACGAGCAAAATCGAGTCGCATAAAATGTTGTTCAATTTTAATTTTCTAAACATAAAACGCACCTGAGTTTTGTCCAAAATTGTCTCTTTCTCTTTACTCCCCCTCTCTCTCCTCTTCTCTTTCTCACACTCTCTCTATTCTCTCATTTTTATTTTATAATAAAAATTATACATAAAATTATAATATTTATAAAATTTTCATTATTATTATTTTAATTTTAAAAAATAAAATAAAAAATATGGACAGAGTTAAGTAATAATTAAAATATTTTAGTAATCAGTGATAAAATGTTATAAAAAGTGTTATAAAATAGCAAAAATTTGCAAAAAATAATTTCAAGAATAAAATAAGTAAAATATTTATTAGTAAAATAAGTATTGTTAAATATATAGTTATTTTATAAAGTAATTTGTAGTAAATAAAGTATTATAGTATTATAATTTTTGTTATTTTATAACACTTTGTCTATATTTTTATTATTACTTGATTATGTTCATATTTTTTTCTATTAATATTTTTTAATTATTACTTAACTTTGTTCAAAATTTTTGCAAATAAAATATTTTAATTATTATTTAACTCTATTCATATTTTTTATTTTATTTCTTAATTTTAAAAAAATTTTTAAAAATTTTAAAAATATTATTATTTTATGTATAATTTTTATAAAATGAGAATGATAAATTAGAGAGAGGAGAGAGAGAGGAAGTAGAGAGAGAGGGAGAGAGAGTGGAGTAGAGAGAGAGAGAGGAAGAAACAAAAAAGTAAAGAGAGAGAGAGAGTGAGAGAGAGAAAAGTGAGAAAGGGAGTTTGGGGGGCAGGAAGTGTGAGTGTGGCGGGAAAAGGGGGGAAAAGAGGTGTTTTGGGGGGCCGACTAAAAGGGCAGAAAATGCAATCACAAGTTGCGTTTTTTTTTGGGATTTTTTTTTTTACCCGCTAGAAAATGCAATTTTGGGTTGCGTTTTCTTAAAAAAACGCACTTTCAATGTGCTTTTTACCTTAGATTGGGAATAATGTTTTGATTTTTGTTATTTCAGAAAATACCTTTTTAAATTTAATTATTTTGAAAAAAAACCCAATATCTGATGACCGTACAAAGATCTTCTAAATTGGTTTTTTCAAACATGTCTTGGATATCCAAAAAAAGAATGGATATGTAGATGGATTACTCTACATATTCGTCAGAGTATTGTTTTTCAGTATTACAGAGTCAATTGCGAGAGACTTCATAACATTTACGTTGAGATTGAAACTTAAATTTTACTATGTGTTTTGAGCGTTGGGATTGAGAAGTATGTTTAGTCCAAACAAACGGATATGTAAATTTGAATCTAAGCATTGTGATCGCTTCCAGAAAGTGCGATATGATCCACAATTACACGGCCACGATGTAGTAATATTCAGAGGAGTCCGAGGTCGATCCACAGGGAAGACGGTTGGTGTCCGAAGGAAACTCTCTTTAAACGAACAAAAACTCAAAGAATAACCTCAAAAATAAAAAATAAAAATGTTTTGGTTTGAAGAGATTGTTTATCTAATGATTAAATAAAAATAAGGGTTTTACTAAGTAAAAGAAGATCTTAGCTAAGAACGATTCAATTAAAAAAAAAAAAAAAAAAAAAAAAAAAAAAAAAAAAAAAAAAAAAAAAAAAAAAAAAAAAAAAAAAAAAAAAAAAAAAAAAAAAAAAAAACCGGTAAAATGATAATTTCTCAAGGTATTTGTTTGTAAATCAATTCAACAACAATAACTTATGTCATTGAATCGGAAGATTTCGCGGTTAAAATCAAATTAGAATCTATCTCAACTTTATTCAGTACTTTTAGAAAATAGATTCGAAGCATTCATATCAGGGATCTAAGCAACACCCATACGAGATCAACGTCGCGCATGAACACTCAAAGATATGATCACAAACTCTTGATTTCGAAAGAAAAAGAATGAAGAAAAGAAAGATTCATTATTTAAAAGATGAAACGAGAAAGCCCAATTAAATACCTTATCAAATCATCAATCCCCGGACAATCTTCACGTTTCTTGCCAAGAAAGATGATTAGCTACTCATGAACATAATGAAATCTAAAGTTTGTATTGAAAGTAATGAAATCAAAGACAAGAATATTATTAATCTCTTGAAAGAAGACAATATGAAAACTCTCTAATACTCTCTAAAAGTCTAAAGATGATGTCTAAAACTCAGCATCCCGAATTAGGGCTTACAAGGAAGTATTTATAGGTTTAAAGTTATACAGAAAATTGGATCTCCGTAGGGTGTCCGGACATGTGTCCGAACATTGTATCAATTCCCATGGGTGTTCGGACACGTGTCCGGACTCTATGCTCAAGTTTCGGAGTAAGGTTGCAGAAGTTGTGCAGGGTGTCCGGACATATGTCCGAACACTGTCACATTCCCAAAGGTGTCCGGACACGTGTCCGGACTTCCTGATTTTGTTCTTGAATTAAGCCTCTGAAGTTTCTCAGGGTGTCCGGACACATGTCCCGACATGCTTGCATCACTTGGGAGTGTCCAGACATGTGTCCGGACATCCTTGTCAAGTTTTGGCCAATTTTGCTCATTTGTCCCGGTTTCTCTTCCGAATGCTCCCAAACACTCCCGAATGTTCCCAGACACTCCCAAATACTCCAATTCATTTCAAAACCCTACAAAACATCCAAGTAAACTTTATTATACTAAAAACATAAATATAACGTTATTCTAAAGCTAACAAAGTACAAATCGAAGCAAATGAATTACACTTTAATAGCGTAATCACATTGAGTGAAATTTAAGTTTTTATCACTAGCCACTCGGATTGGAAGCAGGAAAGCAAAAAGATGTCTAACTTGCAAAAACAACTGCATCCTCCATTTATTTGTTAGCACACTTCAATGAAGCTCGAAAGCAATAGGAATTCAGGTGAATGTGACTCATTTTTGACCCTTTTCAATGCAGAAGATCGTACTGGAACTGCTCAGACTTCAGAGTCATTAGCACAATATTCAAAACATGACGAGCCTTGACTGGGGATGGACATTAGCCAGCCTGGCTAGGCCGAGCTAGGCTGAAGTAGGTTTATATGAAATTTTTTCTTTATTGAGCTTAAAATCAAATTTTAAGTCTGTTTAAAATAAAAATTATGATTTCTAAATCCGTTTAAGTTCTTTTATTTAACCTAAAAATATTATTAATAAATATTTATTCTTCAAAAATAATGTTAAATGATATAAACATAATGTTAAATAATATTAAAATATAAAATATATTTTTTATATATATATTTTGAGTTGAGCCTGGCCGAACTTTAAAAACAATTACCAAACTCACTCATTAAACTAATCGAGTTTAAAATAAATTTTAAATACTATAAATAATGAGCAAGCTAAACAGATTATTGAGCCCGTGGCTACCCCAGTTCTAACATAGTATTTTTTTTTTTTAACTCTATAGTTATATACCCAAAAAAAAGAAGAAAAAAAGAAAGCACAATAGTTAAATAGGCTGACAACCTTGGACACAACGGTGTTACGAATCAATTGGGTCTATTTGAGTTGGTTAGAACTTTTGATTTTTCAAGAGTTTGACTTTTGTCACATCCAAAAGTAAGAGGTAACCATAGAATCAAGAAAGAGCTCTCAGTCAGCTTTGGTTAGAGAGAGAAGCTCTCGGCTGAATTTCGCCTTGGAGATTTGGTGCCTCAATTAGTTGCAATCTTTCTTGGTTTTGATCTATCTGGTGTTGGATTCTAAGTTGTTCAAATTTGCTACGGCTGGGTTCTAATTCTTATTTCTGAAGTTTAGCTAGAGAGAGGAGCCGCATTTGAACCTCATCACTCTGTGATTCAGCATTTTTCTATTGTATTTGGGTTTCAAAGTTGAGTTATTTTGCTGTGCTGAAAGAGTTCAAATGCCTATTGTTAGCGTGGGTCTCTCCTTTAAGCTTAAAGGTTTTTTTTTTGCATTTAATTTGTGTTTTTTAGCTACTATCTGAGTTGTGCCCTAGGTTGCTGCGGTGCCCTAACTGTGATGGGAAAGGTAAAGGCAAGAAAAATGGTCAAGGGGTTGGGGTTTCTATGATTAAGACTAAGGTTAGTGATGCCTCAGTTCGAAAATCTGTAGCTCCAGGGGAAGCTACTGTAGTCTCAGTCAGGATGGCAGAAAGCAGCACAGTTTTGCTATTTTGGAGGATGCTAGGAAGAGGGTTAGTGTGGGCTTATCTAGAGGATTGCCTGCATTATTGGAGGGACAAGAGGACGATAAACTTTCAGAGTCTGAGTCAGAATCTGCCTCATTAACACTGGGGGATGAAGATACAATCGAATGCACTCCAAATGTTCGACAAAAGGGGCTAGAAAATAACACAGCTTTGGAAAGTTATATCCCAGAGACAGAGGCAAGTGGGAAGGTCTCGTTTAGACAGCCTAGCAACGGAGGCAAGTTAGAACAGATTGGTTTGGAAGAGGGGCCAGTCAAGATTGAAGCTAATGAAGTGGAAGATGCTTGGTACCCTTGTAAGTTCTGTCTAGTTGGATACTTCAGAGGTCTGGGCAAGGCTGCACTTAAACAAATTGTTGAAGCTTGGAAGGTATATGTTAGCATTCATTTTCATAATAGTGGATGGATTATTTTCAAGTTTGACAATGAAAAGTCTCAAATGCAAGTAATGCAAGGTGGTCCCTATATTGTTTTTGGTAGGCCTTTGCTACTTAAGATTTTGTCACAAGTCTTCAGATTTGAGAATGAGGAACTGAGTAAGTTTTCAGTATGGGTGCAACTCAAGAACTTGCCTTTGGCTTTATGGGGCTCAAGAGTGTTGAGTAAGATCTATTCTAGATTGGGTAGGCCTATATACATGTACAAACTGACAGCTTATAGAGAAAGGGTGTCACATACGAGAGCTTTGGTGGAGATTGATGTTGCTAAGGGGATGAAGCACTCTATCGAATTTGTGCTTCCGAATGGCAATAAGGTGGAGCAATCTATCTTTTATAAAAATTTGCCAAGGTTTTGTTCCCATTGCAAAGTGGTTAGTCACTCTGTGGATGGTTGCAAAGTCAAGGAATGGGTAGATGAAGAGTTCAAGATGACTGTTGTAGCTAGGGTCAGATCTAACAAAAGAGCTACAACACTTGGGGCTGATGCGACTCTAGTGCCTCTGGTGGACATAGAGAATGGAGCTACTAATGTCCAAAGATCAACTGTTGTTGGGCCTAGCAGCATACCAGTAGTGACAAAGGAGGTTGGGTCTCAATTGGATACGGTGGATATAATGGCAGTTGATGCAAATGTGCAGGGGCTAACTGTGGTTGGGCAAAGCAAAGGTCAGAGCAACAACAATGTAGCAATGGCCAAGGAGGATCTACAGGTGCAAGAGTTTGCTACAGTGGGTGAAGCAACAGTGGCCATCACAGCAGCAGTAGCCAAAGACAAGGTGAACAAGAAGAAGGGTAAGAACAAAGCTGTTATAAAGTTGACTTCCTCTACCTTAGCTGATTTTGGCGCAAAGATGGGGGATGGCTCCCCCAGTCAATGCTAATTATGATTGTATCTAGTTGGAATATTAGGGGCTTCAATAAGCGCTTAAAGTAGAATGGGTGTTGGCCCGAAAGGCAACCCAAGAGGGGGGTGAATTGGGTTTTTTAAAAATTAATGACAATTAAGATTAATTAAAATTAATTTAATCAATGTAACAGTGAACAATCTATAGATAATGCAATGTAATCAAAAGAAGAATGAAAAACAGAGTAATAGAAAGCACACCGAGAATTATCGAGGTTTAACCACAATCCGTGGTCTACGTCCTCACCCCAAGATTCTCATGAAGTCTTCCTCCACTATGCAATCTCCAATTACAAAATGGATGCTGATTGACCAAGTGCTCAGCTCACTTTTACACAAGAACTTTTTTTCAAGTTCTTCCAATCACCAAGTGGTTTTGTCCAAACTCCAGTCAAACTTACAAAAGTTTTTCTTCTACAAGAGAACTCTCAAACTCTCACTTATAGGTGAATAAAGATATACAAATGAATTACAAATTCTCTATCAAGAGTGGATAGAACAATAAAAGCTCACACACGGAAGACAAGAAGAATGTTCAGATTTTTTAGTTTGATTAGTCAGTGGTACTTGATTTTCTTGTATCTCTTGTGTATAAATGCAGTTGAAAGCTTGTATATAAATCTCTGTATTGATTTTTTTCGTTGGAGGTTGTTGAGTCTCATTTAATGCAAGTCCAGTCCGTTATAACGTTAGAAAAACTAGCTGTTATCTCCCAGGTGTCGACACTTGGTTCCATGTGTCGGTACATCTGGTTTGTATTTTTCTAGATGTTGTCCACTATCTCTATGTGTCGACACATCAATTCCATGTGTCGACACTTGATCATTTTGTCTTCAGATTCTTGCTTCTGTCTTCATGTGTTGACTCTTCATTTTCATGTGTCGATACATTGCTCAGAAATTTTGCTTTTATCTTCTCATGATCAAGTTTAGTTTCATCATAACCATAAGATCTTCAAGGAGTTTTCTCTTTGGGGTACTATGATCAATCAAAGTCTTCAATACATCAAGATTGTTCTTTATTCAATTTGGATTGAATTGAATTCTTTATTTGATAATCATCTTTTCTTGATTTCAATACTGTCAGAGCTTTACTCTATCAATACTGAGCTCTTCTTCTCTGTTGTTGAGCTTTCTCTTTCATTGTTGAGCTCTTTCTTTCATTGCCAAGCTTCAAGATGCCTCATTGCCGATCTCTTTTCTTTGTTACCAAATCTTCTTTCTTTGTTAGGATCATTTCAATGAAACTTCTATAAGCTTGATGAAGTCTATTTCTTGAATTTTTTCATTTCCTCTGAGTACATATTATCTTCATTGAGTCTTTATATCTCAGATAAAATCTTCACTTAGATTCTTTGTGGAGATTATGCAATTTCGATGAATTCTCTTATCGAATACCTTCAATCTCTTCTTCAATCAAATCATCTTCAACTGATCTTTGCACACTTTGATGAAGTCTTTATTTGGACACCTTCAATCTCTTCGAATTCAATTTATCTTTATTAAGCCTATGCATACTTGATGAAATCTTCATTTGAACACCTTCAATCTCTTCGAATGCAAGTCATTTGTTTGAAGTTGGATTAGGTGTCATTACTCTGTTTTGGTACATTGCATGACTCTTGGAGTGTGTTGCTTGATTCTAAAT
Organism: Euryodendron excelsum; assembly: GCA_033060915.1. Taxonomy (NCBI): domain Eukaryota; kingdom Viridiplantae; phylum Streptophyta; class Magnoliopsida; order Ericales; family Pentaphylacaceae; genus Euryodendron; species Euryodendron excelsum. The sequence continues at coordinate 13,540,315 of CM065386.1, forward strand.
TGTTGTGCATCCACTTTGGTATGTATTAGACTTTAAGTTGGACTTTAAGTCTAAATTATAAACTTTATTAATCTGCACATTAAGTAAATACATTAGTAAAATAACACAAAATTTAGTTATCATCAAAATTAACATAGAGATCAACCTTGAGTTAATAATCTCCCCCTCTGTGATGATGACAAAACCTTTACAAATTAAACTGATATACAATAAAATGAAATGGGCAAAGTTGGATTCGCATGCCAGTAGAGAACTCCCAATTTATTTTATAATTAAGCAACTGATGCTTAAAAGACAAAAGAGTTTTCAAAAATAACTTTCAAACAAAGTGAGGGAAGTAATTCATGTTACTCTCCCTGAGAACATGCTCCATATTTATCACTTATTTTATTTTATTTCAATGCCAATTCATTTGTCATTTTACTTTAACCAATTCTTTTCCAATCATGCACTCATTGGTTATGTCAATTGTCACACAATCTTGTCCAATTCTTCTTTAATCAAATTTTTTTCCAATCAAGCACTCATTGGTTGTATCAATTGTCACACAATCTTGTCCAATTCTTCTTTAATCAATTCTTTTCCAATCAAGTACTCATTGGTTATATCAATTGTCACACAATCTTGTCTAATTCTTTTCCCCCTTTTTGTTAATTCATCAAAAAGAGAAAGAAAATGAAAATTTTAGACAGGTACAATAACAAAAAAAAAAAAAAAATTATAACAAAGTAAATTGTATAATCAGGAAAGTAATCAAGCAAGCAAGAAAATAACAGGGCATCAAGTCATCAATTGTGCAAAAGAAGAAAAGTTAGATTTCATTCATTCATTCAAGGTGATATTATAACATGTTTGACAGTTAACATTCATAAAGTATATATATATATATATATAAATATGATAACAGGGCCATGTTAATGCAGGATGATGGGCCAAGAAGAAATGTGAGGTGAAGGGAAGTAAAAGAGGTAGGGGTAGGTAGGATAAGGAAAGGAGAATCTAGTGAGCATTAGATTCAGTGGCTGAAGAGTCCTCCTCTTCTCTGGCTTCTTCCCCTTCCTGTTCTTCCTTCTCATTGTCTTCATCTTCTTCATTAACTTATTCTTCATTTTCTTCTTCTTCATCTTCCAAAATTTTGCCTTTGTCATTTCTTAATAATTGTACTTCCTTTTGAGTTCTCATATTTTTTTTTCAAGAAACATCATTCTTGTAGCTGCAAGATCTACAAGTCATAAAATTTGTCCAGAGATTCCATGACTTAAGTCATAAAATTATTCAAATCTCTTGAACTTTCTTCAAATTCAGAACTCAGACTTCTTTTTGTGCTTCTCTGCTTGGAGCTGCTTCTAGATAGAGCCTTTCCCTTTGAAGTACTTTCTCTCCACTTTTCTTTGGAGTCCACTTGTTATTTTGTGTAACATATCTCATTCTCTTGAGCGTCTTCTCATTGTATTCATCACTAATGGCCTTGGGGGTTCTTTTCGTCTCATTTTTCAAATCAATACCAAAATGCTAGAAAACTTTTGTCAAGAAAATTTCATAAGACAAACTGATTCTAGAAATGAGAGTTTTATATATATGATCCAAGATAAACAGAGGCAAATCAATTCTTGAATCAATCAGGTATGCTCACAAGAAAAAAAACTCCTTCTCCGAAACATGTTCATACTTTCCAGTTTTAGGAGTAAAGATGGTGTAGGTAAAGTAATGAACTAGCCTCAATTCAAGAGGCAAATCAGTTGCAAGGGGTTGTATACTTTCCTCTACATCTCTTCCATAGAGAATTTTCAGTTGATCTTTCCTAGAGATAGTATCTCTATAAACTTTCCCACCAAGCCCGATTCCAAGAATATATTTGATTACTTCTCTATTCAAAGTGAAAGAGGCAACCTTAACATAACTATTGATGGATACCTCTCTAGGATCCCTTTCGACATTAGCATAAAAATGAGCAATCAAGTCAGGGTATACATCATCCTAGAGTGTTGTCATAGATTTCCAACCCAGGTTTCCCAATTTGGTTCCAAATTCAAACTTGTGATGATCAAAGAATTTGTAATATACCCATCTTCTATTAAGCACTTTTCTAATAGAGAAACTGGAGTTGTACCTTTCTTAAGCTTTGCCCTCACTGAAATAGAGTTCATTGAATTCCAGAATTGTTGAGGATGTGGTTTCTCTAGTCTTACTCTTCTTTCGCTTCTTTTTGTCTTTGCTAGACTCCCCTTTTGATTTCCTCTTTGGCTCTTTCGAAATAGGGGCAGTTGTTATGACTGAGGCTTTAGAAATCTTTTTCGATTTAGAGGTCGTAGGAGGCATTGTAGGATTAACGAGTAATTAGGAGAGGTTCGAATGAGATCGGTTAGGGTTTATAAGAGGATTGAAAAAAAGATTTGTGATGGATCGGGAGTGACGGTTGGGTTTTGGTGCGAACAGGGGAGCGGGAGAGAAAAAGAGTGAGAGCAAGAGAGAAAGAGAGGAAAATTTCAAATGGTTGTAAAAGTGGGCTTTGTTAAAGTATATAGGCCTGACTTATGTGTCGACACATGAATTTGGTGTGTCGACACATGCCTGTTATCAGATTAATTTTGAGTCCACTATTGTGATGTGTTGACACATGCAAGCAGACTGAGCATGTGAAAGTATAAGGAATACAGGATACAACCTTTTTCAAATTTTATGATAAAAGATGTCTTAATATGATTATGCAATGAAACATGAATTCAAGAAATGCAATTCACATAGATGATAATCATATTTAAAGCATTGAAGACATGAATTTCACTCAAATTAAACAAATATTAAGACACATGATCACTCATTCTCAATTCTCTCCTTATCATGCAAAAACGATCTTCACTCAATGGTTTAGTAAAGATATCAGCCAATTGCATGTTGGTGCACACAAAGTCAAGTTCAATATCACCTTTTTGTACATGATCTCGTATAAAATGATATCTAATTTCAATGTGCTTTGTGCGAGAGTGTTGAATAGAATTTTTAGTCAAATTTATAGCACCAGTATTATCACACTTAATAGGAATATGATCAAACAAGATTTCATAATCTTCTAGATGTTGCTTGATCCATAACACTTGAACACAACAACTACCAGCTGCTACATATTCAGCCTCAGCTGTGGAAAGAGCAACCGAATTTTGTTTCTTGCTATACCAAGATATAATCATGTTGCCTTGGAGTTGGCAAGAGCCACTTGTGTTCTTCCTATCAACTCTACTCCTCGTATAATCAGCGTCAGTGTAAACATTCAGATTAAAACAAGTGCCATTTGGATACCATAATCCAAGGTTAGGTATGTGCTTAAGATAACGAAATATTTTTTTTACAACAATCACATGAGATTATTTAAGATTAGATTGAAAACGAGCACATAAGCAAACATTAGACATTATATCTGCTCTACTGGCAGTTAGATACAATAAGGAGTCTGTCATGTTTCTATAAAGTTTAGTATTTACTAACTTACCTTTCTCATCGCATCTAATTTTGTTGTAGTACTTATTGGAGTACTCATGGGCTTTGCATTTTTCATGCTAAACTTTTTGATCAAATTCTTGATGTATTTGGCTTGGTTGATGAAGATGTCTTCCTTGGTTTGCTTGATTTGAAGTCCGAGAAAGTAGTTGAGCTCGCCCATCATACTCATGTCGAATTCTCCTTGCATACACTTAGCAAATTCTTTGCAAAACGACTCATTATTAGCACCAAATATAATATCATCCACATAAATTTGTACTAAAAGTATGTCATTATTTTTTATTTTGATAAAAAGAGTGGTATCTATTTTTCCTCTTGAGAAACCTTTATCAATCAAAATCTTACTCAATCTTTCATACCAAGCCCTAGGGGCTTGCTTCAACCCATACAACGCTTTTGTTAGTTTGAAAACATGGTCAGGAAATTTTGGATCTTCAAAATCAGGTGGTTGTTCAACAAAAACTTCTTTGGTGATAAAACCATTTAGAAAAGCACTTTTAATATCCATTTGATATACTTTGAAATCTTTAAATCAAGCAAATGTAAGTAACGATCTAATGGCTTCTAGTCTAGCTACTGGAGCATATGTTTCATCAAAATCAATGCCTTCTTCTTGGCTATAATCTTGAGTAACAAATCTTGCTTTGTTCCTCATAACAACTCCGGACTCAGCCATTTTATTTCTAAAGACCCATTTAGTTCCAATGGTTGGATGATCATTAGGTCTAGGAACAAGGTGCCATACTTCATTTCTTTCAAATTGGTTCAATTCTTCTTTCATTGCATTAATTCAAAACTCATCATTTTCAACATCATCAAAATATTTAGGCTCTATTTGTAATAAAAATGCAAGATGATTATATATATTTTTGATAGAGGATCGAGTTCTTACTCCTTGTGAAGGATCACCTAGGATTTGTTCTGTAAGATGGTTATGCACAAACTTCTATTCCTTAGGTAGACTTCATTGATTTCTTGTTGGCTTGTAGGAACTTGTTGTTCTTCTCTTTCTTTTGAGGTTCTCCATTTGAGCTTAGTTGAATGTCCATCTTTTCTATTACTGGCTCTAACTTATCTACATCATCACTTGCAACATTCTTTGAAGAAGTGTTATATTCATCAAAAGTGATATGGACAGATTCTTCAACCACTAGAGTCCTCTTATTAAAGACTCTATAAGCTTTGCTATGTGTTGAATATCCAAGAAATACACCCTCGTCAGATTTTGCATCAAACTTGTCGAGGTTGTCTTTATTGTTATTCAATACAAAACATTGCACCCAAAGGCTCTAAAGTATGAGACATTCAGCTTTTTATATTTCCCAAGTTCATAGGAGGTTTTGTTCAAAAATTTTCTAAATAAAATTCAATTCAAAACGTAACAAATTGTGTTAACAGCTTCAGCCCAAAAATACTTTGGTAAACCATTTTCACAAAGCATGGTTTTAACCATCTCTTCTAAAACTCTATTTTTCCTCTCAACAACCCCATTTTGTCGAGGTATTCTAAGAGCTAAAAAGTTGTGATCAAAACCATTTTCATCATAAAATATTTCAAAGGGTTTGTAATCGAATTTTCTCCCATGATCAGTTCTAATAGAAGTAATTGAAAATCCTTTTTCATTTTAAACTTTTCTATAAAAGTTTGTAAACAAAACGATTGTCTCATCCTTATGGGCTAAGAAGAATGTCCATGTAAATTTAGAATAGCCATCAACGATAACAAGTGCATATTGTTTCCCACCAAGACTTAGAGTCCTATTTGGTCCAAATAAGTCTATATGCAATAGTTGTAGTGGCTTAGAGGTAGTAAGCATATTTATAGATTTGGAAGAGATTCAAGTTTGCTTACCTAATTGACAAGCATCACAAATTATATCTTTGTCAAATTTTATTTTTAGAAGACCTTTGACCAAATCACTTTTAAAAACCTTTGAAAGTATGTTCTTACTAATGTGACCAAGTCTTCTATGCCACAACCAACTTTTATCACTATTTATAGCAGCAAGGCATTCTACTTTACAAGAAGATAAATCACTAAGATTGAAAATATAAGTATTGCCTTCTCTATGTCCAGTGAGGATTGTCTTGTTATCATTAATGTCAATTACATCACATTTAGTTGATTCAAATACAACCTTGCATCCTTTGTCACAAAATTGACTAATGCTCAAAAGATTGTGTTTGTGTTCTTTAACAAGCAATACATTTTCGATAGAGGTAGAAGAATTCTTACCAACACTATCTATACAGATGATCTTCCCTTCACTATTGTCATCGAAAGTAACAAGACCTCCATCTTTTGGTGAGAGAGATGTGAATTGTGCTTCATCTCCCGTCATATGCTTTGAGCATCCACTATCCAAGTACTAGTGGTCTTTCTTGAATTTTGCTTGAAGGCAAACCTACAAAAGGGATTCATTTAACTTTAGGTACCCAAATCATCTTGGGTCCTTGGGCGTTAGTCCTTAATGGTCTTCTAGGGACCCTGCATTGCTAGGAACATTAGATTTCTGTAAAGCATAGCATCTATTAGCAATATGTCTTATTTTATGATAATAAAGCCATGAGATTTGTGGTTTTCCAATTAAAGCACTAAATCTGCCTTTTGAAACTTTCTTTCTTTTAAAGGGATCAAAGCTAGGACCAACTTTGTCTAGTGAGCATTTTTGTTTTCCTAAAATTGCATCTAGTTTTTCTTCTCCATTTACATATTTATAAAGAGTTGTTTCCAAGCTTTTAACCTTATCAAGCAAAATTTGGTTTTCTTTTAAGAATCTTTTTGAAAAGAGTTTTTCTTAATCTTATCATTCAAGGTACAAACTTCATTTTTTAACACTTCATTTTCCTTAGTAAGAGTAGAAATCATCTTTTTAAGAAGTCCATTCTTTATTTTCATTTTTCTGAATTCACAAAGTAGATCATTAAATACATTTTGTAATTCATTGAAAGTAAATTGAGATGAGTTTAATATCTCATTATCGTCCTCATGAGCCATGAGGCAGAAGTTAGCCACTTCTTAAGGTTCGGCTTTTTCTTCGGAGTTTGATTTTTCATCATCATTCCATGTCATGGCTGCCATGGCCTTCTTCCCTTGATATTTTTTTTTTTCTTTCTGAGCAGAGGACACTCTGCCTTTATATGGCCAGACTTCTTGCATTCATAACATATAATATTGGATTCCTTACTCGGTTCTCCTTTGGCTTCATGCTTCTTTCTACTTTTCCATTTCTTTTTCATGAATCTTCTGAATTTTCAAGTGATGAGAGCAATTTCATCTTCATTCTTATCACTTGCTGATTCATCATCTTGACTGATGGATTTGAATGCAACTACCATTTTCTTTTTTTCTTCATCTTCTTGGGCATGTTGCTTTTGAGTAAGCTTATGAGTCATTAGAGAGCCTAAGAGTTCTTCAAGAGGCAGGGTGTTGAGATCATTTGCTTCTTGAATGGCTGTGACTTTAACTTCCCAAGCTTTTGGCAAAGACCTTAGAATCTTTTTCACCTGCTCATTGTTATGATACACCTTTCTAAGAGATTTTAAACCATTAATAATATCGGTAAACCTTGTGAACATTTTGGTAATAGACTCATCAGGTTTCATTTTAAACAATTCATAACTATATACTAAAATATTGATTTTAGATTCCTTAACTTGATTGGTACCTTTATGTGTAACCTCTAGTCTATTTCATATTTCTTTAGCTGATTCACACGTGAAAATACGATTAAATTCATTGGGATCAAGTGCACAATATAGAATATTCATAGCTTTTGCATTAGATTTTAGCATTTTTAAATCATCTTCATTCCATTCAGATTTAGGTTTAGGGATATCTGTTCTATCTACTTTAGTTGTAGGAATTTTGGGACTATCTATTTAAGTTTCCATAATTCATAATCTACTGATTGAATATAGATTCTCATTCTATTTTTTCAATAATTGTAATTAGTACCACTGAACATAGGTGGTCCATTTGTGGATTGACCCTCATCGAGAGAACTTCCAAAATTGGTTGTTAAGGATCTATTCCTAGGATGTTAAGCTTTAAAGCAGGAATACAAGCTTTGATACCAATTGTTGGCCCGAAAGCCAACCAAAGAAGGGGGTGAATTAGGTTTTTCAAAAATTAATGACAATTAAGATTAATTAAAATTAATCTAATCAATGTAACAGTGAACAATTTATAAATAATGCAATGTAATCAAAAGAAGAATGGCAAATAGAGCAATAGAAAGCACACTGAGAATTTTCCAGGTTCAACCACAATTCGCGGTCTACGTCCTCACCTTAAAATCCCCTTGAAGTCTTCCTCTACTATGCAATCTCTAATTACAAAATAGATGCTGATTGACCAAGTGCTTAGCTCACTTTTACCCAAGAACTTATCCCCAAGTTCTTCTAATCATCAAGTGGTTTTATCCAAACTCCACTCAAACTTATAAGAGTTTTGCTTCTACAAGAAAACTCTCAAACTCTCACTTACAGGTGAATAAAGATATACAAATGAATTACAAACTCTCTATCAATAGTGGATAGAACAATAAAAGCTCACACAAGGAAGACAAGAAGAATGTTCAGATTTTTCAGTTTGATCAGTTAGTGGTACTTGATTTTCTTGTATCTCTTGTGTATAAATGCAGTTGGAAGCTTGTATATAAACTCCTGTATTGATTTTGTCCGTTGGAGGTTGTTGGGGCTTATTTAATGCAAGTCTAGTCCGTTATAACGTTAGAAAAACTAGCCGTTATCTCCCAAGTGTCGACATTTGGTTCCATGTGTCGACACATCTAGTTTGTATTTTTCAGATGTTGTCCACTGTCTCCATGTGTCGACACATTAACTCCAGGTGTCGACACTTGATCATTCTATCTTCAGATTCTTGCTTCTGTCTTCATATGTCGACTCTTCATTTTCATGTGTCGACACATTGTCCAGAAATCTTGCTTCTGTCTTCTCATGATCAAGTTCAGTTTCAGTACAACCATAAGATCTTCAAAGAGTATTCTCTTTGGTGTATGATGATCAATCAAAATCTTCAATGCAGTAAGATTATTCTCTATTCAATTTGGATTGAATTCTTTATTTGATAATCATCTTTTGTTGATTTCAATACTGTCAGAGCTTTATTCTATTAATGCTGAGCTCTTCTTCTCTGTTGCTGAGCTTTCTCTTTCATTGCTGAGCTCTTTCTTTCATTGTTGAGCTTCAAGATGCCTCATTACTGATTTCTTCTCTTTGCTACCAAATTTTCTTTCTTTGTTAAGATCATTTCAATGAAACTTCTATAAACTTGATGAAGTCTATTTCTTAAATTTCTTTATTTCCTCTGAGTACATATAGTAAGCACCCCATTTTTGCCTGCTCGGCAATCTCCGACCCGACCGAATTCGGTTTCCAACATCACAACACATACAGATTCAAGATGAGCCTTTCAATCTCCAATCCAGCCAACTGGTCGCTTCTTGGGCCCACAAGGATCCGTTGAAGCCTTAAGCACCATTGTTCCAGGCAGTTTTCTAGACCAGGCGGTCCCGGAAACCAACGCCATCCAAGTAGCTTCCCGGGATCCGGTGATCTCGGGGACCAACACTTTATCAAAGATTCCAGATGGTTCACTTCTGGCGCCTACTAGCTCGCCAATGTAGAATGTCCGTCATTTGGTAGTTCTCCGAGACCAAGCGTTCTCGGAGACCAACACCACCCTTCCAGGTAGCTTTCTAGGACCAAGCGTTCTTAGGAACTAACACCACCCTACATGTAGCTCTCTAAGACCAGGCATTCTTAGAGACCAACACCGCACAGGTAGTTTTCCGAGACCGGGCAGTCTCGGGAACCAACACCTAGGTCAACACCGGTGCCTGCTAGCCTGACTCGGTGAAAAATGACCAAACCTGCCCTTTTGGGCCTCCAGGCACGTTTTGGGAAAGTTCAAAATCCCTTAAAACGATAAGTCCATCCTTCCAAATGTTGCCAAACCATCAGGCATCTCCCGCACGCCATTTGGTCCAAATCCGGTCCTATTCCGGCTCACTCTGGTCAAAATAACCATTTTGCCCCTCAACGACTCAGCACGGCACGAACCCCGCTGAACGGCGACAAACTCTCTCAAAACCATCCCTCTCAACCCCCTAATTCATGCTTTTGCATCATTGCATTTTAACTCGCATAAAAGTTGCCTTCAAACTATCTAATTTTCAAGGTTTCCATTCTCTCAAAGTTAGTAGTTAAAATGGCCCCATGGAACCTTCTCTTGAGTGGTCTCCCTTTTGTTGGCCATATGAACCCTCTCTTGATGGAATGGTTCCCTTGAAAAATGGTTTTCAAAATCCTTCTCCAAAGATGATTTCAAAAATGCATTCTCTCCATCTTTGCATCAAAAATGATTTTCAAAAATTACCATCAATTTGTTGATTTTTGAACCCTTGTATTCTTGTCAAGATAGTGGTTATAATGGCCATGAGGAAACCTTCCTTGGAATGGTCTTCAATTACTAACCATACAAACCCTACTCTTGACTAGAGTCAAAATTTTCATGGAAATGATTTTCAAAGAGATGGCCTATCAAAATCCATTGTATAACATGTTGTGTTTTCCAAAACTCTCTCCAAAAATGCGTTAAACCAATTTTCAAAACCAACTTCCAATCCAACCCTAAGTTAACTCAACCCTAGGATAACTTGACCCTAGGTTACCTTGACCCTAGGTGAACTCAACCCTAGGATAACTTGACCCGAGGTTAAGTTGACCCTAGTTGCCTAACCCTAGGTTAACTTAACCCTAGTTAGTTAACCCGTAGTCTTCTTAACCATAGGTTCCCCCTAACCCTAGTCTAACCCAACCTAAGTTAAGTGAACTTCAAAGGTTCCAACTCTTGAACCTTTTCCTAAATGATCATTCAATTTTAAACTATCCTCATACCCTATTTTTCCAAAACCTCCTACTCTTTTGATTTTAAAAACCAACTCCATAAACTCTTCAAATGTTCCTACATTCCCTCTTCAAGACCTTTCCAAAAATGTTTTCAAAGAGTTACAAACCTAAGGTGTCTCTAGCCCTCTCATGGCTAGGGATTCCAAAGAGAAGTGATAAATCAAGAACAACTTCCAAGGTTGTCCATATTAGGATTCCAAACCCTTAGCCCTTTTTAAAAACTATTTTCAAAAAAATTAATTCATCAAAACATGCCGCAAAGGTTTTCAAAATAAGACTTCAAAAACACCTTCAAGTTCTCTTGAGACATGCCAAAGCATTTTTCCAAAACTCCCTCAAATTGATCCAAAAACATTTTCAAGAAACACTTTACCATTCAATTTCAAGTCAAAATTTCCAAAACCCCAAAGAGTCTTCAACTTCCAAAGACCTCAAAGTGTCTTAAAATCTTCCAAAGACCCTAAAGAGTCTTCAACTTCCAAAGACCTCAAAGTGTCTTAAACTTTTTCAAAGACTTCAATGTGTCTTCAAACCTTCCAAAGGCCCTAATGCGCCTATTTTCCATCGGGCTCTTGCCCGAACTACGAATGACCTGATTCTCGCCAAATGAGATACGTAGGCAATCTAAAATGGTGCGGTCATAACTTTTATTTCAACCCCAATCCCTTTTTTAAAATTTTCAATCAATTCAAAGTTTCTATTCCAAATTCTTTCAAAACCTCCATTATTTTCAAACTTCTTCCAAAACTTGCATCATGCATCATTCATCCAAAAAGTGATGACTAAATCCCTTTTTCAAAGTTCTAAAGTGGATATTAAGTGGACAATGGTAACCGGTTATTCTAGTGAGTGAACCAAGGGTGATTAGACATGTAGGTACCGTAAGGGCGGGGTAGGGTGATGATCTTAGGATATCTTCCCTACACGTAACCAACTCTCGAACCATAGATTTCTATTTTCGAAAGACCAAAATGGAGTTATTTTAAAAAAGGGCTTAAACATTTCAAAAGGTTGCCAAACAACCTATTTTCCTAAAAACCCTCTCTTGAGGGAGATTTCAAAAACCTTTTTCAAAAACTCTAATCTTAATCTTCGGATTAACGCTTAGTTTTGGGTGCCCTAACTCACCTTTATCAAGTTAGGTGGCGACTCCTATTTTTCTAAAAAGCCCTTAGTCAAATCAATTTTTAAACCTAGTCGCACTTGTCCTTTTGGGAGGACGAGTTCTAGTGACAAAGTTTCGTGCTTTAGGGTCTCCGAGCCGAAAGGACCTTGGACACCTAAAAACCGGGGCGCGACAGTTGGCGACTCCGCTGGAGATACTTAGAGGGTTAGGCCATTAACATGTCTGTTCACCCTTCATTCACCCAGAATCTCCGATTACTTTGTCCAGTTTTATTTACTTTTCAAATTTTTCAAGCTTCCAAAACAAACCTTATTTTCCAAATGATTTTCAAATAAATGTCACCACTTACATCCCTTGCTCACATTTATGTTCTTGCATTGATCATCTATTTTACCTTGCATTGAGTTCGTTAAAAAGTTACTAACTCTTTGCATTTTTCTTTTGTAGGTGGACCTTGGTTCACATTCTTATTTTGTTGCATGTCTTATTTGTTGCCATGTATGTGAATGAATGGACAGGATGTGATGTGTGTTGTTGGGTCCTTTCCTCCATTTTCGAAAATTCTACACACACTTGGTGCGCTCACTTGCATTTGCATCTTACATGTATTACCCGGTTACTGCCCTTCTAGATAGAAGGGGGAACAGTATATTGACTGTGGGCGGATGCTGTATCAGTTTCTTAGCCTACGGTCTCTTGATAGTTCCCCCGTTCGAACCACCAACCAAAGATGGAGTTCACCCTTTTGGGGGTGGACGCCGGAGGTTTGAAGGTTCGGGGACCGAGCTTTTTAGGAAGTATTAGTAAACCCCCAACCTTATGCTTATGTAACACCCCATGCATAGCCGAACCTCTGCCGGATTTAGGACATACATGTCAATTTCAAAATCAAGGAGGAAAGGGCAACCGCTTTATTTTTTATTTTTTATTTTTTCCTTATAAATTTTGCTTAATCCTTGCTATTATGCTATCTAATTCTTACTGCTTCCATGTACATGCATCATAACTGCTCATGTATTGGAATTCACTTCAAGACAAAAGTTCTCAAAATAACTCAAGTCATTGCATCTTTATACATCCAATCAACCCCAAGAGAAAGGCCCAAAGACCTTCTCGCTCAATTTAAGCCAACCCAAAACTCCTAAGGGTACCACGAGACCCTAAGGATTCATGGCATGAATCAAAGTCATCTTATAAAGAGGGGCCCTAATCCCTCTTCGCTCATGGAGATAAGGTTGCCAAGAAGACAAGGAAGCAATTAAAATCAAGGGCTCCTCCCAACAAGGCGAATCCGAAGACTCAAGAGTAGTTAGGATCCCATGATGTAAGCATAGGATAGGCGAAGGTCCCAAGGAAAATGTTCCCCTTCCCCTTCAAATGTACTTTCAATTCCATGTAAAAAGAAATCAAATGTAGTAAAACTATCCTTTCTACTTTCATTAAATGAATATATGAATGTATGAATGAATAACTGAACAGGCTTGCACAAGTACAGTATTGCATACAGGGGCAACCCCCTATCTCCAAAAGTGAGCCAATACATTATGCTTAGTATCCCTCTCAAAGTAGGGACACCCCTAGGGCATGCATTGCATAAAAAAATTTTAATCTAAAGGCACTAACTTCTCCATTTTGTTTTTCTTTTTACATTCTCATTGTCTTCTTCCTAGCCTACAAAGGCCAAGAGGGTCAGAGGGTGAACCAAGAATGAAAAGGGAGTCTTCTAAACTGCTTATTCATTGCCATTATGTTGTCTATATAGTTACTATTAGGCTCATGCATTAACATCCATCCTAGGACAAGAGTTCCAAAAACTCAAGTCATTGCATTCTCATGCATTCAATCAATCGTAGAGGGAAAGGGATGACCCAATCTCACGTTAATCAAACCTACCTAAACCCCTAAGGGTTTCTCCAACCCTAAGGATTCATGGCACGCATAGAATCATATCTCAAGGGAGGCCCAAATCTCTCTCACTCTATGGAGGCGGGATTCCATAAACAAAGAAGTATCGATCGGCCCATGCCAAAGAGGTATTGTATTGCACACAGGGGTAAAATCCCACCTTCAAAATGGACTCAACATCATGCATAGATTCCCTCAAAAAAGGGACCTCCATAGGACATGTATTGCATAAAACCTTCAACTCCACATGCTAACTGCATTTTGTTTTTCTTTTTTCAGGTCCAATAGCACAGTCAAATCGATAGAATCCCTTCAGTATCCCACCCAATTTATAATTCATGCAAAGCCATGATCTCAACATCATGTTGCCACTCTATTGGTCCTCAAAAAGCCATCCTTGTGCAATCAGATCGACACTCATGGAAAATGGAGTGTAAAGGATGCCAACGCGATTCCAAAACCAATCTGAGGGGTTTATTCCTAAAAAGGGAGATTTCTTTCAAACCCATCTTTCAATTTTCAATTCGAATTTGAGCATGAAAATAACATCATCTAAATGAAAAGGATCCAAAGTTTTTATGTTTATATCATTTTCTCATGGCTTTTCATAAATGATGTTCTTCTCCAAGAGTTTTTCCCAAAAATGTTTTACCCCAACTTGAAGGATGGAATAGCATAAGCACCACCTTTAGCCGAAACAATCTTTGACTCCAAAAAGAGGGGAGAGAGAAATAGAAAATACAGAGAGAGGGGAAATACAGAAGGGTGAAAGATGAGAATCAATCACGTAACTCATAGAAATCCAAGGAGTAACCCCCAAATGATGTCCTGACAAAGCAACAAGTAGCTACACCTTCAAAAGGAAGATTAACACATGATGGTAAGCCTGGGTTGATTGAATTTTTGAAAAACAAAAATTTAGAAAAACCAAAACAAAGATTTTTGATAGTATTTGTCCCACACATGCACAATCACTGGGGCAAATATTTAATTATGAACAGATTGATGTGCATGCCTGTTTGAGGTTGAATCTCATGTGCATGATCACTTGCATAAATATGAGTCAATGGTTTTGATGATCTTTACCATATTGGTGATTCATGTTTAACTTAACGCACACTTCTCGAGATTTTTTAGAATATGGAATCCGCATTTATGATCTATTTTGAATAGGTTAAATACTTGCAGATTGTCTCACACCTAGATTGACCTTTTGTCGATTCCCTCTCTCATCACTTATGAAAAGAGCTACCAGTGAGTTTGAGTGCAGCTACCATTGTTATGTGACAAGAAGAGAAGGCTACCTGCTCATGTGTGTGAAAGCCGCCATACTTTACATTTATGTATTTCCATCATTGGAGAGATAGGGTTGGACTTCCACCAAAAAAAAAACAAAACAAAAAAAAAAAACAAAAACAAAAACAAAAACAAAGAAAAAAGAGCATGGGATGAAACAGGTTTGACTTCTAGGTGTGATAATCCGTAAGCTATTTTGCCATCCTAGATCACCCCCAGGGTCTATATTCTCATTATTCTCTGTGAAGTTCACACCTACACCGATACGTTGTTACTAATATGGTCTTAATCATCTCACGACCAATTATGCTTGTTTCATGTGATTTCATGCATATTTGATGTTGATCTTTTCAAATTAAGCTGCATATTGATATTCATGAATCTATATTTGCCGTACATTGATTGATCATGTCTTTATAGGGCTCTCATAATTTGAAAAGTTTAATGGTTCTACAAAAAAAAAAAAAAAAAGGGCTTTCCTACACTTTTAATAGCTTTCAAAGTCTTCCCGAACCAAGGATAGAAGCTACTTATTGCTTTGCCAAAATGGCAATATCAGCCATCACTTAGAGAAGTTTTTCTTTTTAATAAAAGAAAGGGGGAGAATGAGTCAATGGATCGAATCTCTGAGAAGGTGCAAGTGCTATCACATCCTGGCAAGAAAAGGGTAGAATTAGAAAGGAGAATTCCGAGAAGGAGAACAGAAGTTCAAAAGACTGTCTGATCTTAAGATATGATGCTCATAACTGAACATGAACCCTGGGACAACCCACAAGACATACGTCCATTTCCATCTATATATGCATTCATAAAAAATAAAAAAAAAGGGCATGACATGCATTCAATTCCACTTCTGTACAGATTAGTGCATTCATAAAAAAGTATGACATGCATTCATTTCAATTCCTATATAAACCATACATATTCATGCATTCATCAAAAAGTATGATATACATTAAATTCCATTCCATATATTAAACATATGCATTCATTTCCATACTTGTATTAACTTGCATGACAAGCATTTATTCTAATTCCTGTACAAACCATATTTATTCATACATTCATCAAAAAGTATGACATGCATTCAAAATCCATATCTGTGCATTCATCAAAATGATGTATATTCAATGTCATTCATGTTCATGCATTCATCAAAAAGTATGACATGCATTCAAAATCCACATCTGTGCATTCATCAAAAAGTATGATGTGCATTCAATTTCATTTACATGCATTCATCAAAAAGCATGACATGCATCTCTGTGCATTCATCAAAAAGTATAATGTGGATTCAATTTCATTCTTGTTTGTGCATTCATTAAGAAGTATGACATGCATTAAAAAATCTATCTATGCACATTTATCAAAAAGTATGACATGCGTTCAAAATCCATCTCTATGCGGTCATCCAGAAGCATGACATACATTCAATCCCATCCCTGCATAAACATCCAATAAAAAAAAAAATTACATACGTTTAATTCTATCCTTACGCGTTCATAAAAAAGTATGATATGCATTCATTTCCTCATGTATCAACCTGTGCATTCATCCAAAAGTATGGTGTGCATTCATTTTAACCTATGATATACTTATACAATATATGCCAAACGACATGTCTAACAAAATACACTGATAAATGTTCAAGTGATTACAAAAGAAAAGGTATTCCGAAGTCGAAGCACAACATTTCGGAAAGCTTGTTGTCCAGAATCCAAACATTCTGCAAAAGAAATGGCATACACCCCAGAAAACCCAAATTGTCATCCATAGACAATAAGAAATAGAGAATGGGGCACTGAATCAACCTTGACCTCCCCAATCAACAATGAACCTTTTTCAAAACCATAGAGAATAGGGCAACGACCCACCCTCAACCACCCCAATTAATTTTAGCCAGACTCAACCTCTTCAAATTGTAAAAACTGGGGCAACAACCCACCCTACACCTCCCATTCAATTTCAAAAATTGGGGCAAAGTTGCCTTACAAATTTTGGAGAGCTCAAAGCAAATGATACATTGTTTAGCTACTTGCAAGGTAATGTCCACTAAGTTTTGTATTAGCTTTGTATTTGCTTACAATTCCATTGTTGGGAGGAGACATCTTTGGGATAACTTAAGTAGATTAAGCTCTACTTTGGAGGTGCCATGGTTGCTGTTTGGGGATTTTAATAATGTTCTTAATAGGGAGGACAAATATAATGGGCTTCCAGTCACCCACTATGAAGTTAGTGATTTTCAGCAATGCTGCAATAATATAGGCATTTCAAATACAAGTTACACTGGCGCATTCCTAACCTGGACTAACAACACAGTGTGGAGTAAACTTGACAGGGCTATGATTAATGACAAATGGATTCAAAATGGGCTGGTGGCATTGGCCAATTTTGGGTTGTCATGTAGATACTCTGATTACTCTCCTTGTATAGTTACCCTTTTTGGTGACAACAATCAAGATGCAAGACCATTTAAATTTTTTAATATGTGGACCCAGCATGAGGAGTTTCTACGAATAGTTGAAAGGGCGTGGGATGTACAAATAAGGGGTAATGCTATGTTCATGCTATGTAAGAAACTAAAAGCCTTGAAGGAGCCTTTAAAAGCTTTGAATATGAAACATTTTAGTCACATTTCAACTCGGGCTGCAGCAGCTAAAGAGAATTTGTTTACGGCTCAACAGAAACTCTATGATAATCCCATGGATGTTCAGTTACGGGGAAAAATGACAGATTTGAAAGTGAAGGCATGCAGATTGGCTGAAGCAGAAAGGAGTTTTTGCTCTCTATTGGCCAAGGCTGAGTATTTGAAGAACATTGATAAGGGAACAAATTTTTTCATGACTTGATTGTGCTCATTTGGACAATGATATATTTGCTAAGGGTAAACTGGTAAGAGAGAGTCAGGTTATGTCCTTTACACAAGCAGTCTCTTATGATGAAATCAAGGCAGCCCTGTTTAGTATTGGGGAGGATAAGGCCTCGGGGCCTGATGGTTATTCATCTTGTTTCTTCAGGAGAGCATGGAACGTTATTGGAAATGATTTTTGTTCAGCTATCAAGGAGTTTTTTTTGTCTGGGCAAATCGTTAGACAACTTAACCACTTGGTGATTGCTTTGGTGCCTAAGTCTAACAATGCCTCGAGAGTGGAAGACTTCAGACCAATCGCTTGTTGTAATGTTATATATAAGGTAATTTCTAAGATTCTTGCCACTAGACTTTCCCCCATCTTGGGAGATCTGGTGGACCCAGCCCAATCAGCTTTTATTCTGAATAGAAGCATGGTTGAAAATATTTATTTGGTTTGGGAACTTTTGAGGAATTATTGTTGGAGCAGGATATCTACCAGATGCATCCTGAAAGTTAACCTTAGGAAGGCTTACGACACAATGGATTGGGGCTTTGTGAAGGTTGTTCTCACTGGTTTAGGCTTCCCTACTTTATTTGTGGGGTGGATAATGCAGTGCATTTCCACCACATTATTCTCTCTACCAATTAATAGGACTTTGAATGGTTTTTTCAAAGGTGAGCAGGTTCTCAGACAGGGGGACCCCATATCCCCATTCTTATTTATTTTATGCTCAGAATACTTGTCTAGAAGCCTAGGTAGATTGAAGTTCAATCCTAATTTCAATTTCCACCCTAAGTGCTCTGCCTTGAATATTACACATTTAACTTTTGTAGATGATTTGATTCTCTTTGCTAGAGGGGATGTTACATCTGTGGGCTTGCTTATGGACATTTTGAAGAAATTTGGGGATTGTTCTAGCCTCCGTATTAGTGTGGCCAAGTCCAATTTATTTGCTGTAGGGATGATTTGGAGGAGATCTAGAGGATTACTGGTTTTGTTATGGGCAGATTTCCATTCCGTTACTTGGACATTCCAGTGGCTGCCTCCAGGCTATCCGTTGACCAATTCAGTCCTCTTATTAACAAAATTTCTGATTATATCAATGTTTGGGCGAGTGCCACTCTATCTTATGTTGGCATGTGCGAATTGATTAAATCTGTTTTACAGGGAGTGGAGTGCTTTTGGCTCTCTATTCTTCTTATACCAGCTAGAGTTAGGGACCAAGTGACTCAACTCTACATAAACTTTTTTTTTTTTTTGGGGGGGGGGGGGGGGGGGGGGGGGGGGGGGGGCAAGTGTTTAATGTACAAAAAACCACTTGTCTCTTGGGAAGAGGTTTGCATGCCTAAATCAGAAGGGGGCCTTGGCATTATTGACCTTGCAGCTTGGAATCTTGCCTTACTTTCAAAGACTCTTTGGAACATCCAAGCCAAGAAAGACTTTTTATAGGTGAGATGGGTACACCAAGCCTATTTGAAGAACTCATTTTTTTGGGACTTTGAAATAGGTAAGAAGGACCCTCAGATGATTAAGCAGACTTGTTAGATTCGGGACAAAATCATAGCCACCGAAGGTACTATCTGTGCAACCAAAGAGAGGTTGGAGCAGTGAACATAGCTTGGGAATTTGAACTCTATAGCAAGTTATGAGTATTTCAGACCAAAGGGGTTGCTCCTAGATAGCCTAAACTAGTGTGGGACAATTGGCTTGTGCCCAAACATTCGTTCATCCTTTGGCTTGGTCTTAAGGATAGACCATTTACAAGAGATAAGCTGATGGGCTAGATTGAATACAATTCCTGCCCTTTATGCAGTGCAATGATAAAATCTTTGGACCATGTATTCTTCCAATGTCTTTTGGTAAGTCAAGTGTGGATAGGGGTGAAGCAGTGGTTGGGCTTGTCAAGAGCTATGAATACCTTAAAGGCAGCTACGAAGTGGGTCCTTAAAGAGGCCAAAGGGACGGGCATTCAAGCAAAAGCAAAGAGGATTGGCCTAGCCCCAGCACAATTTATTGCTTATGGAAGGTAAAGAACTCCAGAATTTTTTAAGGCAAAGTCAACCATTTAGCCGGCATTCTCAGAAATATTCAGATTCAAGTTTACAGGGTCCTTCATCTGCTCTTTCTAGATTTGCCAGGCATTTGACGGTGCATGTAAACTTGTTTTGCTTTAGTTTTTCTTGGAGTCATTGCAGATTTGTATAGGGCTATTCTTTTAATTGTTGGCTTAGCCTTTTGTTTGTCTTGTTTGGGCCTTAGGGGCAGTATGTCGTTTGTGTTCGGTTTTTGGCCTTTTATTTTGGCCTCTTCTTTGTGATCTCAGTTTGATGCTTTTGTGGCCACTGGCCCTTTGTTGCTCATGGTTATTACCAGAGCCTTGGATATTATTTTGGTCTATAAACATTTATTTACAGATTCAAAAAAAAAAAAAAGTGAGAGTTGATTACAAGGGAAAAAAGTCTAGTGTGCAATTAGTACTAAGTACTCAGTGGTAATCTCTATCAAATACTGACACGTGGTGTGTGTTGGCCTAAAAAGCAACCCAAGAGGGGAGTGAATTGGGTTTTTTAAAAATTAATACAATTAATATTAATTAAAAACTAATCTAATCAATAGAGCAATGATTCAAGGTATATGAATTGCAATGTAATAAAAAAGAAAATGAAAACAGAGCAAGAGAGGGCACACCAAGAATTACCGAGGTTTAACCACAACTTGTGGCCTACGTCCTCACCCTAAAATCCTCTTGAAGTCTCCTTCCACAATGCAATCTCCAATTACAAAGAATGTGTTGATTTACCAAGTACTTAGCTCACTTTTACACAAGAACTTATTCTCAAGTTCTTCCAGCTATCAATTGGTTTTGTCCAAGATCCACTTCAACTTACAAGAGTTTTTCTTTTACAAGAGAACTCTCAAACTCTCACTTATAAGTGTATGAAGTTGTATAAACGAAATACAAACTCTATCAAGAGTGGATAGGAAATTAAAAGCTCACTAAATGCCAAAATGAAGATAAAAGGAATGTTTAAATTTTTCTCAACTTGATTAGTTAGTTGTTGATGTTTTTCTAGTCACTCTTATACATAAATGCAGTTGGAAGCTTGTATATATACCTTTGTATTGATTTCGTCCGTTGGTGGTTGTTGGGGGCTTATTTAATGTAAGTCCAGTCAGTTATAATGTTAAAAAAACTAGCCATTATTTCCCAGGTGTCGACACTTGATCTCATGTGTCGACACATCCGGCCTGCATTTTTCAGATGTTGTTCACTATCTCCATGTGTCGACACTTCAATTCCATGTGTCGACACTTGATCATGTTGTCTTCAAATTTTTGGTTTCTGTCTTCATGTGTGGACTCTTCATTTTCATGTGTGGACACATTACCCAAAAATCTTCATTCATCCTTCCTTTGATCAAGTTCAGCTTCAAAAGTTTTATAAGATCTTCAAGGAGTCTTCTCTTTGGGGTAATATGATAGATTAAGATCTTTAATCCATCAAAGTTATCTTCTATTCAATTTGGATTAAATTTCCTTCTTGATAGACAAATCTTCTTTGATACTAAGTTGCCAGAACTTCTTTCCATTAATGTCGAGCTCTTTCTTTGTGCTACTAATCATTCTTTCTTTTTTAGGGTCATTTTAATAAGTCTTTTATAAGTTTGATGAAGTCTACTCTTGAACATCTTCCATTTTTTTGAACATATATTATCTTCACATCTCAGGTGAAGTCTTCACTTGAATTCTTTGTAGAGATTTTGCAATTAAGATGAATTTTCTTTTCGAACAGCTTCAATCTCTTCAAAATCAAGTCATCTTCAACTAACCTTTACATGCTTGATAAAATCTTGTTTTGAATACCTACAATCTCTTCGAATGCAAGTCATTCTCATTAAGTCTATGCACATTTGATGAAATCTTCTTTTGAACACCTTCAATCTCTTCGAATGGAAATTATTTGAATTGAGTTAGAATAGGTGTCATTGCTCTATTTGGTACATTGTATGACTTTCAGATTGCATTGCTTGATTTGGCTTATTGTGCATCCACTTTGACATGTATTAGACTTTAAGTTAAAACTTTTAAGTTTAAATTAATCTACACACTAAGTAAATGCATTAGTAGAATAACACAAGGTTTAGTTATCATCAAAATCAACATGGGAATCAACCTTGAGTCAACAATCTCCCCCTTTTTGATGATGACAAAACCTTTGCAAGTGAAATTGATATACAATTAAATGAAATTGACAAGATCAGTTTTCATAACAGTAGAGAACTCCCCCTTTGTTTTATAATTAGGCAACTGATGCTTAAGAGGCAAAAGTCTTTTAAAAAAAAAAACAACTCTCAAATTGAGGAAAATAATATCCATTATCATGTTACTTCCCCTAAGAACATGCTCTATAAAAAGTGAAGTTCATTCATCAAATATTACTCATTTCAATCATTTTATGTCATCCATTCAACAATCATGTTAGTTTCAATCATGTTTCATTTTACTTCAATTATTCTCTCTCTTTTTGTCAATTCATAAAAAAAAAAAAAGAGAAAGAAATATGTAACACAGACATGTACAATAGCAAAAAAAATTATAACAAAATAAATTGTATAATCAAGAAAGCAAGTAAGCAACCAAGTAATCAAGGCATCAAATTTGCAAAAGAGCAAGATCATATTTCATTCATTCAAAAAGTATTACAATATTTTTAACAAATGTTATCCATAAAATATGTAACAAAACCATACAAATGTGATAGGGCCATAGAGTAAAGATTTTGATGCAAGAGAAGTTTGAGGAGGTCAAGGAGATGGGGAGGGGGAGGGGGATAGTTCAACTGGATCAGAGGCAGTATTGGAAGAGCCAAAAGGGTATCGAGGCCTTAGATAATATCGCAGCCTGCCTAAAGATCTAGAGACTGGGACAGATGATGTGGCTTTTTGGGCTATACCAGCTCTCTTCCTTCGATCATCAAAAGAGCTATCCTTAGACTCATCCGCTGTGTCCTCGTGGTCAGATCCGTCCTATGGTTCCTTTTCTTCTTGAGTTCTTGCTGGAGTCTATATTCAGTTTCAGATTCTTTTTCTGCCAATTTTTCTCATCACCAACTCCTTCTCCTTCTTCCTCTTCCTCAACAGCAATTCTTTGAGCCTTTTTCAACTGATTCACATCTTGCTAAAGGCTTTTTAAATGTGTCACCCCATTGTTAAGTTTCTGGTATATGCTATGAAGCATATCTATTATATTTCTCAGTAGTTCATCAACTTGAGGGGCTTCAAGAGATTTGGCTAGGGATTTTTAAGGTCCAGAAGCAGATGCTCTTCCATGGGAAGTACTACCAGGGGCAACTTTCTTAGGTCTTGGAACCCATTGGCCATTTACTTTCTTATAGCCCATTCTGCCCAGTGTGTACTTATTGTATTCATCACTGTAGGGGTTAGGTTTTGTGTAGTTCTCACCCAATAGATTCATTTGAAAGTGTTTGAAAATTTTGGTGAGTAACATGCCATAGGGTAGATTTTTGGTGAAGGTTGTAGAAGCATAGGCCATGTTTGTGAAGATGTAGTAGGGGACATCAATCTTAGTGTTGGTTAGAAAAGCCCATAGAAAGAACAAATCTTTCTCACTAACATGTTCAAAACTTTCAATTTTCGACAGAAAATTTTTGTCAACAAAATGCTGTATCAACCTTAGTTCAATTGGAAGGTCATTGGCTACAGGTTGGGTGGATTCAAGCATGTCTTGACCATAGAGAGTATATAGGTGTTCCCTTTTGGTTACACCTTCAAAGTAAAACATTCCTCCATACCCGGTTCCCATAATCTCCGAAAGAGTGAACTCATTTAGAGTGATCTTCACTCCCTTTACATAACTGGTCAATTTTGTCTCTCCAACATTTTTCAAGAGATTAGAGTATAAATGCATAACCATTTTAGGGTGTACATTTTCTCGAATCAAAGTGTAGGGTTTCCATCCTAAGCTAGTAAGGAAAGTCAAAGTTCCCATTCTCAAAATACTCATAGTTAATCCATCGTCCATTCAAAATTTTACAGAGAGAGAAAGTGCGTAAAAACCTTTCTTGAGCCATTGCATCTTTGAAGTGTACGACATCCCAATTAGGTTGGTCTGAAGAAGTCTTTTCAATTGATTCTTGAATCGGTGGTCCAACCCTTTTTCGTTTCTAACTTCGTGTAGAAGAATCCTTAGGGTTTTCTTGCCTGTGATCAACCTTAGGAGCCATATTGATAGTCTGAAGTCTTAAGAGATAGAGAAGAGGGTTGCGAGAAGTTGGGAAAAGATCAATTAGGGTTTATAAGGAACGTGGAGCAAGGATTGGTGATGGTTTAAAGATGACAGTTGGGTTTAGTGTGAACAGAGGAGTGGGAGAGAAAAAGAGTGAGATTGAGAGAAGGAAATTTTGAATGTTTGTAAAGTGGGCTTCGTTAAAGTATATAGGCCCGACTCATGAGTCGATACATGAACTTGATGTGTCGACACATGCATGTCAACAAATCATTTTTGAGTCCACTGTCGTGATGTGCCGACACATACAACTAGACTGGGGCATGGGAAGTATGAGAAATTCGGAGAATGACTTTTTCAAATTTTAAGAGAAAAAGTGTTTTAATATGATTATGCTATGAATCATGAATACAAGAAATGCAATTCACATAAACAATAATCACATTTAAACATAAATAACTTGAATTTCACTCAAATTTAACATGTATTAAGACATAGGGTCACTCATTCCCAATTCTCTTCTTATCATGCAAAATCGATCTTCACTTAATGGTTTAGTAAAGATATCAGCTAATTGCATAGTTGTGTTTACAAAGTCAAGTTCAATATCACCATTTTGCACATGATCTTGTATAAAATGATATCTAATTTCACTGTGCTTTGTGCAAGACTGTTGAATGAGATTTTTAGTCAAGTTTATAATACTAGAATTATCACACTTAATAGGAACATGATCAAATATAATACCATAATCTTCTAACTGTTGTTTAATCCATAACACTTGAGCACAACAACTACCAGCTGCTACATATTCAGCATGAGTTGTGGAGAGAGCAACTAAATTTTATTTCTTGTTATACCACGACACAATCATATGGTCTAGGAGTTGACAAGAGTCACTTATGCTCTTCCTATCAACTCTATTCTAGCATAATCAGCGTCAGTGTAAGTAATCAAATTAAAACAAGTACCCTTTGGATACCACAATCCAAGGTTAAATGTGTGCTTAAGATAACAAAAAATTCTTTTCGCGGCAATCACACGAGATTCCTTAGGATTTGATTGAAAACGAGCACATAAGTAAACACTAAACATTATATCTGGTCTACTAGCAGTTACATATAATAAGGAGCCTATCATGCTTTTATAAAATTTAGCATCTACTGATTTATCTTTTTCATCGCTATCCAATTTTGTCGTAGTACTCATTGGAGTACTTATAGGCTTTGCATCTTCCATGCCAAACTTCTTGATCAAGTCCTTGATATATTTGGCTTGGTTAATGAAGATGCATTCCTTTAATTGCTTGATTTGAAGACCGAGAAAATAGTTGAGCTTGCCTATTATACTCATTTTGAATTCTCCCTGTATAGACTTAGCAAAATCTTTGCAAAACGACTCATTAGTAGCACCGGATATAATATCATCTACATATATTTGCACTAAAAGTATGTCATTGTTTTTTATTTTGATAAAAAGAGTGGTATCTATTTTTTCTCTTGAAAAACCTTTTTCAATAAAAACTTACTCAATCCATCTTACCAAGCCCTTGAGGCTTGCTTCAAACCATATAAAATTTTTGTTAGTTTGAAAACATGGTTAGGAAATTTTGGATCTTCAAAACTAAGAGGTTGTTTAACAAAAACTTCTTCGGTGATAAAACCATTTAAGAAAGCAGTTTTAACATCCATTTGATATAATTTAAAATATTTAAAACAAGCAAATACAAGCAAAATTTTGATGGCTTCTAATCTAGCTACCGGAGCGTAGGTTTCATCAAAATCAATGTCTTCCTCTTAGTTATAACCTTTAGCAACAAGTCTTGCCTTGTTCCTCACAACAACTCCGGATTCATCCATTTTATTTCTAAAGACCCATTTAGTTCCAATAACAGGATGATCATTTGGCCTAGGAACAAGGTGTCATACCTCATTCCTTTCAAATTAGTTCAATTCCTCTTGCATAGCATTAATTCAAAACTCATCATTTTCAGTATCATCAAAAATTTAGATTCTATTTTTGATAAAAATGCAAGATGATTACATATATTTCTAAGAGAGGATCGAGTTCTTACTCCTTGTGAAGGATCACCTAGGATTTGTTCTGTAGGATGGTTGTTCACAAATTTTCATTTCTTAGGTAGGCCTTCATTGATTTCTTATTGGCTTGTAGAGGCTTCTTGCGCTTCTCTCTCCTTTTGAGGTTCTTCATTTAAGCTTGGTTGGATGTCTAGGTTTTTCATGTCTGGCTCTGCCTCATCTACATTATCACTTACAACATTCTTTGAAGGAGAGTTATATTCATTAAAAGTGACTTGGACTGATTCTTCAACCACTAGAGTCCTCTTATTAAAGACTCTATAAGTCTTGCTATGTGTTGAATATCCAAGAAACACACCCTCATTAGATTTTGTATCAAACTTGCCAAGGTTGTCTTTATTGTTATTCAATACAAAGCATTTGCATCCAAAAGCTCTAAAGTAGAAGACATTTAGTTTCTTATCTTTCCAAAGTTCATAAGGGGTTTTGTTCAAAAATTTTCTAAATAAAATTCGATTCAAAACATAACAAGCTGTGTTAATAGCTTCAGCCCAAACATACTTTGGTAAATCATTTTCACAAAGTATGGTTCTACCCATTTTTTTCAAAACTATGTTTTTCCTCTCAACAACTCCATTTTGTTAAGGTGTTCTAGGAGCTAAAAAGTTGTGATCAAAACTGTTTTCATCGCAAAACATTTTAAAAGATTTGCAATCGAATTCCCCTCTATGATCAGTCCTAATTGAAGTGATTGAAAAACCTTTTTCATTTTGAACTTTTCTACAAAATTTTGTGAAGAAAACAATTGTCGCAACCTTGTGAGCTAGGAAGAATGTCCATGTAAATCTAGAATAATCATCAATGATAACAAGTTTATTTTGTTTCCCCACTAAGACTTAAAGTCTTAGTTGGTCCAAATAAGTTCATATACAATAGTTGTAGTGGCCTAGAGGTAGTGAGCATATTTATAGATTTAAAAGAAATTCGAGTTTGTTTACCTAATTGACAAGCATCACAAACTCTATCTTTGTCAAAGTTTATCTTTGGAAGTCCTTTGACTAAATCATTTTAAAAAACCTTTGAAAGTATACTCATACTAACGTGACTAAATCTTCTATGCCACAACCAATTTTCATCACTATTCATAGCGGCAAGGCATTCGACTTTGCAAGAAGATAAATCATTAAGATCGAAAATATATATATTGACTTGTCAATGCTCAATGAGAATAGTCTTGTTACTATTGATGTCAATTTCATCACATTGAGAGGATTCAAATACAACCTTGCATCCTTTGTTACAAAGTTAACTAATACTCAAAAGATTGTGTTTCAAGGAAAACATTTTTGATAGAGGTAGAGGAATTCTTACCAACACTACCTACACCGATGATCTTCCTTATGCTATTATTTCCAAATATGACAAGACCTCCATCTTTTGGTGAGAGGGATGTGAATTGTGCTTCATCTCCCGTCATATGCCTTGAGCATCCATTATCCAAGTACCAATGGTATTTCTTGGATTTAGCTTGAAGGCATACCTACAAAAGGAATTCAT
Organism: Euryodendron excelsum; assembly: GCA_033060915.1. Taxonomy (NCBI): domain Eukaryota; kingdom Viridiplantae; phylum Streptophyta; class Magnoliopsida; order Ericales; family Pentaphylacaceae; genus Euryodendron; species Euryodendron excelsum. The sequence continues at coordinate 13,567,769 of CM065386.1, forward strand.
TTGACATTAGGTACCCAAACCATCTTGGGGCCTTGGGGGTTAGTCATCAATGGTCTTCTAGGGACCCATGCATTGCTAGGAGTAATAGATTTTTGTAAGGCATAGCATCTACTAGCAATATGTCATGGTTTGTGACAATAAAAGCATGAAATTTTTTGTTTTCCAACAGAAGCAGGAAATTTGCCTTTCAAAAACTTCTTTATTTTAAAAGGATCAAAGCCAAGTCCAGTTTTGTGTAGTGAGCATTTTTGTTTTCCTAAGATTATATCTAATTTTTCTTTTCTGTTGACATATCTAAAAAGAGTTGTTTTCAAACTTTTAACTTTATCAAGCAAAATTTGGTTTTCCTTAGAAGAAACTTTTGGAAAAGAATTTTTTTTAATCTTATCATTCAAAGTACAAACTTCATTTTTCAAAACTCCATTTTCTTTTTGTAAATCTTCATTTTCCTTAGTCCAATTCAAAGAGACCATCTTTTTAAGAAGTCCAATTTTTATTCTCATTTTTCTGAATTCACAAAGCAAATCATCAAATGCATCTTGTAATTCGTTGAAAGTAAATTGGGAGGAGTCTGATACCTCATTGTCTTCCTCATATGCCATGAGACAAAGGTTAGCCACCTCTTGACGTTCGGCTTCTTTTTCTTCGGAGCTTGATTCTTCATCATCACCCCATATCATAGCTGTCATTGCCTTCTTCCCTTGGTATTTCTTTCCTTTCATTTTGAGCAGTGGGTATTCAGCCTTTATATGACCAGACTTCTTGCATTCATAATATAACACCCTAAAACTTTCTTGACTGAATTACATTCCTATTAAACAGGTTAGAGTTTTCTGTTTTTGTTTCCAATAAACAAGAAGGACATGCACCACCATAAATTTCCCGCTAAAACAAAATCGTCCTCACTTATTTGAACTATTTCTTCCTTGGACCGAAGAATCGAACATCGAATCACTAGACACACCGGTTTAACCCTTCCCTATGAACCAAACCCTGCTCGAACAGGTTCAAAATCTACCCAAATCGGGCCACTATAAGCAAACACCAGTTTAACTAGTTACACACACATACTCAACCGGTTCACTCTCTTATTGAGTAGAACTCACTACATTATTTAAAACCTCACGTGAACTAGCCCAAACCCTTGTAACCATGATTATTGAACCAGCCTAAGCCTTGTAACCATGCATTAGCAAACATAAACAAACCGGTTCAAGACTCCACCGATTCAATTATAAATCAAAACTCCAGTAACCTAGATATGAGTACATCCATGCAAAGGTGGATGGCACCACTCATACATACGCTTTAAATAAACACATATATCAATTCAAGTAACCAGATTTATCATTCATGATAAACCTAGGAGCCGACCTCAAATCTTATCGCATTGAAATTGTGTCGATACACCTTGCACTCCATGCATTGTCTTGGCATGACACCTGGCTTCATGTACTCTTGTAACTCACTAGAACACTCCTGTTTCTGTAAGCAATTCGAGTAACCTAGGGTGTTAACTGAAAAACTTTAAAACAAACCGAAACCGAAACCAAAAGAATTAAAGAGAGGGAAGAAAAGAAAACTTTAGGAAGAGCTTCTCAACAACACTCTAAGGCAAGAACATACTTCCCTCTACCTTCCACATCTTAAACCCAGTCGAATCAAAGGATATCCATGGCTGAAAATGAAGAAAACTGGAGAGAGAGAGAGAGAGAGAGAGAAACTATTCTCGGTGTGTTCGACCATGGCAAGAGGGATAGGGGCTGGGGGGCTGTTGCAGTGGCCATAGAGTTTCTCAAGGTCACCCATGGGTGTCCCAAAGAGACCTATAGCCTCTGTACATGCCCTGCCTAACTCTTGAAGCGAGTTTTTGCCGAAAAAATGACCTAGAGGGGTAGCTCCGGCCACCGGCCATTATTACTGACGGCACCACTTGGGGTCGATTCGTCTTGGGGTCAGGAACAAAACCCATGAAGGGCTCAACATCTGAAAATGAAGGGAAGACAGCCAAAATGGCAGTTACAGGTTTGAACTGCTAGGGTTCCGGCATGCAACCACCATTTTGAGCTCCGTCTGGCCATCGTTGGTCGAGCTTTGGCCATGAGTGTGAAGCCTAGGACCTTATCAATACTTGGGGCTCACATGCATGGCTAGGAATACCAAGAATTGGCCCGAAAAAGTGAGTTTAATCGCAACTAGTCGCGATGGGAGGAAGAAGAAGGTTATGCCTTCCTCCCCCACAGGCGGCTGGTGGCGCGTGTGGGTGCGTCCCACTGAGTTAGGCTCCGAACTTTTTATGGCCATGTTATTAGCATCTAAGTATCCTACCCTCAAAATTTCAGACCTTGAGAACTTCCCTATGAATTATCATGAATTTATTTCTCTGTTTGACATGAAAATTCACAGAAAATAAAGGAGATATAAAAATATTCTAAAATTTTACCAGGGAACATTGATGTGGGAGAGTAGCCTTAATAGCTACCCCGGATAAGAATTCCAGAATATCTCCTATTTTGAGCTACCGGGCAATTTTGTTCCTTCCAAAAGATGTGTACCACCCAAGATTCTGACTATTGATCGCATTACTAAAAAACTAACTTACTTAGTAACAATAGATATGGAAAATAGATATCTAATTCTTGTGATATGAACAGAAAATATTTGAAGAATCGGAATAAATCTTCTGCACATAGACTAGCAGTGTAAGAAACCGTGCATTCTCTAAGATACAGGCTTATTTTATTTTATATGACATGTTTAGTTAATACTGATTTTCATACTAAAAGTTATATCTTGTATTATTATATTGCATGCTTTGCAAATGTGCATTTCTTGTATGATCGCATTACTGGGGAGAGATAAGGAAGGAATAACCGGATAAATGAAAGAGCCCCGGGTTGATATTATGGGTGACTACTGATCAATTGGTATCGGGGCTACCACAAATCAGAATTCATTAACTTGATATGGGCTAGATAATCATGGGTAGGCCCCCGTTAAACTTGAAGAGAAGGAATGTCAAGGGTGAGCTCACTGGGCTTGATGATGCCCCAGGCAAGACATACCTGTAGGATTCTAGTGATGATAACAAGAAACGAGCACATATGCATGCCATAGCATACATTTACTACACTACACTTTTAAACTTGTATTTTATGGAATCATGGTATTTCTACTGGGCTTCGCAGCTCACTCCTATTTTATAGGACAAATTTTCAGGAAATGAGACTTCAGCTAGATTCCAAGGAAATAAGTATGAGAAATGACCCACAGTTCAGTTGGAAATTGCCTTAATGTTTAGTTTGGATTGTATATAAAATAAAGTTATGGATCTTAACTATCAGGATAACGTTCTTTGGATGTGTAATCATTTTGAAAGTATGTGAATGATGTATCTTTAACTGATAATGGATTCTGACTGTATCTTTAACTGAAAGTATGTGAATCATGGTATGTGAATGATGTATCTTTAACTGTATAGGTCGTGACACATAGCATATGATAGTGGATTCTTTACTAGAATCTCCTTTGACTTCATGCTTCTTTCCACCTTTCTATTTCTTCTTCATGAATCTTTTGAATTTTTGAGTGATGAGAGCAATTTCATCCTCATCCTCCCCACTTGTTGATTCATCATCTTGACTGGTGGATTTGAATGCAACTGACATTTTCTTTTTTTCTTCATCATCTTGGCCATGTTGCTTTTGAGTGAGTTCATGAGTCATGAGAGAGCTCAAGAGTTCTTCAAGAGGCAATGTATTGAGATTCTTTACTTCTTGAATTGTCGTGACCTTAGCTTCCCAAACCTTTGGCAATAACCTTAAAATCTTCCTCACCTGGTCATTATTAGGATATACCTTTCCAAGAGATTTCAAGCCATTAATAATATCGGTGAATCTTGTGAACATTTCGGCGATAGACTCATCTGGTTTCATTTTAAACAATTTATAACTATCTAACAAAATATTGATTTTAGATTCCTTAACTTGATTGGTACCTTCATGTGTTACCTCTAGTCTATCCCATATTTCTTTAGCTGATTCATAAGTAAAAATGCAATTGAATTCATTAGGATCAAGTGCACAATATAAAATATTTATGGCTTTGGCATTAGATTACAGTATTTTCAAGTCATCCTCATCCTATTCAAATTCGGATTTAGGGACATCAGTTCTTTCTACTCTTGTTGTAGGAGTTTTGGGACCATTTACTATAAGTCTCCATAATTCATAATTTACCGATTAAATATAGATTCTCATTCTTGTTTTTCAATAGTTGTAATTTGTGCCATTGAACATAGGTGGTCTGTTTGTGGATTGACCCTCACCGAGAGAACTTCCAAAATTTGTTGTCATAAGTCTATTCCTAGGATGTTAAGCATAAAACAGGAATACAAGCTCTGATACTAATTGTTGGCCCAAAAGGCAACCCAAGAGGGGAGGTGAATTGGATTTTTTAAAAATTAATACAATTAAGATTAATTAAAAACTAATCTAATCAATAGAGCAGTGATTCAAGGTATATGAATTATAATGTAATAAAAAAGGAAATGACAATAGAGCAAGAGAGGGCACACCAAGAATTATCGAGGTTCAACCACATCTTGTGGTCTACGTCCTCACCCCAAGATTCCTTGAAGTCTCCTTTCATTATGCAATCTCCAATTATAAAGAATGTGTTGATTTACCAAGTGCTCAGCTCACCTTTACACAAGAACTTATTCTCAAGTTCTTCAAGCTACCAAGTAGTTTTGTCCAAAATCCACTTCAACTTACAAGAGTTTTTCTTTTACAAGAGAACTCTCAAACTCTCATTTACAGGTGTATGAAGTTGTATAATTGAAATACAAACTCTCTATTCAAAAGTGGATAAGAAATTAAAAGCTCACTTAATGCCAAAATGAAGATAAAAGAAATGTTCAGATTTTTCTCAGCTTGATCAGTCAGTTATTGATGTTTTTCTTGTCACTCTTATATATAAAAACAATTGGAAGCTTGTATATAAATCTCTGTATTAATTTCGTCCGTTGGTGGTTGTTGGGGGCTCATTTAATGCAAGTCCAGTTAGTTATAACTTTAGAAAAACTAGCCGTTATTTGCCAGGTATTCACACTTGATCTCATGTGTCAACACATCCAGCCTGCATTTTTCAGATGTTGTTCACTGTCTCCATATGTCAACACATCAATTCTATGTGTCGACACTTGATCATGCTATGTTCAAATTTTGGCTTCTATCTTCATGTGTCGACTCTTCATTTTCATGCGTTGACATATTACCTAAAAATATTCATTTATCATTCCTTTGATTAAGTTCAGCTTCAACAGTACTATAAGATCTTCAAGGAGTCTTCTCTTTGGGGTAATATGCTAGATTAAGATCTTCATTCCATCAAAGTTATCTTCTATTCAATTTGGATTGAATTTCCTTCTTGATAGACAAATCTTCTTTGATACTAAGTTGCCAGAACTTCTTTCCATTAATGTCGAGCTCTTCTTCTTTATTGCCAAGCTCTTTCTTTGTGTTATTAATCCTTCTTTCTTCTTTAGGATCACTTCAATGAGTCTTTTATAAGCTTGATGAAGTCTACTCTTGAACATCTTCAATTTCTTTGAACATATATCATCTTCACATCTCAGGTGAAGTCTTCACTTGAATTCTTTGTAGAGATTTTGCAATTAAAATGAGTTTTCTTTTTGAACACCTTCAATCTCTTCAAAATCAAGTTATCTTCAATTAACCTTTGCATGCTTAATGAAGTCTTCTTTTGAATACCTTCAATCTCTTCGAATGCAAGTCATTCTCATTGAGTTTATGCATACTTGATGAAATCTTCTTTTGAATACCTTCAATCTCTTCGAATGGAAATCATTTGATTAGAGTTGTAATAAGTGTCATTGCTCTGTTTGGTGCATTGCATGACTCTTAGATTACATTGCTTGATTTGACTTATTGTGCATCCACTTTGAAATGTATTAGACTTTAAGTTAAAACCTTTGTGTCTAAATTAATCTACACACTAAATAAATGCATTAGTAGAATAACACAAGGTTTAGTTATCATCAAAATAACATGGGGATCAACCTTGAGTCAACAGTGTGTAAATACATCAGTAACACGAGTTAGTGGAGTAGTGGGGAGACTTTTTAGAAAAAAAAAAATACCACAGGGCAAAATCTTATAGAATGTTTTTGTTGCGCCCCAATTTTTCGCACTTGAGAAAAATACGCACTGGTGGAAAAGATATGGTACTCTCTCGTTAGAACTCATCCTCTTAGAAGGACGAGTGTGACTAGGTTTGAATTGGAAATTGATTCGAATAAGAGTTTTTGAAAAAGATTTGAAGTCACCACCTAACTTGATTAAGGTGAGTTAGGTCATTTAAAACAAAGTGCAATCCGAATATTAAACTTAAGATTTTTGAAAATGTTTTGAAAACTTCCTTAAGAGAGGATTTTTAAGAAAAAAAGTTATTTGGCAACCTTTGGAAACATTTAAGCCCTTTTTCAAAATAACTCTATTTTTGGTCGTTGAAAACAGTGATCTAGGTTTGGAGGTTGATTACGTATATGGATCAGACGCACTAAGCCATCATCCTGCCCCGCCTTTGCAGTAGCTACATATCTATTCACCCTAGGTTCACTCATTTGGAATCTTCAATTAACAATTGTCCATTTATATCCACATTGAAAAGAATTTTAGAAATAAATTTGATATGATGCATGATATGCAAGTGCTAGAAAAAAGATTTGATTTTGAAAATAGATTTGAAACGATAGATTTGAAGTTTGAAAAAAAGGTTTTAGAAATTAGAAATTGAAAATAGATTATAGAATTAAAAATTTAAAGAAGATTATGAAATTTGAAAAAGATTGTGAAATTAGAAACTGAAAAAAGGTTGTGACCGCACCTATGAGAATTGCTTACGTATCCCTTTGTTGGGAATTAGGTCAGTCATAGTTCGGACAAGAGTCTGATTGAAAATAAACATTCTTAAGCTTTTGAAAAGTTTGATTTGAAAAGATTTGATTACAAAAGAGTTTGATTTGAAAAATGAATTAATTTGAACTTGGAATAGAATATTTGAAATTGAACTTAAACTTAGAATTAGACTTTGGAAAAGGGGTTCGAGCTTTGAAAAAGAATTTGGACTTGATTTGAGAAAGAAGAAGTTGAATTTTGAAAACACTTTGACTTAGATGGAAGTTGAAAAACCATCTTGGCTTAGAAAGGAGTTTTAGAATAGAGTTGAAGCTTCCTAACTTAGGATTAGGGTTAAACTAGGGTTAGGAATCCTAGGGTTTAGGTAACCTAAGGTTGGAGCATGGACTTGAAATAAGAAGGTTTGATCTAGACGTGGAAAGTTGGATTAAAGAAAGTTTAAGTTTAGAAAACTTAGAGTTAGGAAAGATGAAATTTAAGAAAAATTTGAAAATGATTTGATTTGGAAACACTTGACTTGGAAAAGACTTGTAAAGATTTGACTGCATTATTTGATTTGAAGGAATTTAGAAATTTAAGGTTTAAGAAAGATTGGATTTTGAAAAATTTTGAATTAGAAAAGTTTGAAAAAAAGTTTTATTTTAGGAAAGTACCAAATTAGGAAAGTGTTGATTTTAGAAAAGGTTCGAATTAGAAAAGACTTGAATTAGAAAATGTTTGAATTAAGAAAGATTTGATTATTGTTTCCTAAAATAGAAGATTATATTTTGTTTTCAAAAAGAGATGATTTGATTTAGTTTCTAAAATTGGAGGATTTGATTTAGTTTCCTAAACGGGAAGATTTGATCTAGTTTCCTAATTTAAAAGATTGGATTTGACATGGAATTGAAAATGTTGAATTTTGAAAATCTAGGATTTGTAAAGCTATGATTTGGTGTAGAAAAAGAGATTTTGAAAATTTAGGATTTGATGTAGGAGATAGTTTTGAAAACCTATGATTTAAGGCAAAAGAGAAAGTCATGTTTTTAGGAAAGAGAATTAGGGTTTTTTAATCATGGAATCTAGGGCTTAACTTGGACTCCAAGAAAAAGAGTTTTTGGAAAGTAGACATTTTAAAGAGAGTTTCTAGGAAGGAAACTTGAAGAGAATTTTTAGAAAGTGAATTTTTAAATAGAGTTTTTGAAAAGGAGTTTGAAAAGAGTTTTTGGAAAATAGATTTTTGAAAGGAGTTTTTTTTTTTTAAAGAAGTTTGAAAAGTAATTTGGAGAATGACTTGAATATGGACTTTTGAAATCTTTTGAATGTTTCATTTTCCTAAAACGATTCTAACCATTAAGAGATTAGAACCATTCTAAGTTTGTGGTTTTGAAAATAACATGGATTTGCAATATGGACCAATATGATCCCATTGGATATCACACTTTCCTAAAAACATCCTTAACCATAGAATTGCTAGAATCATCTTAAGATTGTGATTTTGATGAAAAACAATTTATGGTTTACACTCAAAATATAGACCTTGATAGTCACATTGAATATAACACTTTCTTAAAACAACCCTAACTATGGAATGGCTAGAATCACTTTAGGATTGTGATTTTGGAAAATAAATTTGAAAAAGATATTTTGAATGCAAGTTTGAAAGATGATTTTGATACAAGTTTTGAATGGATGTATGATATACATAATGCAAGTAAAGTTGTGAACATACAACGGTAGGCTTCACCACATAATTAAGGGGGCCGAATCCACACGGTCTAAGGATAAACTAGAAGAAAGCCCCCAACACGGTGACTTTCAACAGTCTTTCCTATGCATAAATCGGAGAGTTCCTTATTTCAAGCATGAAAGAAAGGGAGGTAGAAGATGGGGGATTAAAATAGAAGAAAACTCAAGTGAGTTAGGAGGAAAAAGAGAGAGCGGGAAAAGTACATAAATGCAAACAGAGAGTCTATCTCGTCTTCGTCTTGTTTTGCTTGCTTTGTTTGCTTTAATTTGCTTGATCCTTGAGCTCTTCCAAGTTGCAGCACTTTGAGTCTTCAATAGAGGCTAGGGTTTAAGGAGACTAGAGAGGGCTAGGGTTTGGAGAGATTTCAAGGTCTGTATTTTGAAAAGCAGCATTTTTGAACTGAGTTTGCAAACCCTTTCCGTGCTGGGGAAGGGTCTATATTTATAGACACAAGAATAACTTGGCGCTTGTTGCAGTGGCGCCAGGACAAAATCCCTATTGGCGCCCCTTTTACCAATTTTTGGCTTAGCACCACTGCTAATGGCGCCAACCACTTTAGGAAAGTTTTAAGGGCAGCAAGGAACATATCTTTCGACCCTTGATATGCAAGGCAAAAGATTTGGGCGTTTGTACTAGTGACTACCATGTAATTTTTGGCTTGGCTCTACTAGAAGTGACTCCGGAATGTCCGAAAATGTTTCGAGAAGTTGAGAATGATCCGGAAGGCCGGAAATAGGTAGAAACCCTTAAAATAGTGTCCCAGGGTTAACGGGCTTGGAAAACAATACTGGAATGTTTAGAAAGGCTATCTGAGCCACTAGGGGCAAAACGGTTAACTAGACCGAAAAACCACTAAAATGGACTTGGAATGTCCCATGAGAGGACTTGAATGTTGGAAACACTATCTAGAGTGTTACGGGGGATTGCCGGTTTGATACCTAGAGCTAGTATAGTTGGTAAAGGCGACCGGCCTGTTAGGGCAAAACGATCATTTTGTACCGGGTTCGCCTGAATGGACTCGGAATGTTCCGGAAAGGTTGTAGAAGATTGGGAATACTATTAGAAGCACTATCAAAAGGTAACTGGTTTGATACCCAGAGCTAGTGTGGTTCCCGGAGGCAGTTGGATGCCTAGAGGCAAAATGGTCATTTTGACTGGATGGTCTCAGAATTGGTTCGAAACCGATTGGAAGGCATTTGAACATACCAGATCATTTTTGGAAAAATCTTGGAAGAGTGGACTTATCGCTCTGAGGACTTAGGTATTTTCTCGAGAAGTGTGCCGAAAAGGCCCAAGGGACAGTTTGGTTATTTTTTACCGAAGTGGGTTAGCAGACACTAGTGTTGACATGGATTTTGAGTGTTTCCACCACTCTGACGGTGTGTGACGAGTTGGTTTCTAATGGTATCCTATCCTGTGGTAAATGTGACACGGCCAAGAGGCGAGTTCGGTTCCGTGACATAAGGGTTTATTGGCAATTCCTAATGTCGACCTGTTTGCTAGTGTTTCTGTCACTCTGACGGTTGCGATGTTTGGGAGTGTTTCTGCCACTTTGACGGTACACGTTCATTCCGGAGACTTCTTGATCTTGGGAAGCTATTAGATGGACTTATCGTCTGAGGGATTAACTTTCTTAAAAGACGTGCCAAATAATGGACATTGTACATTGGCGGGCTAGCAGGCGCCAAAAGTGCACCGTTCTACCATCTTGAGGACTTAGGTTTCGTCTTGGTTGACGAGTTTGAAGGGACTTACAGTTTCGAAGAGTTTTCTCAAAAAACATGCCGGACTGGATGGACTTACCACTTAAGGGATCAACTTTCTCGAAAGGTGTGCTGGATCGAATTTGATTTGGAATTTGGACTTAAAATTGGATTTGAGATTGAAATAGGGATTTACCATATCTAGGAAGACGTACCGATTGGAAAAGGACCAAGCAATGCCACAAGGGCATTTCGATCGTTTTGCCTCTATTGGGCTTGACATGCCTGTGAAGCAATTGATTGATTAGATTGAGTCTAGAAAATTGATTTGGACTTAAATGTGTCAGTGCCGATTTGAATATGAGTTCGGACGGACCGAAGATTGTCGAGCGGGCATAAATAAGGTACTTAGAGTTTCTTTAAAAGTCTCTTCACTACTCCACTAACTCATATTGCTGATGTATGCACACACTATGTGTTAGTATTTTATAAAAATTACCACCGAATACTCGATGTTATCTGACCACTAGACTATTTTTTAATTACAAGATATTAAACTTTTATAAATATTTTAATTTTAAGGAGGATGGCTTGTCTATAGGAAATTAGTTTAAGGTGTGTGCAAGGTGACGTGAATACTCGTGGCCATTGACCCTTAACGAAAATAATAATAATAATACTAATAAACAAATAAAATAGTAATAGGGCCAGTGCCCAATCACTCCCCTACTATGAGCTTTTAAATTTTCCATTTCTGATGCATTTCTCATTTAGTTCCACACTCACAGCCAGAATTTTTTGACCGAAATAACACTCTTCATAAAAATAATTCTCAATTTAATACTCTTTAAAAAAATAATTTTTATTCTAACATTTTTAGTGCCACCTATGATGTTTTGATTAAAAAAAATTAGATGACACATTGAAAATTGTATTATATAACAAAATTGATAATTATAAAAGTTAGATTTGCAAAAAAAATATGGAATCAAAAGATTTGGCCTTTTAAGAGCACAATTGGAAAGTGCAAAAATCATTAAGCTCTCAAACCAAATCGTATTTTTTGGAATTCTTTTCTCCATGGAAGTTTTTTTATAAGGATGAGAAGGATGAAATTTCTGCACTACTACAGTAAATATTAACAATGCCTTGGAAAAGTACACAAAACTGTTGTTCGATAGTCAGAGAAACCGAAGGGATGAGAGAAATCAAAATCCCACAGAAGTCAAGAACTTCAAAATCCCATACTAGAAAGATCAAGAACTTCAAAACCCTAGCTTATCCTTGAAAAGAATCACTGCAGCATAATACAAAGAAGAAACAAGAGACCCCAGATGAAGAAATTTCAGCTCCACCTACTGAAGCACCTCAGAAACCCAAAAGAGATACCACCCAACAACTTCTAAATGTAGCAACCACTACCCATCATTAAGATCAAATGATGTTTATACTTTGCAGAGTGATACAAATTACAAGGGATGATACACCTGTGAAAATGAAAAACATATTTTCTTCCGATGCATCTAAAATTAGAAGGAAAATTAAATTAGATAGCTAGTCAACATATCAATAAAATTTCAACGACACAAATAATGTAAGAATAGGAGTTATTTTTGCAAGAGTATTAGAGAGGTATTATTTTCAGAAAGAGTACTATTTTGGAAAAAAAAAAAAAAAAAAAAAAACTCCTCGCAGCCATTAGCTGAACAAAAATTGGAGAGATCTGATCTCAAAAGCAGGGGGAGACCTGAGATCAAAGTCAAACCAAAACCCTAACTGTCAAGAACCATGTGGAGAAGACTCTCTACGCAGCTCCGAACCCTGGCCCCATGCCTTTCTGTTTCCAAGCTCAACCGCTTCGCCGCCGTCTCTTCTTCTTCGTCCCTTCTCCTGGAAGCTTCGAAGTGTGCTCGCAGACCTCCTCTCTCACCCCCTTCTAGAAGCTTCTGCTCTCCGCCTCTGAATCTCGACCACGAAGGCCCAGCGGCCATTGATTACAGGTGCGTACCCCAAGTTATATCTCCAGCGCCTTCGGTGGAATCAACCTAGAAAGATTACCGCCCGTTTGGTTGCTGAGAAAAACGAAGGAAACCGAGGAAAATATTTTCTTTTTAGGAACCGTACATGCCATCTGTTGTGCTTAATTTGGATTCTTTTTCTACATTTTCTCAGCGACCAAATGGGTTATTAGGGCTTTCTTGGTGACAGGGGCATTTCATTCTGAAATTCTGTATGAATTTCAAATGTCAGTGTTGATGTGTTGTTTTATATATAATGTTGCTCTAGGGAAAGAGAAAAATTAAGCTTTGTTGAACAGATTACCAATTTTTACAGTGAACCCAAATTTTATTTTTTGTTTGGTACTCATTTTTTTCCTTGAAAATCTGATTGTTAGTGAAGTACAATGGAATTGCTAATAATTAATGTGATTACAGTTCTCTACTGCAGGAGGATGAATTTCACAAGCTGGCTGATTCCACAATACACGGCCTGCTAGAGAAATTAGAGGTGATATTTTGTGATGAAATGGGTGATACTTCTTTATGTGTTTTGTGTTAATGGTTAGGCAATCTTTATATGAAGAGTTCTAGGTTAATGGTTATTTTAGAATTTACCTGTTTTACTTGAAGCCCCATAATGATTCATTTGTATTTGAGCAATTCTTTTAGGCAAATTGCTGTCATAGATGGTTTTTAGTGATCATTTTCTTGGCTTTAAACAAAATGATCCTTTTATCTAACATAATCCATCCTTACAGTCTTTCAGCTATCCTAGCTTAACCGGCAATGTAATTACTTGCTGTTTCAATCAATATTTTAGGGAGTGGGTGTTATATTGAATAATGTGGCAAAGTTTAAGTTGAATTGTGTCAATGATTTACTTTCGTTGTCAGTACCAAAAAATAAGGGTAATGAATATATTTGGAAGATACCCTTTGTAGTAATAGGGTTGGTTTAACAAGATGGTGTGCAAGTTTTTACTCTTTTGCATGAGATAGTATTATATGTTATGTTCTTTGGTTTGCAATGGCAGTCAATGTCATTGTGCTTTAACTATGCCCATTTTATGTCTCCTAACAGGAATATGGTGACTCCATTGATATTGATGGGTTTGACATTGATTATGGGGTGAGATTGACTGATTATTCTTCATGTCATTTGACCTATGAAAATGTTGTGTTTGTTCTGACATGACTGTGGCATGGATTTGGCAGAACCAGGTTTTGACCCTGAAGCTTGGGACTTTGGGCACCTATGTGTTGAACAAACAAACCCCAAATAGACAAGTTTGGCTGTCTTCCCCAGTGAGGTATTTACTCCTTACAGAATGAGTAGATGCCTCTGCCGCATCAGTCTTTATGTCATTTAACGTCATTTATGTGTAACTTTGCTATGGAATGTTTAGACTTGAGTTGAAGAAATTTGTTTAGCACCTTCTGCTGCTATCCTGCATAATACTAAATGATTGAAGACTAAAACAAGCATAGGATAAGAACTTAACATGCTTGACATAGATCAAATATGTATGGCCCTGTGGAGTATAATTTGCAGCCAAAAGGACTCCCAACATGGAAGTTAAAAGTACCCATGTTGGTCTTGGCATCGGGAGGATTCCAATAGTGCTTACAAGTTTATTTGATTTGGAAATAGTTTAACCATGCCATTTCCTAAAATGGAAAAAATTAGAGCTTAATGTGTTGAGAATAATAAGAGGAAAAACCCATTTTTATTCATGATTTGCATCTATATTCATGTTTTAGGTTTGAGAGGCCCAGGCCAACACCGTTGTGTTTCCTCATTTCGTTTTTTCCTTTTTTTTCTTCTTTTTAGAAGAGAAGACGTGGGGAGGGGGTTGGGGGTTCAATTACAAACTATGAAGAGAAGTTTATAGAACTAACAGATATGTTTGCAGAAAATAAATGCATAGAACTGAAAGCAATCAGTTTTAGTTGTTAAAGAACTGTAGTTTAGTCATACATTGAGTGGTATTATCTATATTAACAATTAGAAACAATCATATTGCATGCATAAATGTTTCCTGCCAAAGGAGGAGGGGAAAAAACGATGTTCAAATTCTCTCAAGATATTATATGAACTTGATATTTTTATTTTAAAATTCTGAAAAGAAACTGAAACACTACGAGTTTGAAAGTCATGCAAATGTCCACCATCAAGTGAAATTTTGATATCTTTTCTAGCTATCTTTGCTATTGAAAGAAGGGCCTCAAGGGCATTGTTATGTCTAATCAATTTTTTAAGAGTTAAATAATGGTGATTGGGTGCTGCAAACTACTATTGAACACCTCTTCTAGAAGGATTTTGAATATATTAATGCTATGTTGGTATTTACTGGTGTAGACTACTATTGAACACTTCAGTAGTGTCAAGCATTCATGAAGCAAATGTATCATGGCTTATTTTCGAGCCAACATTTTGGTATCTGCATCTCTCAATGCCTGTATACACACCAAAATAAATGAGGTATTACGTCTTATTGAACTTAAAATGCATTCAACAACCCCTCATAAATTTATGTTTTTAGGGTGCTTTTGGAAATGCAATTGTGAGAGAATTCTTGCCTATTGCTGTTTCACTATCTTCCTAATTATAAACTTCTTTTTAAGATACAATTAACGGACCACCCCCATCCTTCTCTTAACATCTTCTGCAAGATAATCTATTCTACCATGTTTCTCTCTCTTCTTCCACCATTCTCTCTTGTAATATTTCTTCCTCTTCCCATTCCCCTCTCCCATGTTTGTGTCAAGCCTCTCTATGTCTACACGTGAAAGGTTTTTTTTTTTGGTTGGGGGTAAGGGGGTAAATCCTTTCAGGCTTAAAGCATTTTTTTTCCCTTTTGTCATGGAAGTTTGAATTCTTTAACCTATCTTTAGACAAACACACCCTCCATATAAGTACCGAATTTTTTGCTTTAAAATATGCATTTTGATTCTGCACATTTTCTTCAGCAGTGTGTTTGGAGCTTATATACTCACATGTCCATGACGGAGTGATCTTTTTATCTGGTCCATCTTGGTTCAACAAATATTCTGGTTATTGGTCCTTATTGTTAGTGTGCTTGGCTGTAACTCGTGAGTAGTCTAGAACCTATGATTTCTCTTGAGTTCATATAATTGGCCAATTTCTTTGCTGAGTGTGAAGGAAAGGGTTGAAAGAGAGAGAAAAGGAGGGTGAGCAATTGGAAATGTCTCAAGGCCATTTGCATCATTGAGGAATTTGTGAGGGCAAAGGACATGCATATCTTCTTTCTTTGCACCACCTATTAGCAATGCCGTTTAAATTTTGAATAGAATGACCTTTGTACTTGTCCTTTCTTCGACTGACTGATAGATTATATTCCTGATGCAGTGGCCCTTCCAGGTTTGACTGGGATCGAGAAGCTCAAGCTTGGGTTTATAGGCGGACCAAAGCAAATTTGTTTAAAGTTCTGGAAAATGAGTTGGAGCACTTGTGTGGTCAACCTATCAATCTTTCTTGAAAACTCTTGTTGTCGAAATTTTCTTCTTTAGAGTTTCACATTAATTATTTAAATTTTAATTTTGCCCTTTCTCGGGTTTCATTTGTGTGTGTTAACAAAACAATCTTATACTAAGAGGTATTAATTTACTTCGAATAACTGTAAACCTATTATCGTAGCACAAGATGCACCTATTGCGTCTTTTGTATGATAGTTTATAACGTTAAGATTAAGTAACCGTTCAGAGGGTTGAGATTTATATGCAAACTTGGGAGTCGGGCCTATGGATGCAGAACTAATGGTTCTCTTTGAAAACTGTATTTTTAACAGAGTATTATTCCTAATGGATTTTTGAGTGTGAATATTGCTCAACAAATTGGCTCTTGCTCGGTCAGTTTGTGTAGGAGGCATTATATTCCGGTTGCTTCGTCAACATTACATGTGGCTTTTTTATTTTTAGTTTTGTAAATTTTTTGATTTTGAACAAGAAAGAAAGGTGCTCGTATTTCATTCAACGGGGGCAGGGAATAAGCAATAAGGCCCCCTTGGGGTGAGGAGTAATCAAGTCTTCCACTTTTCTTAATTAGGCTTCATTTGGTGGAGTTTAAATTTAAATTTTTTTTTCGTTTGATTATATATATATATATATATATATTAGTTTTGTACTTTTATAAGTTAAAGAAAAAAGCAAAAAAAAAAAAAATACTAAAAACTTTTAAAAAGCTATACCAAACGGCTCCTTAATCACCTAAATTAATTTTTTTGGAGTTTGAGATGGATTTGGCCGTTGGCAACTGGTACATTATTAACATCTCTGTTCTCATCATGCGGCCTTGCGGATCTACAGGTTTTGCAAAAGGATTGAGCGAGATCACATGGTGCTCTAGAAATACCGAACTATTTTTCCAGTGTTGTAAAAATTAAACGAAGGGTCTTGCTAAACATGTACTTTGATTAAACAAAGGGCACATGTTAAGCCTTAATTAATATTGTGAGTTTCATATAAGATACAATAAAGACATTTATTTAAGAGTTATAAATAGAATCAAATGCTATATAATATCTTCGGTTTTCAATGCAATTACCAAATTAATGAGGTCATTTAAAATTTAAACTCTTATAATTTGTCAAAACTATTCTTGAAACATCATTAACATTAATAAATAAAATTTTTTAAACCTATCCTTTGTATGATAAAATTAATTATTAATTTATAATTGTACGATTATATTAAACCTCTTGTAGTCTTCATTCTAAAAAATATATTTTCATACATACATACATACATATCTATATTTAGAAGCATGACTTTTATTCTATATTAACCTATTTATTTTAATAATTTTTGTTTTCTTCATTTCCCACTAAAAATTGTTATTGGGATTTATAAGGCAATCGTGTTGTGCAATAATTTAATTTAATTATCTTAAAAAAAAATTCTCTGGTCGATTGGATTTGATTTTTATTTTTAAAAAATAAAAATAAATAAATAAACTTAAAAGGGGTATATTTATTATTTAAAATATACAAGACAAGATAAATGCCAAAGAGATACCAACTACCTCATTGATTATCTTTTCAAGAGAACCATTAATATTGGAGAGTTAATAATTCGTTTTTCAATAAACGATTAATACATTAACTCTATTCTTAATATATGCCCTTAGGACATATGTTTGCATTTGTCTTAAACAAATATCTTAAAAAAAAACTTACTCTCATGTATATTGTAACTATATGCTTTATTGTTCTTTTTTCTTTTTTTGGGATACTTTAATGCTTTATTTTTCAATTACATGCTAATGTGCTAAATGCAAATCGTGTTACGTCACTTAATAAGCAGAGTCTCTAAAGTCTGCATTTTCCCAATTTGAAATCCATTTTCGTTCGGAAGATAGAAGAGTTCAATAAATGTCGATGGATCTTTCTTTCTTTTTAAATCCATTTGAGTAAACTTATGTCAATTTGGAATGTTAGGGGGTTAAAAAGTTAATACCAACCTGATTGAATGCATCAACTGTACACTCGCTAGAGATACAAAAGGGTGAAAGTAGAGGAGATGAATTCTGCTCCTGACATGTCTTCCCTAGTGAGGAAAAATTATTTGGTTTTATTTTTTTAGGCTCTTTAAATTTGGTTTGTTAACTATTTTAGCTAACTAAAAGCCCGTTTGATACAGTTTTTTTAAAAAACTTTTTTAGTTTTGTTTTTTTGACTTATAAACAAAAAAAAAACTAAAATTTTTTTACCCTTTTACTTTTATAAACTAAAGATAAGGAAAAAAGCAAAAAAACCAAGAAGCCAAAAATAATTAACTTTTTTACTTATAAGTTAAAAAAAGCTAAACTGAAAAGCCCTACCAAAGGGGCCCTAAACCTTCAAAATCTACCTCTAACAAGCTAGCTATCCCACTAGCTAAAATAACTAACACAATTTTGACTCTTTAAATATAGAGAGCCACTATTCAACTCTCTATACTGAAAAATTTAAGTTTCTTTCTCAATCCTTCTTTTTCTCTCTTTTTTTTCTCTTATCTTGAAGTGTGTGCTAAAAAAATAAATAATTTAATAAGTGACTAGCTAAAATAAATAGCATTATTAAAAATTACATTGAAAAGTGGCTCATTAGTGTAGAGATGGTATTTTTTTAGTATATTTTGACTAGTTATTGTAGCTAATAGCATTGGAGATGCTACCAATCACCAAAATCTCTCAAATGTAAAATGCTGTTAAATACAGTAGGATTCTGTAAAAAGATTGTTACTTAAAAAGAACGAAGGTTGATAATAGCCTATTTTGTTAATTATAAAATATTAATGGACGCCTAGAAGGTCAATATAGAGTTTTTTACTATCAATTATTGCTTAGAGATGGTGAAAAAATTTATAAGCCAAAAACTGTTAAAAAAGTCATATCCAAACGAATATTTAAAGTTAGTTGTGTTGGTCTTCTTGCTCAATGGTACCATATTGCTAAAAAGGATCTTTCCTCTGGACAGCCAAACCCAAAAAATTCTCCAAGTTTAGTTTAATCATCAAGGAACCTTAGCTTATGTAAGAGGGAAGAAGATTTCACACAGCCCACAAACAAGGAAATTTTTTACTTTCCAACATTGTCTAATCTATCAAATTTCTTACTATTAAATAAGCAACAAAAATTCGTCTAGACTATATTAAACAAGCCAAATGAGTCAGGATAAGAAAGTGAGTGAGCGGGCACTCAGCGGTCTTGGGGTCACTGGCCTCATGCTTCTAAGTCTCTGGTGAGGGGAAAAAAAAGGTGGAGGGTGGCTCGAAGCCTGCAGCAGCTTCTAGTCCAGAGGCCACCATAGTTGCAATGTCAAATTTCTACTCACTTCTGTTAAAAAAATATACAAAAAATTCAACAATTACAACAAATAATTTTTTTCAAAGAGTAAATATGTAAAATCTTATCTCTTTTTTATTTATTATAAATTCCTCTCAAAGAATTTTAAAATCACAAGTGTAATAAACTTTAAAATATACATAATATAATTACGCCTCATGTACAAGCGTCCAATTCATCGAATTTGGGGTATGCATGGGTCTTTGGGCGGAAAATGGACTATATTTTCCACCTTTGTCACTTGAAAAAAGTCATCGGCCTGTCATATGTAAATTTTCTATCTATTTTCCAAGCATAAATTAACAAAGAATTGGCACGACAACAAATTAGAAATGTAAAATTTTAATTGCTACAAATTGCTACAAAAAAAAAATAAAGTCTTAAAGTAAAATTTGATATAAAACACAACAGTGCAAAATATAATTAACCCTAAACTATTTGGTGCAACTAGTTTTTGCACATCATATCCTAGGGTAAACTCCAAG
Source organism: Euryodendron excelsum (assembly GCA_033060915.1). Lineage (NCBI taxonomy): Eukaryota > Viridiplantae > Streptophyta > Magnoliopsida > Ericales > Pentaphylacaceae > Euryodendron > Euryodendron excelsum. Next base: position 13,587,470 of record CM065386.1, read on the forward strand.
AACTAGTCTATTTTAACTCCAATGGAGAATTACTTTTCAAAGGGCAACTTTGGAATTCTAAGTGGCATCACATATAGTCAAATCGGTTCACCCTTGCATATTGGCTTGACCGTTGAACCGGCGGATTGGTGCTCCACTACTAGTCCTCTAGTTATAGAGAGAGAAATCCAATCTCTTTGCTTCACACTAATTTAAATTAATAAGGAGAAACGTAGAAGAACAAGGAAAAAAAAAGGCAAATTTTAATCGACCTTTTTTAATCAAAATATCTTATGCAAGACGTCTTACCATTGAGCTTGTGTGCCTTTAATCTAAAGCCAAAGCATTCCAAAAAAACATTTTTGTATAGACCGAAGGAAAAGTCATACGAAGGAAAAGTCATTCTAAACCTTTTTTTTTTTTTTTTGGTACAGAACAAAGGAAAAGTCATACGAACGAATCCGTTATGGGCCAATTTGTGCGGACACGGTCAGAATCCCCCAAGACCATTCCCATAATAATATCTATACGGCTAGCATTTTCCTAAGAAAGGATACAACTACAGCCACGCACAACCAACCACAGGTGCTTCCTCAAAACAATCAACAATTTCTCCACCACAAGAACCTCGTCTCCGCTTGATTCTTGTTCCACCCTGTCTAGAACTTGGGAAAAAAAAAATAAAGGGAAGGGTAAGAAAATTTTTAAAACATTTGTCTTTCCTGTTTGGTTCTATCCTAAGAGAGAAAGGGCCGATAAAGGGTAAGGAAAATGAGAAAAAAAACACACTCTCTCTCTCTCCTTTCCTTTTATTTTCTCTTGAATTTCTTTACAAAACGAAAACAAGAAAAAAAAATCTTTTTTTATTTTTATTTCCATTCCTTTAACTCCCCTCCCCAAGTACCGAACAGGCTTATCCTAAGCAAATTCTTTATATTAATTCCACAACTGGTCCTCAACGACCCATCATCGAAAACAGACCTACTACAAAATCAATCACGGTACTAATTAAAGTAATTGAACAAAGCATATGGGATGCCTAGAAACTCTCACAACCACAATCTTTATAGTTTGTTTAAACTCATGTAATTTTTTAATAATTTTCTTGTTTCAACAAGGTTGAAAGTCCTACAACTAAAGCTTCCCCACTCGATGTGATTGCCGACCATAAAATGTGGCTTATATATTTTATTCCTAATAATCTCTCATTATAAATACAAACTCACGCTAATCAACCCCAGATATTTCACTCAAGAAAGTAATAAAAAAACAGAAAAATATCTCCCAAACCGGTGCCAGAGGATAATAACCCCATTCAAAGTAACTCCAAACCAACTGGAAATGTATGAATAAGTTTTGAAATTTGAAACTTCGAATTTCAAATCGACTCAAAAATAAAAATGGAGATTACATTTAGCAAGAAATCATATTCAAAGTACCTGCTTCAAAGATTTGCAAATTAAGATGGTTAACCCGTAGCAGTGTAGTTAGAGAGGAGAGGAGGTTAGTTAGGGGGATTGGACTTATAACTCAAACCGGACGACTGCGGCGGCGACACGGCCGAATCCAAATCGACGGCTCCCGGATTCTTACTCAGCTTACAGATCCCAATGATTGCCCCGGACGCGTTGTCGCCGGAGGTCAAGTCATGTTCTTGGAACCTCTTGAGGGACTCCACGACCCTGGACGGTCCAGGCTGAACCACCGCGGACCGGTTGGCTTCAGTTCTTAGGCGTTTCAAAGGCTTCAATGAGTCAACAGAAACGTCTTCGCTGTCTCCTGCTGCCGCTACCGACGGCGAAATGTTTTTCCGGTGAGAAGAGGAATAGCCGTGATCATCCTGTAAGACGAAAACAACAAATCCTCATCGTTCAGACTGAAACGTACTGTTTCCTCTACATTATCAAGTATTAATGTCAGTAATCGCGCAATTTAAGGCTTAGAAGGAGGGTTAGTTGAAGAAATGCGATCATTTTGACACTGATACGACCGATGTAGAAAACAAAGCGATAAAATTCCAAAAGAATTTCAAAGGGGAAATTAATATTAACACAGCACTCTGAAAAAAATCGGATCTATTTGTGCAAGGAGAAACAATGAAAACATATACGAGCGTATAAAAATTGGCTGAAAAATTTATACATCGGAGCGAAGATCTGTGGCTTTATGGCTCAATCGCTTCAACGAAACTGCTCCATCGCCGTAACAAAACCTGCTCGAGAAGTAGGACTCCTCGCTGCTCGAGGAACTCGCAGCCGAAGGAGGCGGCGTCGATGACCACGGCACAACCTGGTTATCTCCGTCCTCATCATTTCCACTAACCTCCTCTTCATCATCCTCATCTTGATCCTCATCGTTTTCGTCGTCATCATCGTCGTATTCGTCATCTTCTGTATCAATTTCACCATCGTTACCTCCTTCGCTCTCTTCATCCCCGCCTCTGTTCTCCTTCACTTCCTCACAGCCGTCGACGCAACTCTCGCACACCGACACCGTCCGGCCGAGCTTCGCACCAGAAGCATTCCACGCCGTCGGCAACTGGCACACGTGGCAGAGCAGACTCCTTGAATGCCTAGCGACGAGGAAGTTCGCAGAGTGAACCTTCGCGTCACAATCCCAGCAGAGTCTCGCCTGATCCGACTCGCAGTACATCCTCGCCGCCGACTTGCACAGCTCACACCTCTTCATCTTCAAAACTTCCGCACACACTCTCTCCCTTCTGCAACTCTAGTAAAGCAAGAAGAAGAATAAAGGAATTAGACAAAGAGCAATTGCAGTCGCCTGTGAAATCACCTTGCTTTTTTCCTAAATTAAAGTTATTACCTCCTGGTTTGGGGGCAGGTGAGGGGCAAAACTGTCATTCAATAAGGTAAGAAGAGTTGCTCAGGCCTAGGGTTTTGCGCCGAGTCCGAGCCTCACCGGTGGTGAGAGGGAGTGACAGGTGTAGGCTCGTGAGGAAACAAGAGGTTCTGTGGTGCTTAGGAGCTCGTGGGTTGGCCGTGGCTCCTGCTTCCTTGATTCGGTGCAGGATATTTTTTTTAAGTTCGGTTTGATCGGTGACGTGTCGTCCACGTGGCGGGCGGAGTGTTTGCAGATTCTGATTCGCTCAGGTGGCTTGATCGGGTCGTGATACGCACCTGACCGGAGTGGGGCCTCCCTATTTTCGGCGACCTTCGACCTTGCGTTTCGGCGTCGAATAATATGGACTTAATCTATTAACAGAAGATAAGGCAATGGTTGGGCCCATGCTGCACTTGTGGAAGATATTGTTACCAACCATAAGGATGGATTTTATACGCTCGGTTATTTCACGCGCTAGAGAGCGAGTGGGGAACCTGTGACCTAGACGGTGAGAGGAAACCGATCGCTGCACACGCTTGTGTCGTGAGCACTCTCGCGTTTGTAGCAGTCTGCGGAACTGTCACTGCAGAGAAATTTGAATTGGTTTGACGTGTATACGTAGGTGGCAATCTTACCTCCTTATAGCCAACGTGTCTTCCTGCTGGGGACGTTGACGAATTTGCCCGGTCTGAAGACTAAGTCACTGCAGAGCGAAGACTGAAAATTAAAAAAAAAAAAAAGAAAAACAAAAAGGCAAAAACGGATAATAGTGTTTTGATGCTTTAAAAGAAATTAAATGGAAGTAGTTTTCTTTTTCTATTTTGTCAACGAATAGAACTAAAATAATTTTTCTTTATTTAAAATTTGAATGAAAGAGAAAAATAATAATGTGGTTTTACAAAGGAAAGTGAGAATGAAAATTATTTTTTTTATTTTGAATTGGATTTTCTTTCCATCTCTGCGAGTTAAGAACAAGATAAAACGCTTATTTGAAACTTAGGGGGCGGGGGAGGAAGGAAAAATACTATTTACTTTTTTTTTGTTTAGTTTTGTAAAAAAAAAAAAAATAGAAGAAAAATAGAGAGAGAAAGAGAGGGATTAATTTAAAAAATTTTCTTTTATTTTTTCTTTCATTCTCCCTCTTGATAGAATCAATTGATTTTCTCTTTTGTTCCCTTTCCTTTTCTTTTCTTCTTTTCCCTCTCCAAGTTCCAAAAAGATTAATATTTTTTCTTTTTTTTCTATTTTCAAGTTCCAGACAGGTGGTAAGTTACCTAAAAAGAGAAGGTAGTCAATACTTTCTTGACTTTCATTCGACGTAGCTTCTTATAGTTGAAAGTCCTTCGTCAAGAAGGACTTTGTAAAGAGAACTTCATAAGAAGAACTTTCAATGGAAGACAGATGTTTGGTGAATGTTCATATAGGAAGTGCTTTAAAATTAAGAAGTGCTTTAACCATATTAATATTTGTTTAGCGAAAACATTTCAATAGTGCTAACTAGCTTTCAGTTGACAATATTGCCCCTTAATATTATTGTTCGCCAAGACAATTATATTTATAAAAACTACAAAGCATTCACATTAGCATGTTATATCAAAGACATACTCTTGTTCAGTCACCATAGTTTGAATGTGCAAGATTGTCCCATAACCAAAAGGGTGTTTTTATTTTTTATTTTTATTTATCTGTACTAAAAGAGAGCTAAACAAGTAGCATATCTATCTTGTCCAATCATTCGTCATCCCACTTGCATTAATTATTCTAAAGAGATAGAACGTTAATGAAGCAAATTAACTGAGAATCAAATGCTAGCTAAATATGAGTATTCTCAACAAAATCATGATAAAGAGGTCTAGCAATATTACTATAGTATTCAAGTACAATCCTTAAATCCAACGCAAGTAGAGCAAATAAGAACAATTTTCTACGTCCAACGTTCCAAAATTTCTTCTCTTTTTTCTTATCTTCTCCATAACAAAAATTATCTTCCATTTTCTTTTTCTCTCAATGTTTTTTTTTTTTTAACTGTCTCTCTATACACACGCATGAGTTTCTCTCTTGCATTCAAAAAATGTAAAATAATTGCCCATTCAAAACATAAGCAAATTTCTTAGCTTTTACCTCTTTCTTTGTTTAGATTTTTGCAGGTCACTAGGGCATCATCAAAGAAATATTATTTTACAACCAAAAGAAATAAAGACACTTAGAGAATCATAATCATCTCAACAGGTCCATGAATGAAGCCTTCCATAATATATCTCTGTGCTGGTGGATGATAATAACATATGTATAGATTTATATATAAACAATACAACACATATATAAAGATAAATAAAATATATATACATTCCTATATATGCATGTTTATATATATATATATATATATAAAAACCCAATAAAGTGATACAAGTAAAAGCAACAAGAGTAAAAGGCCAATAACTAGGAACGGTAAACTCGTTACCTGCCTAGCTATTCTAAATCGCAGAAAATTGCTACCGTGTTTGCAAACTTTCAATCTCAAATATGTATTGCTATATATTTATATATTTATAGGTTATGGTTTGTAAATATCGTAAGATATATAGGGTATTATTGACAATTTGCTACACAAATTAAGAATAGAATGGGAAATTACACAAATTTCATTTAAGTGACCAGTGACTTTACGAGAAGTCAATTTAGAACCTATTAGAGAAGCCACTCTAGGTAGCTTCTTTGGAATATACTTTTGGAATACATGACTTTCCATAGAAGGTCTTCCACATAACTTCACCAAACAGTCAAAAATTTGTTAAAAAAAGCTTTCATAACTAGGAAGGACTTTAAGAAGCCTTGCCAAACGCACACTAGATTAATATTCTCTTAAGATGTACTAGCATTAAACTCATGCTATGCACAGATTAAAAGAATAGATACTAAATATAAATTTTTTTATAAAAAAATAAATTATCATTTGTATATGTTTAAATCTTACACTAGTTATATGATTCATATTAAACTATAATAATTAATATAGTCGTGCAATTAATTGTAAAAGTGGCTTGTGAATATTTTAAAGTGATTTATTTGCATTAAAATTTATTTTAAAGTGATCTTTAAAGTGCTTTTTTTTCTCTTAAAATTTTTGCTAAGGTGAATAAATTTTTATTGTTTGTCATGATCACATATTTTTACCTTGAGTCTTCAAAATTGATGAATTTTTAGTTTGACCCCTCCTCAACAAAATTTTTAAGTCTCCACTGTGCTGTTATTGTGGGCAAAATAGTTTTGATAGTAGGAAGATTACTATTAATTGAATAAAAATTTAATTTTCTCCAATTCAGGGCTTCGTTGATTAAATGTAAAAGTCATATATTTAGGTGAATTTTCTATTGAGTGCATTTAATGGTACACATATACACATATATATAGCTACTCAAAACTAAAAATTTTACTTAAAAGTAATGTATTTTAAAGTCAAAGAGACTTGATTTGTCATCAGTTACTTAATATGCTTAGTAAAATTTAATTTTTAAATTTATCTTAATGAAGAAAATTATTTTTAAATTATAAATTTAGAAATTTAGGTATTTAAAATGGTTAGCATTAATAATTCAACACATGCGTGTAGTTGTATCAAATATTATTTTGAGTCTATTAATCATCTTTTAAAAATAGTTACTAAAAATTTTAGAAAGTGCCAATTAAAAAAAATATTACATTGTTATGTGTTCATAGTTAGACTCGGCTAATATAATTTTCGTAGTTATTATATTCGCTTAAATTATGAATGCTTGCATAAGTTAAACTTGACTATAGAATTTTTCCCTCGCTACAGAATGTTTGGTTTGAGCTATAGTTATTGTTCGAGAGGGCGAACCTGTCACTACAGCACTACCAAAGGTCAAACAGACCAGAAGATAGTCTAAACCTATAGACAGAGAAGACACCGAGTGCATGTCTCGAACCCAGAACCTGGGCCAGCTCAAAGATTCACGAGGCTTACCCTGACTGCCAGACTACCACCCCGGGTGGTGACTTGGTAACAGCTTGGAAAAGCATGGATAGTCCTCCATTTTATTACATCAAACCAGTATCTCATTTGAATGGGTAAATAGTTTTGATCTGTTCTTTCGAAATGATGCTACTTAACAATGTGCAGTTGAATGAAATTAGTATTTAAAAGATACATTTTCTTTTTGTACACGTATTTAAAAGATACTAAACCAGTTGAAGATAATTATTTTGTTAATCAAATAAGACAATGATATAAGAAATATGGACAAAGCAATTGTTCACGGATCATAACAGCATCTCTAAAAGGTATTTTAAAGTGGCTCTTTTACCTATTTTAGAGAATCAAACTAATTGCACTCTAAAAAAGTATAATTAGAGTTCCTAATTACAGACTAATATTAGTTATTATTTGTGTATTATTTATTATTTTTATATAACTGTAATATTTTTCACATTTTACACGCCTTAGACAGATTTAAAGATAAAACCGAGCAAAATAAAGTAAGAAGTAGCTGTTGCCGAAAAGGAAAAGGAGGAAGGAAAAGAAAAGAAGAAAGAAAGAAAGAAGAAAAAGAAAAGAAAAAAAGGTGGGCGGTCGGCAAGGGAAGAAAAAAAAAAATATATATATATATATATATATATATAAGAATATCTCCCCAAACGTCTATAAAAGGAAGAGGGGGAGAAGCTAGAAATAGAAGAGAGCAAAGGAGAGGAGGGCAGAAGGGAAGAGGCTGATTCTTCCTTCATAGTCAGTTAGTTTGTTAGTATCAGCCAGTTACTTTTTCAGTCTTCTCTTTGCAGTTATTTTGCTGTAATAAATATTTTTTATTTATGAAATTGTTTTTTTAAGTCATGTCTTTTCAATACTATGAGGAACTAGTTTTACTTTTTAGGCATATTGTGAAGATCATTTAAGGATCTTGAAATATCAACGGAGATAATTGAGTCTTCATTGTTTTATCTTTAAAATCTTTCAATTCTTGGTAATTAAATTCTAGATTTTTGAAAAAATTTAGATTCTTGACTAAGTTTTGTAATTTCTATGTACAAATCTTAGTTTGGTATAGTTATTACACAAATCAATGGTATGAATCTATGATTTTAATTTTATTATTCTAGATTTAATTATTATTAAATTTTTGTTCTAATAGCTTAATCTTCCAAATCAAAGGTTCAAAACAAAACCAATGATTTGAGTTACAAACCCTCCGTTGAAATTTCGGGTGAATCAAGTGATCGGATCAATTGAATCCAAGATTATTTTATTTAATTTAATTAAAGTCTCGTCCTATAACTATCAATCCTCACAAATTAAACTATTTTGCTTTGGTTACTATTTTCTGCAATAATTGTTCAACTCTCATCGGTTCAAGGTAAAATTCAAATAGGTTGGTTTAGATTCTAACTGAAACCGTTGTAATACTACAGTATCTAGCATGACTTAGTCTATATCTAATCTTTTACTGTGGGTAAATTTTAGCAGCTAACTTTACAAGTTTTGATAACTGTTCCCCGTAGATTGACTTCGGTTTTATCATATTTTATTTACTGTTTCGCTGCACCTGCACTTGAGTGCTATTAGATTGCCATATTTTGGGCGTAGTCACAAACCTTAAAAATGGCTCTCCAATCGGCTCTCTATTTTAGAGTCTCATTTTGGATCTTCAAATGTAGAGAGCCAAAAGTGGTTCACTAAATTTTAATTCAATAATATCTCTCTGTGAAATCCTAATCTCATAATTGCACAATTAGTTTAATTGCACATTAAATTTAGTTGAATTAGTTTACTTAATTTAAATTACATTTATTGCATAATTAATTAGTATGTAAATATTTTGTGAGTGCATGTGTGTGTGACATGTGGCAATTGGTGAGTCAGTGGTGAGTTGATTGATGGATTAATTGGTGAGTTGATTAATAGAGTAATGGTCACATGTGCATGAGCGTGCATGTGAAGTATCTTGCAATTAGAGATATATATACATATATATATATATATATATATAGAGAGAGAGAGAGAGAGAGTGGGTAGCCAGCCCACTTCTCTTTTGGTGGTGGAGAAAGAGAGAGATAGGACAAGGGAACAAAGAAAGAAAGAAAAGAAAGAAAAAGAATAGAGAGAGTGAGGAGGGTTGGCTGCCATCATTTGAAGATAGAGAGAAGAGAAGAGAAAGAGAGAGGAGGAAGAAAAAGAAAAAGAAGGACTTTGGGTGGATTTGTTGCATCTTGATTTCAAGATTTGAAGATTCATCTTGTTCTTGTTGGTTTTATATTGTTTGCATTGATTATTGTTTGCATGTCATAGTAGTGAGATTAAAGTGAAGGAGGAAAGGTTGCATATGATTTTCAAGTGGATGCCTTGGATCCTTCATTTTGTACATGCCTTAGAGCCCAAAGTCTTGTTGGAGACTTTAGAATAATCAATTTAGGTTTGAAGGACTTAGGAATGGGTTGATGTCTTTGGTGACTCATTTGAGTCCCAATTACATAGATTTTGAGAGCTTTCAACTCATATTTTGTGCATATTGGGTTTAGAGATTCAAACCCTAGATCCCTTCGATTTACTTATTAGTTTAGCTTCATTATGAGATATTGTAATATTCTTGGGTCAATTTATGAACCTCTAGAAGCATTGGTAGAGTTTGGGGTAGTTTGGATTTGAAAATCTAGGGCTTAGAGTACCCATTTTCAAACAAAAAAGTTCAGAATTTGAGGGTGGCCACATGCTGTCCGGACTGTTGTTCAAACGGGTTGTTGACAGCAGAATTTGGGGTGGCTATAAGTCGTTTGGATGGGTCTTCGGACAAGTGGGCAGTTCTGACGGGTTGTTGACAGCAGAATTTGGGGTGACTACGGGTCGTTCGGATGGGTGTTCGTACGGGTTTTTGACAACTTCGATACTATTTAGTAAAACAAGCATAACTTACTCTAGAAAACTCGGATTGATGCACCATTTGAAAAGTTGGAAAATAGACTCATGGGGGTTTCTATTGATATAAAGTTGACATTCTAATTCTTCGTAGATTGAGAGATATGTCAGTTTAAAAGTGACCTAAACTTTTAGCCAGCATCATAGTTTTCCAAAATTTTAGTCCATCTTTCATTGGACATAATTGCTTTATCCGAAATGTATTTTCAACTCATGACCTATTAAATTAAAGGTATTTAAGCCTATTTTCAAGGTGTATTCTTTGTGTTGGAGTATTCCTTATGTTCAATATTTATTAATAAATTATATAATGTGGTTCTGAAACTAACATAGATGTGGTGATAGGAGCTAAAGGAGGTCAAGAGCCTTCAATGTCAACCAAGGAGTAACTCCATTATGAAGTGTGTGTACGATGACAGGTGGAATTTATGATGATCTTATTCATATTGAATTAGATGTTTTATTTTTTATATTGGTGTTAATTACGGGAATATAAGATAGTCTTATTCATATTAAATGGATTATTTGTTTCCATACATGAGGTGAAATTAGTACTTATACACATGAGGAGTTATATGAAGACATAAGTGGTTATATATATATATATATATATATAAGGTGGCATTGCATACTATCTATATTGTGTATCTTGCATTGCACTGGAGAGAGTTAACCACAGTGGGTTAACCAAAGGCTTAATCACGATAGACTAGTCTAGGGGAGCTACGGTGGGCATTCTTTAATGAGTCATTGATATATAGGCCAACGTTATCTAAATCGCGCATACATTCAGGTGTTTCATGCATTGCATCACAAGAGATATTACATTTCATGAAGTTTGTTACATTGTTGGTGGTGATGAGAGGATGATTACATATCGTTGATGTTGGTGTTTTATAGATGATTATATATCATTGGGTAATAGATTATTCATTGATGGTTGATTCTGTGATTATATTTATCATTCTTTATGAGTTTGACTATCTATTATGAGCACGTTGACTTTTAACTTACACCTACACAAACTTTTTGACAGGTGAGCAAGGGATGGAGTTCGGTTCACTGTAATTTTGGTCCTAGCCATGATGTCATTCATGCCGGTGTCAGGATGTCGAGTCTCGGAGCTTGAAAGAGCTCCATTGTCTTACTTTCAATTTCTTGGTTGTGTTTTATATGGGACGTTGAGCCTTGTTGTTATGCCTTTTATTAACATGGTACGATGGTAAAGCATTTTGGAAGGTTATGGATTATTTTATATCACTGATTGGTGGATTATTTAATGATAGCTGATTCTGTAATGTACCTATAATTTGTGGATTCCTTAATAGAGAGTTTATTATATTTCTTTCTCATTTTTATTATATTCCGCTGCGTTTTTTTTTTTTTATAGGTGTTAAGGTATTGTTTGCAGATACGGTTACCTGTGCGATCACACCCCGACTAAAGTGACATAATTAATGTCTAATTGGCTTGGGGGTGTGATAACTTGGTATCAGAGATGTGGTTTGTATTAGAACTGTGTTTCATAGCTTGGTTATATACTAAAGCTATGGTGTAGAGTTAGTATCTAGAGTGTAGTGAACTGTAGAGTGTTGTCGGTGTTGGTTAGGTCGTTACGGAATGTGTGAACTATATATATATATATATATATATGGTGTACTTATCTTGATTTGGTGACAGAAGAATGGCACAAAGGGATTCACGTAGAGCAATATAAGGAGAAGATTCAGCAGCTTTAGTGAAGGGTGTGGAGCAAGGAGAGCATATGCCACATGTCCATAATCAACTTGATACAACCGACCGACTTGCAAATTTGATGGCACAGTATATGGAAGCTCAAGTGGCAAGATCAGCGCCAAGGAATATGACCTTACACGACCAATTCATGAAGCTGAATTTGCCAAAATTTATAGGGGCAACTGATTCATTGATAGCTGAGGAGTGGCTAAAAAAACTGATAACTATATTTGAAATGATGGAGATCCTTGATGAATGAAAACTATCACTATCCACTTTTATGCTAAGAGGTAAGGCACGAAATTGGTAGAAAGCCACAAGACGAATGACAAATACTCAACTTGAAGGAGTATCGATCATGTGGCAACGCTTTGTGGAAGTATTTAATGATTAATACTTTTCTCTCATTTACCGTTGTCAGAAAAAACAAGAATTTATTCTATTGAAGCAAGGCAAAATGTCAGTGGTAGAATATGAAGAGCAGTTCATGGCTTTGTCTTGATTTGTACCTGACTTTGTGAGTATTGAAGGTGCCAAATGTAAAAGATTTCAACAAGGACTAGAGTTGTTGATCTGGTATCGGGTTTCTACATTTGAAATCACTAGTTATGGGGAATTGGTGAACAAATCTAAGATTGTGGAATTGGATGTGAAAGAGATGACAAGGAGACAAGAGTAATTTAAGGAGGGGAGGTTTGATTCAGAAGCTGGTACTTTAGAATAAAGATGGGTACAATTCAATCTTGGATCGAGCAGTTCATGATTCAGTAAAGCGAGAAACACAGGAAGTTCTAGGGGCTGAGGAGCATCGAGACCACCAATTAGGTCTACCAGTTTAAGACCTTTGGAGAGTAATACCGGGGGAATCATTTGCTATCGATGTGGGGCTGAGGGGCATATTGTCATAGCTTGTCTGATGCTATGGACCGATAAATGCTATCAGTGTGGACAGTCGGGTCACACAGCACTGAACTGTCCTCAGAATCTTGCGGCAGCATCATCATGGGTAATGTGGCTAGCGAAAGCAGGGGAACAATAGGGGTTGCTCAAAAGGGGCCAACTACAACACCTGAATCCTGTACTCAAGCACGGGTCTATGCCATGATGATGAGAGATGCGCAGGCTACTCCTAATGTTGTGACAAGTACGTTATCTATAGCTAATAAAGAGGCATATGCATTGTTAGATCCGAATTCCATATATTCATTTGTTTCTATTGCATTTAATATGTATTTGGATAGACCATGTAGTTCATTATCATAACCTTTACTTGTGTCTACATCGGTGGGAGATGTGATATTAGTAGACAAGGTATATAAAGATTGTGTGACAAAGATTGGAGGTAATGAATTGACAGTTAACTTGATTCTGTTAGCTATTCATGACTTTGATTTGATATTGGGGATGGATTAGTTATCTTCTTATCGTGCATCTATCAATTGCTTTAAAAAAGAAGTTGTTTGTAGAATGCCGAATGAAGTAGAATTTAGATTCCAAGGGAAAAGAGATATTGTTTCAACTTGTTTGATATCAACTTTAGAAGCTAAGAAGTTGTTGCAGAAAGGATGTGAAGGGTATCTTGCACATGTAGTTGACATTACCAAATCAGAGCTAAAGTTATCTGATATTCTTGTTGTTCAAGACTTTTTAGATGTCTTTCCAGATGAGCTTCCAGGGGTGGTACTAGATAGAAAGGTATAGTTTTCTATTGAATTGTTACCAAGAACAAAACTGATTTCAATTTCATCATATAGAATGGCACCATCTGAATTGCGGGAGTTAAAAATTCAATTACAAGACTTGCTTGATAAAGGATTCATTCAGCCAAGTGTATCACCATGGAGAGCACCAGTCTTGTTTATGAAGAAAAAGGATGGCACCATAAGACTATGTATTGATTACTGACAATTGAATTAGGTTACTATAAAGAACAGATATCCTTTGCCTCGAATTGATGATTTGTTTGATTAATTGTGAGGAGCCGCGGTGTTTTCAAAGATTGATTTAAGATCTGGATATTATCAATTAAAAGTAAAAGACAGTGGTGTACCAAAAACCACATTCTGTACTCAGTATCGTCATTATAAATTCTTGGTGACTTTCAGAGTGACTAATGCACTTGCTATCTTCATGGATTTGATGAACTGGGCATTCTGACCTTTTCTTGATTCTTTTGTGATTATCTTCATTAATGATATATTGATATATTCTCGTAATCAAGAAGAGCATGAGAGTCATTTGAGACTTGTATTGCAAATCTTGTGAAATAAGAAATTATATGCTAAATTCAGCAAGTGTGAATTTTGCCTTGATAAGGTAGTGTTTTTGGGGCATGTGATATATGCTCAAGGAATTAATGTTGATCCAAGAAAAATTGAGACTATTATAAACTAGGAACAACCGAAGAATGTCTTAGAGGTTAGAAGTTTTCTGGAATTAGCAGGTTACTATCGGAGATTTATACAGGGCTTTTCATCGATTGCTATTCCTTTAACACGGTTGACTCGCAAGAATGTGGCATTCGAGTGGACAGTTGATTGTGAACGTAGTTTCAAGGAGTTGAAGACCAAGCTGACTTCAACATTGATATTAACAATACCTTTCGGGAAGGGAGACTTTGTGGTGTATAGCGATGCTTCGCATCAAGAATTAGGGTGTGTTCTAATACAACTAGGAGGGGTAATCGCTCATGCATCGAGATAGTTGAAGACACATGAAAGGAACTATCCTATTCATTATTTGGAGCTGGCAGATGTAGTATTCGCATTGAAGATATGAAGGTATTATTTGTACGGGGAACCTTGTGAAATTTATACGAATCACCAAAGCTTAAAGTATCTATTCACTCAATGAGACTTGAATGCAAGGCAGAGAAGATGAATGGAACTAATCAAAGATTACAAATGTGCGATTCATTACCATCCGAGAAGAGCCAATGTAGTGGCTAATGCCTTAAGTCGGAAGTCTTCCAGTAAACTGGCTTGCATGTGATGTTATCGGGCATAATTATATGCGGAAGTGACTTCCTTGGGAGTGGAGTTTGAACAGAAAGGTATGGGTGTCATGTTAGCTTATTTTCAAGTGAGACTATTATTGCTTGATCGAATTTGGGAACTTTAAATGTAAGATAGGCAGTTGATAAAAATGAGGTAAAAGGTGACAGAGAATGTGAGCACTAATTTCTCTATTCTTGATGATGGTACTTTGATATTGGGAAATCACTTTTGTATACCTAATCATTCAGCTTTAAAGAATGAGATACTGGAGGAGGCGCATCACTCATTATATGTTATGCATCCGGGCAGCACCAAGATGTATAGAAATCTTCAGGAGATGTACTAGTGACCGAGTATGAAGAATGATATTGCTGAATTTGTGGCAAAATGTTTAACTTGCCAACAGGTGAAAGTTGTGCATCAAAGACAGACAGGATTAATGTAACCTCTTTCGATACCCCAATGGAAATGTGAGCATATCACTATAGATTTTGTGGTAGGATTACCGAAAACTGTTAGTGGACATGATTTTGTATGGGTTATTATGGATAAATTGACCAAGTCATCTCATTTTCTTCCAGTAAAGGTTACTCATACGTTGGATCAATATGCTAAGTTATATGTAAAAGAGATTGTCAAACTGCATGGAATGCCAGTATCTCTAGTTTCAGACAGAGATCCAAGGTTTACTTCAAGATTTTGGTTGAGTCTTCAGCAAGCTATGGGTACAATATTAAAGTTTAGTACGGCCTTTCATCCTCAGGTAGATGGGCAATCTGAAATGACCATCCAAACTTTGGAAGATATGTTGCGTGCTTGTATGCTTGATTTCAAAAGTAGTTGGGGAGATTACATCGCTTTGATGGAATTTGTGTATAACAACAGTTATCAATCTAGCATTGGTATGGCACCGTTCGAAGCATTGTATGGTAGGAGGTGTAGAACTCTAGTATATTGGAGTGAAGTCAGTGAAAGACAATTGTTGGGCCTGGAGATGATCCAAGATACAACTGAGAGAATCAAGATAATTCAAGAGAATTTGAAGGTAGCACGGAGCAGATAGAAAAGTTATGCGGATAACCGGCGACGTGAACTTGAATTCAAGGTGGGAGACCAAGTGTTTCTTAAAGTTTCTCCATGGAAAGGTGTTCTGAGATTTGGAAGGAAAGGTAAATTGAATTCAAGATACATTGGGCCATATTCTATTATAGAAAGAGTTGGTGTTGTGGCTTACAGGTTGGATTTACCTTCAAAAATGTCCAAACTATATAATATTTTCCACGTATCCATGTTAAAGAAGTATGTATCAGATCCATCCCATGTGTTGGTTCAACAACTGGTTGAGTTAGCAGATGATTTGAGTTATATTGAAGAGCCGGTTCAAATTCTAGATCGAAGGGATCAAGTACTTCGTAATAAGGTAATTTTGTTGGTAAAAGTACTATAGAGGAGCTATACGGTAGAAGAAGCTACATGTGAGAATGAGGAGATAATGCACAAGCAGTATCCATATCTATTTTCATGAGGTAAGAGAATTTTGGGATGAAATTCTTGAAGAAGGGGAGAGTTGTGAAACCTTAATCTCATAATTCCATAATTAGTTTAATTGCATATTAAAATTAGTTGAATTAGTTTACTTAATTTAAATTACATTTATTACATAGTTAATTAGTATGTAAATATTTTGTGAATGCATATATGTGTGACAAGTGGCAATTGGTGAGTCAGTGGTGAGTTGGTTGGTGAGTTAATTGGTGAGTTAGTTGGTGGAGTAATGGTGACATGTGCATCTGGAGTGTCTTACAATTAGAGATATATATACATACATATATATATATATATATATAGAGAGAGAGAGAGTGGGCAGCCAGCAAGCCCACTTCTCTTTCGGTGGAGAGAAAGAAAGATAGGACAAGGGGGGGACAAGGGAACAAAGGAAGAAAGAAAAGAATGAAAAAGAATAGAGAGAGTGAGGAGGGTTGGCTGGCCATCATTTGAAGATAGAGAGAAGAGAAGAGAAGAGAAAGAGAGAGGAGGAAGAAGAAAAAGAAAAAAAGGGCCTTTGGAAGGATTTGTTGCATCTTGATTTCAAGATCTAAGGTAAGATTCATCATGTTCTTGTTGGTTTTATATTGTTTGCATTGATTATTGTTTGGGTGAAGGAGGAAAGGTTGTATATGATTTCCAAGTGGATGCCTTGAATCTTTCATTTTGTACATATCTTAGAGCCCAAAGTCATGTTGGAGACTTTAGAATAATCATTTTAGGTTTGGAGGACTTAGGAATGGGTTGATGTCTTTGGTGACTCCTTTGAGTCCCATTTACATAGATTTTGAGAGCTTTCAACTCATATTTTGTGCATGTTGGGTTTGGAGATTCAAACCCTAGATCCCTTTGATTTACTTGCTGGTTTAGCTTCATTTTAAGATATTGTAGCCTTCTTAGGTCAATCTTTGAACCCTAGAAGCATTAGTAGAGTTTGTGATGGTTTGGATTTGAAAATCTAGGGTTTAGAGTACCCATTTTCAAACCAAAATGCGTAGAGTTTGGGAGTGGCCACTGGCCGTTTGGATGGGTTGTTGACAGCAGAATTTGGGGAGGCTACAGGCCATTCGGACGAGTGGGCCGTTCAGTTAGGTGTTCAGACGAGTTGTTGACAACAGAATTTAAAGAGGCTACGGGCCATTTCAATGGGTGGCCCATTCGGACAAGTGTTCGGACAGGTTGTTAACAGCAGAATTTGGGGTAGCTACAGGCCGTTCGAATAGGTGTTCAGACAGGCTGGCCGTTTGGACGGGTTGCTGACAGCTCCAACATTGTTTAATAAAACGGGCATAACTTATTTTAGAAAACTCGGATTGACACACCATTTGAAGCGTTGAAAATTAGACTCATGGGGCTTTCTATTAATATAAAGTTGGCACTCTAATTCTTTGTAAATTGAGAGATATGTCAGTTTAAAAGTGACCTAAACTTTTTGTCAATAACATAGTTTTCAGAATTTTAGTCCATCTTTCATTTGACATAATTTCATTATCCGAAATGTATTTTTTACCTACGACTTATCAAATTAATGGTCTTTAAGCCTATTTTTAAGATATATTCTTGGTGTTAGAGTATTGTTTATGTTCAATATTTATTGATGAATTATACAATGTGATTCCGAAACTAACATAGTTGTGGTGATAAGAGCTAAAGGAGATCAAGAGCCTTCTGTTGACTCAATGACTTGATTTTGATGATAACAAAACTTGGTTTGATGATCTAATAATTCTACTTAAGTGTACAGATTAATTATTAGATTTCTATCTTTACTTGAAGCTTATCACAATGGAGAACTTGTGATGCAAATATTAGAATGAAAGTTGATAAGCATGATGAGATGACACATTCAACAAAGTTGATTTATAAAGAATGAACAAATTTCAAGATGATGGATGTTAAGGAAGAAGATTGAAAATGATCAAAGCCTTGATTGAAAAGAAGAAGTCATATTTGTTGAAGAGTTCTTAAACAATAGTTGAAATATGAAGAGCTTAAGTCTTGAAGGCTCTCTTGAAGATCTTGAAGAAAACTTGAATCAATGGATGAAGTAATGGTGATTGAAGAGCTCTACAAGTAATCAACATGGAGTTGATTTCATATTGAAGGATTGAAAATGTTCTTGAAGTCATCAAGTCTTGAAGAAGTCTTTTCAAGCCTCAAAAAGCTTAGTTCTATGATCCTTAAAGACCTTGAAGATATTGATGCAGATTGAAGAAATATTGCAAAAGTTAAAGATTTTCCTAAAAAGAGTCGACCCCTCAAGAAAAAGAGTCGACTCATTCAAATAGAGACTGAAAATTCTTATGGAGATCAAAAGAGTCGATCCCTTACTTTAAAAGAGTCGACTCATTCAAACAAAGAGTTGATTTTACAGTCTCAGACAAAAAGAGTTGACATCTGGAGCATAAGAGTCGACTTATTTGGGCAGAACCTTGAAAAATCTGCTAAAACATAAAAAGAGTCGACCCATGCAGCAAAAGAGTCGACTCATTTACAATAACGACTTTATTTTTGAACGTTATACTCCGCCGTTCTTGCATCAAATGGTCTCCCATCCACTACCAACGGCTAGAAACATTCCATGGCTATAAATACAAAATCCCTACAGCTTCTAAATATAAGAAAGAGTGATTATACTCGCTAAATTAACATCTTGAAGCTGAAATTTGTTGTGCTCCAAGTGCTACATCTTTTGGCTGAGTGATTAAGGTTATCTATTGAGCTATTCTTGTTCATCCACTCTTTAAGAGAGTTATTATCTGTAAAACCTTTATTCATTTCACTTGGGTGGATTTGTAAACCTGTGAGTTTGAGTGTTCTTGGGTAAAAACACTTATAAGTTTGAGTAAAACTTGGACAAAATCACTTGTAAGTTTGAGAGAAGTTTGGACAAAATCTCTTAAGTTGTGAGAGCTTGGGGAAGAGCTCTTGTAAGAGTGAGCTGGGCACTTGTAGCAAAACTAGCAGTTGTGTATGAGACTTTAAATAGTGGAATACCTTCGAAAGGATCGAAGAAGAGAGGACGTAGGCAAGGTTGGCCGAACCTCTATAAATCTGGTGCTCTTCTATTCTTGCTCTGTTTTGTTTATTTTCTCACTATACTTGCTTGCATTATATTCCATTATTTGTTTGCTTGATTTATACTTCGATTAAACATTGTTGAAGTACTTAAATTCTTTTTAGTTGCATCATTTGATATAAATTCTGTAAAACCCAATTTACCCCCCTCTTGGGTTGCCTTCTTGGGCTAACAATTGGTATCAGAGCTTGTGCTCTAGTTTAAAGGCTTAACATCTTTAGAGTTGATCCATGGTAACCATGTTTGGAAGCTCTCTAGGTGAGAATCAATCCACCAACAGACCTTTTTTATTTAATGGAACAAACTACAACTATTGGAAGAATAGAATGAGAATTTATATTCAATCTGTTGACTATGAGTTATGGAGGATTATCGTTAATGGTCCTAAGACTCCCAGCAAGTTTATTAAAAGGAAAGTTATCCCTAAATTTGAAAATGAATGGGATGAGAATGACTTGAAGCTTATGCAATCTAATGCTAAAACTATGAATATTCTATATTGTGCATTAGACCCAAATGAGTTCACTAGAATTTCTACCTGTAAATCTACCAAAGAAATTTGGGACAGACTTAAAGTGACTCATGAAGGGATCAATCAAGTCTAAGAGTCCAAGATTAACATTCTTGTACATAATTACGAATTATTTAGAATGAAATCTGATGAGTCTATAACTTAAATGTTCACAAGATTCATTGACATTGTTAATGGTTTAAAGTCTCTTAGAAGAGTTTATCCTAACAATGAGCAGGTAAGAAAAATTCTAAGACCACTGCCAAAGACGTGGGAAGCAAAAGTGACAGCCATACAAAAAGCTAAAGACCTCAACACTCTACCTCTTGAAGAACTTCTTGGCTCTCTCATAACCTATGAGCTGACCCGAAAACAGAATGCTCAAGAAGAAGAGGACAAGAGAAAGAGGTCAGTTGCATTCAAGTCCACCACATCAAAAAATGAATCTGAAAGTAAAGAAGAAGATGAGGAAGATCTTGCCCTCGTCACAAGAAAATTCAAGAGATTCATGAAAAGAAGCTGGAAATGAGGAAAGAAGTTTGAAGCAAAGGTTGAATCAAATAACAAGGATTCAACCATTATATGTTACGAATGTAAAAAGCTAGGACACATGAAAATTGAGTGTCCTCAGCTGAAAAATAAAGAAAAGAAAGGAAGAGGGAAGAGGGCTCTAGCTGCAACATGTAGTGAAAGTGAAGATTCAAGCTCAGATGAATCTGAAACTCATGAAGTAACCAACTTATGTCTTATGGCACATGAAGAAGAAACAGGGGTAACTAATTATGATTTTTCTTTTAATGAATTACAGAATGCTTTCGATGATTTGATTGTTGAATTTAAAAAGCTGGGCATCAAAAACAATCTTCTTAAGAAGATGGTATCCACTCTCACAGAACAAAATGAAGAGTTACAAAATGAAAATGAGATTGTGAAAGAGGAAAAATCTGTTTTGAAAGAAAAAGTCACTGATTTAGAAAAATCTCTTTCTAAATGTGTTGCTGGAAGAGAAAAACTTGATGCTATGCTTGGGAAACGAAATTGCTTTCTTAACAAGGCTGGAATAGGTTATAATGCTTTTAAACATAAAAAGGTTTCAAAAGCTACAATCACATGTTTCTATTGTCATAAGAGAGGTCATTTTCCAAATCAATGTTTCCTTATACAAAAATCTCATGCTGCCAAGAAAGCTTGGGTTCCGAAAGGAATATTGAAGACTAACCCTACTGGACCCAAGATGATTTAGGTACCAAAGGTCAAAGGTTGAAGTGTTTGTTTTGTAGGTATGTCTTCAAGCCAATTCCAAAAAAGATCAATGGTACTTGGTGACAGTGGCTGTTCAAGACATATGACTGGAGATGAAACTCAATTTACTTCTCTCACACCAAAAGATGGAGGATTGGTTACTTTTGGAGATAATAGCAAAGGCAAAATCATCGGTATAGGTAGTATTGGTAGAAATTCTTCAACCTCTATTGATAATGTTTTACTTGTTAAAGATCTTAAGCATAACCTGTTGAGCATTAGTCAATTGTGTGACAAAGGTTGCAAAGTAGTGTTTGAATCATCTAAATGTGATGTAGTAAACATAAATGATAATAAGATCATATTGACTGGTCATAGACAAGGCAATATTTACACTTTCAATTTAAATGAATTATCTTCCTGTAAAATCAAATGCCTTGCTGCTGTGAACAATGAGGATAGTTGGTTGTGGCATAGAAGGCTTGGTCATATTAGTATGAGCATTTTTTCAAAAATTTCAAAAAATGAGTTAGTAAATGGTCTTTCCAAACTCAAATTTGAAAAAGACAAAGCTTGTGATGCATGTCAAATAGGAAAGCAAACTAGAGTTTCTTTTAAATCCACAAGCATGCTCTCTACTTCTAGACCACTACAACTATTGTATATAGATTTATTTGGACCAACTAGAAATTTAAGTTCAGCTGGTAAACAATATTCTCTTGTCATTGTTTATGATTACTCAAGATTTACATAGACATTCTTTCTAACTCACAAAGATGAAACAATTAGTTTCTTCATCAAGTTTTGTAAAAAGGTTCAAAACGAAGAGGGATTTACAATCACAGCAATTAGGACTGACCATGGTGGTGAGTTTGATTGCAAACCTTTTGAAATATATTGTGATGAAAATGGTTTTGAACATAATTTTTCAACACCTAGAACTCCTCAACAAAATGGAGTTATTGAAAGGAAAAATAGGACTTTAGAAGAAATGGGGAGAACAATGCTTTGTGAAAATAATTTGCCAAAATTTTTTTGGGCTGAAGTTGTGAATACAGCTTGCTATGTTTTAAATAGAGTTTTGATAAGAAAACTTTTAAATAAAACCCCATATGAGCTTTGGAAAAACAAGAAACCAAATGTTTCATATTTTAGAGCTTTTGGATACAAATGTTTTGTATTGAATAACAATAAGGATAACCTTGGTAAATTTGATGTAGAATCTGATGAAGCTGTCTTTCTAGGATATTTTTCACATAGCAAGGCCTATAGAGTTTACAATAAGAAAACCTTAGTTGTTGAAAAATCAATTCATGTTTTCTTTGATAAACTAAACTCTCTGTCTAGAAAGGTTGTGAGTGATGATGTGGAGGAAAGCATGGACAAGCTGAATATCAATCCAACTCAAAGTAAAGCTTCACCACAAGAGAAAGAAAACCAAGACATTCCTTCAAACCAACAAGATGAGACTGATGGACTGCCAAAGGAATGAAAGTTTATCCATAATCATCCAACATAGCAAATACTAGGTGATCCATCACAAGGGGTAAGAACAAGATCATCTCTTAGAAATGTATGTAATCATCTTGTTTTTCTTTCACAAATAGAACCAAAATATTTTTAAGATGCTGAAAATAATGAATCATGGATTATGGCCATGCAAGAATAGTTAAATCAATTTGAAAGGAATGAGGTATGGAATCTTGTTCCTAGGCCTGAAGATCATCCTGTAATTGGAACCAAATGGGTGTTTAAAAATAAGATGGATGAATCTGGAACTGTTATTAGAAATAAGGCAAGACTTGTAGCTCAAGGCTATAGTCAAGAAGAAGGAATTGATTTTGATGAAACTTTTGCACCTGTAGCTAGATTAGAAGCTATTAGAATGTTGCTTGCATTTTCATGTTTCAAAAATTTCAAACTTTATCAAATGGATGTGAAAAGTGCATTTTTGAATGGTTTTATATTGAAGAAGTGTATGTTGAACAACCACCTGGTTTTGAAAACCCTTTATTTTCAAATCATGTTTTCAAACTTATTAAAGCTTTATATAGTTTAAAGCAAGCCCCAAGGGTCTAGTATGAAAGGCTAAGCAAATTTTTGACAAAAAATGGTTTTATAAAGGGAAAAGTTGATACAACTCTTTTTATAAAGGTTAAAGATCATGATATGTTACTTGTACAAATTTATGTTGATGACATTATATTTGGCTCTACTAATGAAAAGCTTTGCAAGGAATTTGCTAAGTGTATATAAGGTGAGTTTGAGATGAGTATGATAGGTGAGCTCAATTACTTCCTTAGACTTCAAATCAAACAATCAAAGGAAAGAATCTTTATTAACCAAGCTAAATACATCAAAGATCTACTCAAGAAGTTTGGGCTGAAAAATACAAAACCACTGAGCACCCCTATGAATACTTTAACAAAGCTTGACAGTGATGAAAAAGGTATTTCTGTAGATACTAAGCTATATAGAAGTATGATAGGCTCATTGCTTTACTTAACTGTTAGTAGGCCTAATATTATGTTTAGTGTATGTTTTTGTGCTCGCTTTCAATCTAATCCTAAGGAATCACATGTTGTTGCTGTTAAACGAATATTTAAATACCTTAAGCACACACCTAATCTTGGATTATGGTATTCTAGAGGCACATCATTGAACTTAATTGGTTATTCAGATGGTGACTATATTGGTAGTAAGATTGATAGAAAAGCACTAGTGGTTCTTGTCAATTTCTTGAAAATATACTTGTTACTTGGTTTAGCAAGAAACAAAGCTCAGTTACCCTTTCCATAGCTGAGGCTGAGTATATTGCAGCCGAAAATTGTTGTGCACAAATTCTTTGAATAAAACATCAATTAGAGGATTTTTGGTTTAACATTTGAACATATTCCGATTAGATGTGATAACACAAGTGCCATCAATTTAACCAAAAATCCTATCCAACACTCTCGTACAAAACATATTGAGATTAGACATCATTTTATACGTGAACATGTGCAAAAAGATGATATCTTACTTGATTTTGTGAGTACTGAACATCAACTTGCTGATATCTTCACAAAACCTTTAAGTGAAAACAGATTTTGTATGATTAGTAGAGAACTGGGGATGCGCAATCCTTTATCTTGAATACTTAGATGTTTATATGTGTTTGATAATACATATGTACGTTTGAAACAGATTATAAACTTGTTTGATGCATTTCATACATTTTAAAAATACATCTCTACATTTCTGAAGGAAAAGAGTTAACTCATGCCTTCAATGAGTCGACCCCTGGACTCTGGAATTAGCTCCAGAAGTCCTCTATTGAAAAGAGTCGACTCCTCTTGCCAAAAGGGTCGACTCATTTGAACAGAAAGTTAAAGAAAGTCTTCCTCACAAAAATGAGTCAACCTTTTTAAGCCAGGAGTTGACCAATTAGCCTCAAATTGATTTAAAACTATAAATCCTCATCTCTCAAAAGAAAATGAAGACCTCTGCCTCTACATTTCATATTTTTAGTTTTTGAACATTTACTTTAAATAGAGTGGCATGTCATTCTCTAAGAAATATGTAATATTTTGTGGATGATTCTCTTTGTCAAAATTTCTCAACACTTCTTATCTGTAAATGATTATAAAAATGATGTGTTTTGAATCTCCTTGTTTATCATTGCTAATTTCCTTGTGACTGATGCATGAAGTGAATGCTTTCACTGATTTGATCATTATCTTTTTCATAACAATCATTTTATTCTACTTGTTTTTGCTACTGTACCTGTTTATATTCTCCATCTATTTATCTTCTTTATGATTTGACAAAAAGAGGGAGAGATATTCTCAAAAAGCCAAAAAGGGGGAGAAAACAATATATTAATGAGTATGTTTCACGATCTGGTACTAAATGCTTGACATAGAGTTATATTGCAATAAAGTATCAATTGCAAAAGAAAGGGGGAGCATTGGTTTGATGAAAAAGAAGAAAAATGAAGCATGAATATTTTAAAGAAGCATCAAATGCAATGAATACAATTTGAATATTCTGCACTTCCAGATGCCTACATGCCCTGAACATCTAAGTTTGAATCTGCCTTACCTTAAATCTGAAACCTTATTTGGAGCATATGTTTGGTAAGAAAGGGGAAGCAAAAACATGAATATTTTGAATTTGTAAGTGCTTACAAGTTCTGAATCTCCAAGTTTGTTGACTGCTTTGATTGAATCTGAAAAATACTCTCAAGCACAAAGTACAAAAGGAAGGGGGAGCAAATGCTTGGTAAGAAACTTTCATCTTCTCTACATTTTTCTGATATTGCACATTATTAAGTTTATTAGATTTTGAGCATATTAGTAATCCTTTGTTAAGGGAGAGAGCAAATCAATATGACAATAAAGGAAAAATATTTGATGACATGATATTATAGGGGGAGAACTACTTTTTATTGAAGAGAAAATTTGGAATATGCATAAATGTTTTCTACTCTATATTTACATTCTACTTTTTGTTAGTCCTTTTTGACTGATTGACAAAAAGGGGGATAAATAGTTCATGAAAAATATATATAAAAGGGAAGAAATATTATGTATAAATTCCTTACAAGAAGCATGGTACTTTAAATTTTTAATTTTCTTAATTCCTATGCTTTATTTATATTGAGCTTAATTGCATATATTTTTAAAATTTTGTCATCATAAAAAAGGGGGAGGTTGTTGACTCAATGAATTAATTTTGATGATAACAAAATTTGGTTTGATGATCTAATAATTTTACTTAAGTGTGCAGATTAATTATTAGATTTCTATCATTACTTGAAGCTTATCACAATGGAGAACTTATGATGCAAATATTAGAATGAAGGTTGATAAGCATGATGAGATGACACATTCAACAAAGTTGATCTTATAAAGAATGAAGAAATTTCAAGATGATGGATGTCAAGGAAGAAGATTAAAAATGATCAAAGCCTTGATTAAAAAGAAAAAGCCATATCTATTGAAGAGTTCTCAAAGAACAGTTGAAATATGAAGAGCTTAAGTCTTGGAAGCTCTCTTGAAGATCTTGAAGAAAACTTGAATCAATGGATGAAGTAATGGTGATTGAAGAGATCTACAAGTAATCAAAATGGAGTTGATTTCATATTGAAGGATTGAAGATGTTCTTGAAATCATCAAGCCTTGAAGAAATCTTTTCAAGCCTCAAAAAGCTTAGTTGGATGATCCTTAAAGAGCTTGAAGATATTGAAGAAGATTGAAGAAATATTGCAAAAGTTAAGGATTTTCCTAAAAAGAGTCGACCCTTCAAGAAAAATAGTCGACTTATTCAAATAGAGGCTGGAAATTCTGATGGAGATCAAAAGAGTCGACCCCTCACTCTAAAAGAGTCGACTCAATCAAACAGAGAATTGATTTTGCAGTTTCAGACAAAAAGAGTCGACCTCTGGAGTAAAAGAGTCGACTCATTTGGGCAGAACTTTGGAAAATATGCTGAAACATAAAAAGAGTCGACCCCTGCAGCAAAAGAGTCGACTCATTTACAGTAATGACTTTATTTTTTAACGTTATACTCCGCCGTTCTTGCATCAAATGGTCTCCAATCTACTACCAACGGCTAGAAACAATCCATGGCTATAAATACAAGATCCCTACAGCTATAAAAAAGAGTGATTATACCTGCTGAATCAACATCTTGAAGCTGAAATTTGCTGCGCTCCAACTGCTACATCTTTTTGCTGAGTGATTAAGGTTATCTATTGAGCTATTCTTGTTCATCCACTCTTCAAGAGAGTTATTATCTGTAAAACCTTTATTCATTTCACTTAGGTGGGTTTGTAAACCTGTGAGTTTGAGTGTTCTTGGGTAAAAACACTTGTAAATTTGAGTGAAACTTGGACAAATTCACTTGTAAGTTTGAGAGAAGCTTGGACAAAATCTCTTAAGTTGTGAGAGCTTGGAGAAGAGCTCTTGTAAGAGTGAGCTGGGCACTTGTAGCAAAATTAGCAGCTGTATAAGGGACTTTACATAGTGGAATACCTTCGAAAGGATCGAAGAAGAGAGGACGTAAGCAAGGTTAGCCGAACCTCTATAAATCTGGTGCTCTTCTATTCTTGCTTTGTTTTGTTTATTTTCTCACTATACTTGTTTGCATTATATTTCATTATTTGTTTGCTTGATTTATACTTCGATTAAACATTGTTGAAGTACTTAAATTCTTTTTAGTTTCATCATTTGATATAAATTCTATAAAATTCAATTTACCCCCCCTCTTGGGTTGCCTTCTTGGGCCAACACCTTCAATGTTAACCAAGGAGTAACTCCATTGTGGAGTATGTGTATGGTGGTAGGTCGGATTTATAATAATCTTATTCATATTTAATTAGATACCTTATTTTCTATATTAGTGTTGATTATGGGAATATAAGATAGTCTTATTCATATTAAATGAATTGTTTGTTTCTATACATGAGGTGAAATTGGTATCTATATACATGAGGAGTTATGTGGAGACATTAGTGATTATATATATAAATATATATAAGGTGACATTATATATCATCCATATTATATGCCTTGCATTACACTGGAAAGAGTTAACCACAGTGGGTTGACCAAAGGCTTAGTCACGGTGGACTAATCTAGGGGTGCCACAGTGGGCATTTCTTGATAACGAGCCATCGATATATTAAGCCAACGTTATCTAAATTGCGTGCACATTCGGGTGTTTAATACATTGCATCACAAGAGATATTGCATTTCATGAAGTATATTACATTATTGGTAGTGATGAGAGAATGATTACATATCATTGATGATGGTGTTTTATAGATGATTATATATCATTGGGTAATGGATTATTCATTGATGACTGATTCTGTGATTAAATTTATCATTTTTTATGAGTTTGATTATTTATTGTGAGCACATTGACTTTTAGCTCACACCCTCACAGACTTTTTGACAAGTGAGCAAAGGATAGAATTCGGTTCATTGTAATCTTGGTTCTAGCTGTGATGTCATTCATGCCGATGATAGGATATCGAGTCTTGGGACTTAGGAGAGCTCCATTGTCTTACTTTCGGTTTCTTGGTTGTGTTTTATATAGGACGTTGAGTTTTGTTGTTATACCTTGTATTAACATAGTACAATGGTAGAGAACTTTGGATGGTTATAGATTATAATATATCATTGATTGGTGAATTATTTAATGATAGTTGATTCTGTAATGTACCTATAATTTGTGGATTTCTTGATGGAGAGTGTATTATATTTCTTTCTCATTTTTATTATATTTCACTGCGTTCTTTTTTTTTTGTTAATAGGTGTTAATGTGTCGTTCGCAAGTACAGTGATCTGTGTAATCACGCCTCACCTAAAATGACATAATTAATGTCTAATTGGGTTAAGGTTGTGACACTCTTACTATCTCTCCTCTTTTATTTCCTCTTTTATTAGAGTGAATGTTAAAAAAAAAAAAAAAAGGAATGATTCATAAG
Source organism: Euryodendron excelsum (assembly GCA_033060915.1). Classification (NCBI taxonomy): domain Eukaryota; kingdom Viridiplantae; phylum Streptophyta; class Magnoliopsida; order Ericales; family Pentaphylacaceae; genus Euryodendron; species Euryodendron excelsum. The sequence continues at coordinate 13,615,805 of CM065386.1, forward strand.
ATAGCTAGTTAAAATAGAGAGTATTGTTAGAGTATTTTTTTTAAAATGGCTGGCTAAAATAAAGAATGAAGTTTTTAAGTATATTTTAACTAGATATTTTAGAGAGTAGTTTTGGAGATGCTCTAATAAAAAAAAAGTCCAGTGGTTAGATAGTACCAACTGCTCAGTACTAATCCTTATTAAATTAGGATATAGAGTATTTTATCACATCAATAATATGAATTTGTAATTAATAAATAGACTTTTAATGTAATAAATAAATATGACACAATCTGAAATGTATGAATATTAAAGAATTTCGTACTACCTTACTACAGAATTTTTTTCCGTCTTAATGGGGTTTTGTATTAAGATTAATGGAATTATGGTTTCTTTCAACACATAACACCGTTCAAAAGTTTATGCAAAGGATTTTCAGCTCTCTGAGTTTTGTGGGAATTTTTGCTATCCCATTTACGTGGCAATATATTAAATTTATAAAAACTCACATGTCACGTTAGTAACTTAGATCTCAATTCATAAAGGCTGATTGCAAAATATATGTTTTTATTTTTTTCTTTTTAATATTTCTTTATTTGTGAATAGTATCATAAATTGCCATCAACTGGATTTGGAGAAAATAGTTACAATATACACAACTTTCAATAATTTAATTGCATTTAATGTTGTTGAACAAACAAAGCTACTTGAACTCAATCCTTGTTTGACTCGTTAAAAATTCACTCGACATCAGTTCATTTTATGAATAAGCCAAGCTTAATTATGTTTTAAAATTTATTAATTGTTTTAATTCAGCTTGAAACGCTTATATGCACTATAATATTATATATATACTAAAAAAAAGACAAAATTACTTGAGTTTAGTTGATTAAAGTTTGTTTGAGATCAACTCAAAAAATAAACAAGGATTTGAAAATCGTTAAGTTTTGAAATTACCATTACTCCGTTCACCTCAATTGCTTTTGTCGCCATAAATGCATCTTCTATTCTAACCACAGATTAACGTATACATATATATATATATACAAGCACGTGCTTTTCACTTCGCATTAATGCTACATCGTATATTCATATCTAATTCTAATTTTTAATTCTTAATTACATTTGGCTTATGTATCTCTTGCAAAAATAATTTCTTTCTTTTTTTTAATAAATTAGATGGCCAAAGTCGTGGGAAGAGAGGGAGAGAGTCATACTCATGACCTCATGATATGGTCGATTAGGACTAGTCTAATTGACTAAGGTACTAATTTTTGTTAAAGAGGTCAAGAGTTTTATTTTTCATTCCTTGATTTTCTCACTTAAAGCCTCTCCACTGTTATCTCTTTCAATGTATCTAAATATATATATATATATATATATGTGGCCGAGTGCCATTAGGCTAACTCTGCTTACCTTTTGCATAAGTGATTATTTAGTGCTCACCATGTCACTCCAGCTTATCCTCCTCTAATGCATTGAACATCAACTAAAAATAATAATAATAATAATAAATAACGTTATTTTATGTTACTTTAGTTTGCCTTGGAGATGTATACGGGATTCTTTTTTACCTCGCAGACGGCGACAACCACCTATTCTCACCGTCCGCCAATAGCAGCAATCCTCGCGGTCTATAATTGCCCCATCTTCTCGCCGGCTGTGGAGACAAACTACGATGGCGAATATTGATTGTATCATGAATCATAATATTCAAATGTTTTTCTTGTTTCCAGACCTGGGGATGTTATTGCAGGATCCACTCATTAATTCATAATAACCAAGTTTCCGCACTCGAAAATTCTCAATTTTGTAATGTAACTATGTATGTGTACGTATATGTATATATTAGTTGGACAGAGTGATACTCATATACAGATTTGTTAGGTGGGTCTTGGAGTGGAGGGGTTATAATTTCCAACATACAAATACAGTCCATACAGATACAATGACAAAACGAAGCACTTTAGTCCGGCATGTCCAAATCAAAATAAACGTAGCATAGTTAAAAGTAAAGCCCCATCCCTGTTCAAGAAATCTAATTTGAAAATTCTACTTGCATATACCATATAAATATTATCTTCATCACCAACGCCTTGAAATTGTCAGAATAATAGGACAACCATTAATTAAAGCCTCCCTCAGTAAGAGCCCGTTTCATATGCTTCCATTTCTGCTACATTGCTCACCATGCTGCTGCCCTCCTCCATCTCTGCACCTAAAGCCAGAGCATCATTGTCTCGTGTTGCATGCTTCTCATGAGTACATCCACTATGCGCCATCTTAGCATATGCCTCTGGTTGTACGAAACAGGATGAGATATTCACCCTACTAATGCCAGCAGTGTTCAAAGTGCATACAGAAGAACTTGGAGTTTTGATGCACAATCCGTCATGAATTTGAACAACTGTGACGCAAGCGTACTGAAAAGAAAGGGTCATATTGAAACCAGTTTGGACTAAACAAAGCGGCCGATTCCCTAATTTTGCAATGGCTTCGGAGGTGTTTCTACCACCCCATTTTTCTGGAGGGGGCTTGAAGTCCACACCATGCAATGCAAGTGGGGAGGCGAATGAGAGATCACGATCGGTTCCAATGGCGTCCTCCTCCCGTAACTCTCTAATGATAGGGTATGCTATCAGGTTGGCAAAACCTACATACACAAAAGTAGCATTGTCGATAACCTCAGCCTTCCCATTGAAGGTACAATTCGGAATACCTTTGGTAGTGTATGCAAGTTTCCACTTTGATGAGCTTTAGTTGTAAGAGAAAATTTCAACTTCACCAGAGCGGCATTGCAACAAGGAAACGAGGATATGATATTTGACGACCGGATACCTAGTTAACATGTCACCGCGGAATGGCCTAGTGTGAAATGGAGCATGAGGTAATGATTCCCACAATCCCGTTACCGGATCAAAGGACTCAAACGATGGCTGTGAAAATAAAAGTCGCAGAACTTGAGAGAACGTAAAGTGTGTCATTCACGCACATCACCATGGGATCCGATTTCGGTGATTTCGACACAGCAAACTCTCGAGTCTCCTTCGTCTCCATATTAAATCTACAAGGCCAAATTGCGACGAAGCCATGTTCTTGACCACCATTCATCTCCGGACCAAATAAGTACAGGTTGGAGCCCAATGCACCACATACCACATGCGGGATCATCGGCCTTCGTTTGCGTTCGAAAATCAATACTGAAGGATGAAGTTTTCCGTCCACATTGATGACGCCAATCACTCTTCCCCCTCATATTCCGATTTTCGCTTCGTAAATGGCAGCAACATGAGAAGTAACAAAATCCACAACCAAGTAAATTGACCAATCTAGATCGTCCTTTGCTGCCTCCGCCTCCTCTTACGCAACCGGCAGTGCCGTCTCCGTCGTGAATTTCATTTTTTTTCACTTCTCCGCCCTCCATCAAGCACAAGATAGCTTTTATGGTTCAATATGGTGGGCGGCGTCTTGGAGTGAATTTTGATGTGTATTCTGGATCTATTTGTAAAATAGAGAGGACCCATTATATTGTATGAGGACCATCGCACCTTATTAAATAACTAATACTGAATTGGTGCCGAGAATAAAAAATTTTTTTTTTTTACTTAAAATATGTTAATATTTAATATTTTGTATATATTCTATAAAAGTAGAAAATGACCTCATCAGATTGAATATGTTACTTTAATGCCATATTTAATATTTTAAATGTGTATTTTTATAAAAATATGGCATATGTACTCCTACATACCAAATTAAAAGCATATAGTTAAGAACGTAATATTAGGCCACAATCTTAAAAATAATTATTTTTTAAAAGCCATAAATATTTGTCACTTTAAATTAAAGTAATGCAAAACAAAAATTATTAGTAATGCAAAAAATTGATGTGATCAACTTAAGTTTTTCCAAGAAGATGTTAAAAGTTAATATTTGAATTAGTCGTATTTAAAACTATCTCCTCTAAAATCTAATTGTAGATTTAATTTTGACCCAATTAATATGAATAGGGTTTTAATTAAATGTTTGGATTAATACATTAAGTATTATATATTAGATTAATTTATTTTGTTGCAGATGTACTTCCTATTATAGAAATTTAAAATAAAAACATTCTATGTAAGGAGCATACTTGAAGAAAATTTAACAAACTCACCACATAGACTAACTTTGAAACAACTAATAATATCAAAAAATAATTTTGATTTATTTTTTATTATATTTTTAACATTTTTGGAGAGGTATAATTGATCTGTAATAACAATATTAGTAATTTTTTTTATATACTTCCTACCTTAAATTTTAAAATCAATTTTATTTTCTATTAAAAATTCTATGTAAGGAGCACAATTAAATGAACTTTGACAAACTTACCTACAGGTTATGTGATAAAATAAATTAAAATTTAAAGTATCAAGAAAATTTTGATTTATTCTTGTAAAAAATTTTAAACATTTTTTAGGAGGTATTATTGGTAGGTAATAAAATTATTAATAGTTTCGTTAAATGTGTACTTCCTATCACTGAAATTTAAAGTCTTTTTTATTTTATATTAAAAATTATATGTAAGATTCATAATTAAAAGAAATTGGACAAACTTAGTGTATAGTCTAAATGAAAAAAATATAAAAAAATATAAAATAAAAAGAAGAAGTTTGAAACAACTAATAATAACAATAGTTTTGATTTTTTTTATACTTTTTTTAGGAGGTATGAATGATGGGTAATAACAATATTAACAGTTGTGTTACATACGTACTTCTTATTATAGAAATTTAATATATATATATATATATATTTAATATTCTGTGTAAAGAGTATAATTGAAAGAAATTTGAAAAACTTACCATATAGAATAAGTAACAAAATAAAATAAAATTTAAAGTAAAAATAATAAGTTTGAAACAACTAATAATATCAAGACATATGTATTTTTGTATTCTAATAATTAAAAAATGTGAAAAAATAGAATTAGAATTTTTAGCTTCAAAGACTACACAACATTTTACTATAATATATAATATAGATAAATTCTCTCACAACCCCAAAAGAGAGGAGAGAGAGGTAGCACTCCAAGAACATTGAATAATTTTTTTTGCATGTATAATTCTCTCACAACCACGGGAATGAGGTCTTATTGTTTATTTATTTATTTTTATGATGAGTATCTACTCATGGTCACAGTCACATTGGACCTATCTCAGGAGTATAAATCTCGAATACTTGTAATTATTTGTAAATCACAAATAAACCCAACAATCATCACTGAGAGTCGAACTCAAGACGTTTGACTTTATTGTTTGTTTCAAAGTATAATTTTTAAGAGTTAACCATGCGGGTTGTCTTATTATTTTTGTTAAGGGTATAGTTACAAAAATACCTCTCAAATTTTGACTTAATATCATTAAATATTTTGAAATCTAAAATGTAACACATTAACCTAAACTATTAATTTGTATTAATTAACACATTCTATTAGTAATATGTTAATAATTTGTTAGAAAAGTGATAAAAAGTCATGTGATTAGCATATATTCACAAAAATTATTCTAAATTGACATTCTAATGACTAAAATGTCTATTAGAATGATATGTAAATAGGTATAAAATATGTACAAGTTGCATAAAAAAATTTCATCCACTTCTTTTGTAAGTTGCATACCGATTTTTAATTTACTTTCTTCATAGTTTGCTAACAAAAAGTACTGATTAATACAAATGATTGATACAAACTAAAAGTTTAAGCTATCAATGTATCACTGTAAGTGTAGGGATTTTAAGGATACAAACTCATAGTTTCGGATATGCTTTTATAACTACCCATTTTGTTAAGCAACAAAACTATTTTTTTTTGGCTCGGTTCATCTTTTATGTTTGCTTTATTAATTTATTTGTTCCTTTCCTCCTCTCTCTCAACGTCCATCGATTTATCGAAAATAGCTTTCGCTCTCTCTGAAAACGTTGATTCAGAGAGAGAGTAATTAGGGTTTCGAAATTAATTTTGCAGTCCAATGTCTGAGCTCCATTTCCAGGGTGTCCTTGTGTATTCATTCACTGATCTTCAATAGTAGCATCAATGCAAATCCTTTTATCTCTCTTCAATCTCCTCACGCCTCGCTGTCTGTCTTCAATTCAAATTCGCAATCATTCGATTTCGAAGTCGATGAGTCGCGGAGTCGGGACCTTGTATTAGAAGCCATTTGACGAATACAATCTCATTGCTCGATGTTGTGATATTGGTCCAAGGTATGAACTTGTGATTAGGGCTTTTTTTTGTTGTTTTACACCGTCCGGGAGTTGTGTTTGTCAATCTTGAAAATGTATTTGCTTTGAGGCATTTCAAGGTGGAAATTCTGGTTGTTCAAAAGGGATTGTATATAGGGCTAGGGTTAGGGTTTTGTGGATATGATTAAGCAGATACTGGGTAAGCTTCCGCGGAAGTCATCGTCTAAATCATCACACAATGATACGAACAATGATGGTGCTGTTTCAACTATGAATTCATCGAATTTGAGCTCTGTTGGAGTCGGAATTAACAGCAGCTCGAAAAACACTTCTGCGTCTGGGAAACCTTCAAATTTAGGTTCCAGTGCAGCTCGCTTTATCAATGGGACTTATGGTCCCCACTCATCAAGTACGATTAAATCCAATCAAGGGAAGAAATCGGGTCCCTTGGCTGCCCAAGTGGGTCCGGTAGTGAATTCTGGGGCATATGAAGCTTTGCCAAGTTTCCGCGATGTTCCAAGCTCAGAAAAGCAGAATCTTTTCATTAGAAAGTTGAAAATGTGTTGTGTTGTATTTGATTTTAGTGACCCTTCCAAGAATCTGAAAGAGAAGGATATAAAGCGACAAACATTGCTTGAGCTTGTTGATTACATCTCCTCTGTAACTTCAAAGTTCAATGAGGTCACTATGCAGGAAATTACAAAAATGATAGCTACCAATTTATTCAGAACTTTGCCATCTTCTAAACATGACAATAAGTTACCTGATATGTATGATGCGGAAGAGGAGGAAGTGAGTGTGGAACTGTCATGGCCTCATCTTCAGATTGTGTATGAATTTCTACTCAGATATGTGGCTTCGCCTGAGACAGATGCTAGGCTTGCTAAAAGATACATAGACCACTCATTTGTGTTGCGATTGCTGGACCTGTTTGACTCTGAGGATCAACGGGAGAGGGAGTATTTGAAGACAATTCTCCATCGCATTTATGGGAAGTTTATGGTGCAGCGGCCATTCATTAGGAAAGCCATCAACAATATCTTCTACAGATTTATCTTTGAGACGGAGAAGCACAATGGGATAGCAGAATTGCTGGAGATCTTGGGCAGTATAATTAATGGGTTTGCATTGCCTTTAAAGGAAGAGCACAAGCTTTTCCTTGTCCGTGCCTTGATTCCACTTCACAAGCCCAAGTGTGTGGCCATGTATCATCAGCAACTTTCATATTGCATCACTCAGTTTGTCGAGAAAGACTGCAAGCTAGCTGATACCGTAATTCGAGGTCTTTTGAAGTATTGGCCCATAACTAACAGTTCAAAGGAGGTGATGTTCCTCAGTGAGTTGGAGGAAGTTCTAGAAGCCACCCAGGCTGCAGAATTTCAGCGCTGCATGGTCCCTCTTCTCCATCGGATTGGACGCTGCCTCAACAGCTCACATTTTCAGGTACTGCATTCAGATTATTCACCCCAAAATCCGTGCTTGCATACATAATCTGTTGCTTCGTTGAGTCCTGGTTTTTTTTTATTACTATTCCTCTTCAAACTTTCACAAGGTTTGTTTCTAAAGCTTCAAAATTTTGATTGCTGGGTTTCACGTAAAAGAGTGAACAATATGGTTGTTTATTGGAGGAATTCCTTGTCCAACAAAATTCTCCATACATTAGAGAGTCTGTAGCTATTGCTTTAGAAGTCTTGTATCCTGTGGTGTGGCTTTATGGTGATCCCTATTTGTCACAACAAGATGTGTAGGATGTAAACCTGTAATGGAAATTGAGCAAGAATTTTTCTTTTTGGGGCCCTTGGTTTTTGGGTTGGGGTGGTGTTTATTTCCTTCTCCCAAAACATTTGGCATATGAGGCTCAAGCCACTCTACCCTAAGTCAAAATAACTTCAAGTTGACATGCATTATTATAGGTTTTGTTGAATGGTCATATCTGCATCTCCCTTCTATCCACTGAGTGGGTCCGCGCTGTTGAGTGCCTGTCATAGCTTCCGAGAGAGCCTGCTCGACCCTCAGTTATCCATAATAATTTTCTACTATTAAGTAGGGGTATTTAAGAAATTTCAATACATAACCTGGGTGGGGTGGTTGTGGTGGATATACTCTTATCCTAATTCCCTCCTATCCTGTTTAAGCCCTTCCTAAATCTGGCCCAGTAGGGTAAGATGGGGTGGGGACCCAACAATTCGGGTTATTTTGCCATCCCTACTTATATTAGAGAGGTTTTGGTAATTGTAGAAAAGTTTCTACAATTTGTATATATAAAAGGATGAGTTTTTGGTGATGTAGGACAAGTGCGAGGAGCGCACTTACAAATTGTGAGCCCCAAATTGGGGTTATTTTTTGGTGCTATGGTTGTTTTGAAGGAACAATGGCATAGAGTTGTAAAATAGGGTTTACAGGAGGGAAAAAAAGACTGGGCAGATATAGTTTGGCCTTAAAAGACTTAAAATTGCAATAGAAGAAGAAGAAGGAGAAGAAAAAGAAGAAGAAGATGAAGAAGAAAGTCTACCCCAAGGTATAGAATTGTATTCCATAATTCACAATAGAGCTTCAAAAATTTCTGTAAGAGTTATTCTCCCTTGAATTGGAAGAGTTACATTCTAATTCTAGAAGGACGATTGTCTATGCAGCAGAGACACAGATACATGACATGCACCTGACACGATACGAACACTTTGACATGATAAATCCTACAAAAATAGGACACAACATAAGAAGGGCATAGGAACGTACTATTATATTTATCTATCCTTATTTATATAAGAAAAATATGAAATTGAACTTCTTATCTATATATTTCTACTTAAAATTATAAATTGTGGCAGATAGAGCTTGAAAAAATATATATAATGCACTATTATGGCTTGCTTTCTTGTTGCAATTCCTTTTCTTCAAAAGAATCCCTATTATATTTCTTCATATTTTAGAAGTTGTCCATTATGGCTTATGCACGTGATGTATTCTGTTTAGAAATGTTTCAGGGGTGCGTAAGTTGCATTCCCAAGAATTTCAAACAGTATTAAGAGATTCACGATGTAGGTCATGCAACTCATGTCTGCTAAGGGTCGCTAAAGTTTCTATAACTCCGCAAAGTGTTCATAATTATGAAATTCTTTATTGTATAAAGGACACGTTAAAGACGTTTCAAAATCGTTTATAGAAGTGATGAATAAGTGTTGGTGTCTGGCTTACCCTAAAACTAGAAGAATCAGTACTACTTAGACTATGATTTCAAAATTTGAGAACTAAAAAACTTTTGACTCCCAAAGCCTATTTGAAAACCTTCTAAAAGACATATTGGAGACCCAATAACATAATTTGACCCATATTATTACCCAGGGAGACCTCTGCAATGCATGCCCTGAAAATCCTAAAACCTTGACAAAACATCTATCTAGAAAACTAACCAGCGACATACTACATTGAAAACAAATATGAATTAGGACTCTACTAAAACTAAAATGAAGCTATTGAAGGTCCCAAGGGGCTGCATTGAAATATGCCAATTGCCAATTTTCAATGGTCTTTAAATTTAAATTTTCTAGAGCTTCTTAAGGTATGCATTACTAACATAAAGGAAATAAAAGATGTAACAAATTCATGATTCAAATTAAGGTTTCTTAAACAATAAAAAAATATAAGCAAATACTTCACAAATGCCTTTCTTATATATTTTTTGATAAGTAAGAAAGTATATATATACATATATTAATATATATATATATATATATTTTATGACCAAGAGTATCACCATTCCCCACCTTTGGTGGGACTAATCCTTTGGGACACATGAGTACGCTTACGACACTCAGCTATTGTTACCTAGGAATAAACCTGATGAGTTGGCTACCCATTGGGGGGACTCAAACTCATGACCATTTGCACCTAAGCTAAAGTTCCAAGCCCAATTGTTTTACCCCATGGGGGCTAAGTAAGAAAGTATATATTATTCACAAAAAGATGCCAGAAGGGGCAACACCTCTGTACGTAGGCTGTATACAAGAAAAATTATATATCTTCACCAAAATTAAGATTTCCTATGAAGCAAAAGAAAATTTGCAAAGATGCCCAATATTCCCCTTATCACTCCTCCATATCAGCCTATCCTCCTCCTCTCAAAAGTTCTGCACACTGTACAAAGCATAAAAAAACTCATCTAGTACTTAACATTTCTCAATTCTTTGTGGCGGATCATTGTGGCTTTTCATATAAGGCACTTGATCATCCATTATGTGTATACGCATCCGTTAATCTGTATTGTAGAGTATTGTCATTTGTTTGTTATTACCTTTTGTGTATCATTGCACTTTTGTTGAGGAATTTTTATATCTTGATTTTACATCTTTAACTTTCCTCTGTTCCCAGTGGAGTTTTAGGTTTTGGTCTATTGGTTTGAAGTAAAAATTAAGTCGCCTTTTCTTTTGCCTCAAGCCCACGACAGTTATTTTTCAATCAGTTTAATTTTGTTTGGAATCATATGCTAGGGTAGGCATGTTAGATAGATTATACTCTACTTTTGTTGGAAAATTTATTTGTTATATCAGAAGTTATATTTGGAGAATTTTTTACCAAATCATTTTGATTACTGTTTCCATTTTTCTTCTAAGCAAAGGTGTTGGAGGCATTCCCGGAAGGTATTTGGGAGTGGGTATCAATCCCTGAACTCAAGAGGACTTAATCCTAATTACCTCTAGTTACCTGTATGGATCCATCTTCGACTTGGCTCTTTGTAAAGCCGCGACTCCGTCTTTGTTAAATAGGAGACAATCATGTCCTGTCTCACAGCTTTACTCCCCACTCTTGTTGGCCTCTATCAATTACTGTTTATTATCTGAAATTTGAATTATTGTTTTTCATTTCTACAAGTCATCATAAAACTTTTATTATTTTTGGTAAGTTACAAGTCACCATAAAACTTTAAAAGGCCTGTAGAGAATATCATTATGTTCCAGCAGATGATAATGCAGCTTTTGCAAATTAAGACAATCTTCTATGAACACAGCATAACATTTATGGTTTTAATTTTTCTTTCATGTATGACAAGTTGAGTTTTGTTGTTACTTATCAATTTTTTTTTTTTGTTTCGTTTTGAATGTTTGTCGTGTTACATAACATTTCTTGCCAAAATTCTTGTGCATAGATATGAGTAGTTCGTGTCAGTAATTACTAGAATATGATCAATTATCAACTGTTACATAGGTGATGGTTGGTGAGTAGGTTGATGAGGTGGCCTTCAGGAAGTATAGCGGTCACTGATAAGGCGGGGGTCAAGGGAAGGATAGCCTCTGCAGAGAGGCAGAGTTTGAACATAAGAAGCATTGATACGGACATATATGACACGATATGGACACACATACAGTTTTTTTTTATAAAAAAGATTAGCACATGACACGGTAGGGATAGGACAACTAATAAATAGGTATTTTCATATGTATAACAACTATTTCTTTATTTTTACATTAGAGATGTATGTATATTTTATTATAAGAAAATAGTAAGATTTATTTTTCACATTGTACATATGGGTATAGAAATATGAGCAAGAATTCTAGTATATATTTTCAAAAGTTCTATTCATTAATAAATTGATGAGTTGGACTTTAGAATTCTTAAAATTAAAAAATTTGAATGAGTGATCAATGGGTAAAAATTTACATGTTTTTATTTTATCATTAGATCTCAAGTTATTTTTTTCAAACTTACATTGCATTTTATGTGTGCCTATGCAATGGACACTTGTGTTTTGCAAATGTCCAAAGTGTATTCGGTTCTAATTTTTTTTTTTTTTTCAAAAGAGAAGACATGTTTAAATGCGTGTCTGACGCTTATTGGGGAGTGTCTGTGTTCGATATGGTACCTTTTTAGAAGTGTATTTGCTTCTTAGGTTTCAGCCAAGGAGATAGCTCTAAGCTTCTCAATGATAGAGAACCTCTTATATCTGTAAGAGTGTTATATCGGGAGGGCCACTTGTGCTAAGGGGACAGGTGGACACTTCCAGTCTGAAAATCAAAGATAGTGATTACTGGTGGCGGATTATTAGAGGCCCTACTAGCCACAACAGTAGTGGCTAGACTTGGCATGTGTTTCAATCATATTTGGAGTAAGCATGCCTTGTGGAGGCCTCTCTCTCTCTCTAAGACCGGCTAGGATGCAGACCTTTGAAGGAGAATGGGAAGAGCCACCCAGACAAACCCTCAGCTCAAGTCACAGAAGCCTAGTGATTCCTTCAATGGGTCATGGGATCATGACTGAGGTGTTATTTTTGAGGAGATTCCTACGTCTTCTCCTTGCCTAGGCTTTTCGTTGTTGGGTCTCAGGAGAATCCAAGTATCAACTATGGGAGATGTGCGCTTGGGCGGAGGGCCGCTTGGCTGCCTGGGGGAGTGACTGAGTGCACATTTTGTGAGTGGGTTTGATGCGTTTGGTGGAGAACCGCTTGACCAAGCGAGGGAGGCCTGAGCTCCTATGCTTGAGTGGTAGCTGGTGTGCTCAGTGGAGGACCGCTAGGCCCAACCAAGGAAAAAAGGGTCTGACTGTGCTCGAGAGGCCTTTTGAAGTTTGCCTCACCTTGGCTCGAGACTAGTAACTGCGTGCATTAGTCTCGGCCATCAGATTTCGTGAATGCTGGGCAAGCTCCTAATTGTCCAAGTGGAGAGCTTATGGAGATGACGTGGCACTGGACTGGCCTGCCACGTGTGTGCGGGCCCATGTACTCACATACTGATGGCTCTATTGTACTTTCTTTGGCCTGCACTCTATTGATTTTGTATATATTTGTCGATGCAGTGGACTCATAGTTGGTCAAAATTTGCACTGAACTACACAAACTGTTTTAACAAAGTAGTAGTCATGAACATCTAGCTACAGTGGGATTCCTATTACCTAACCCTATTAGGGGGTTTGAATAGTTCAAGTACTTGTAGTGGGATTGGGATAGGGATAGGGATAGAGAGGGGGAGCTTAATTCATTTTGGGGCTTGGGGAAAAGGATTACCAGAGAAGGGGGGAAAACAGAAACTAACCACCAGTTTGGGGAGAAGGGATCCCTTGTTTGATGTACTTGGTTCCATGGGAGTTCCTTCATTGGTGCCTCATTCTTAATGAATGAGAATGAAGATGTTGCAGTTTCACTATTGGCTTTCATGAATTTCTATAGAATGGGTAAATATTGTGGTTCAACGATTATCTACTGAATGATTTGCTTGAAAGCTGCTTCAAGGATTTAAGTATCATTGTTTAGGAACTCTCATCTTGACAAGATATGGCCTTTTCAAGCCACATTGTTAATATCATAACATATAATTGTGCCTGCTGCATACTCAACTAAACTCAACAAAAGCTTTCTCCAACTACCTGGGGTCGACTGCGTGAACCCTGTTCCATCACTCCGCTCGATCAAGGGCCATACTCTCAGTTACACTGCAAGCTAACATGTCTATTAATTATCTCTACCTAAGTTAATTTTAATCTCCTTCGTCCCCTAGCATTACCCTCAACGTGAAAGTGTCATTCTTCTTTACCATCTCATTGCTTTCCCAAAAATGGGATCTCTGTTTCAGTGGGGGAAATTCTTTTTAGGTTGATTTATATTATGTCTGGTTCTTGTTAATAACATGAGCAGGGGCTACTTTTTCATCTAGCTTCACAATGACATACCTTACATAGCTCTCGTCTTCATCCTCTGAGACCACAGGGACAAATGTTGAAACTAGGGAAGGACAGTTACTCATATGGTTTTAAATATTTAAAGATTATTTCTTTTACACTTAACTTAGTTGACATTTTGTCTCCTCTTCCTGCATAAACTCTGCTTCATGGAATGCCTCATGTCTCACTTGGTTTGCTATGACAATCGGGTGCTGTGCATTTTTCTGGGAATTCCTTTTTGTATCAATTTTCATTTAGCTGATGGGCTGAATTATAAAAGTGGCCCTATATTCAATTAAGCTATATAATCAGTAGCACTTTAACCCTACTATGTCTGCATTGTAAGCAGTGATTTTAGTGATGGTGGATGTCTTCCTATCCTTAAAAAGTATTTCATCTGGCAGGTGGCTGAGCGTGCCTTGTTTCTCTGGAACAATGATCATATTAGGAATCTGATCACTCAGAACCGTAAAGTGATACTGCCTATAATTTTCCCAGCTTTGGAGAGAAATACACGAAGTCATTGGAACCAAGCTGTTCAGAGCCTGACGCTTAATGTGAGGAAGATATTCTCGGATGCTGACCAAGCACTGTTCGATGAATGCCTTGTTAGATTCCAAGAAGATGAAATTAAAGAGGAGGAGGCTCAAGAAAAGCGTGAATCAAACTGGAAGCGCTTGGAAGATGTGGCAGCCTCCAAGGCCGTAAGCAACGAGGCTGTGCTCGTCTCGAAGTTTGTCTCTTCTGTTGCCATTACTACCAGCACAAATCAGCGAACAACCGTGGGTAGTTGAGATCAGCAGGCCATGCAGATCAGAGAAATTGCTCTCATCAACTATTGACAAACCCAAAGGGTGTAGTTCAGGAATCAATGGACGCAAAGGAGGAAGTTTAGGGATTGGCAAGCCACTTCCCTAGCATTTTTTTTGAAAATATAAGTTTGCAAATTCATTGTGAAGGTAGGGTTCTGTGCATATTGAGGGTGGCTTCTTTTACCATTTTCCTAATGGGCTTGTTGGCTTATTCCTTTTTTCTCGTGTTTGCGATGGAGGTGTAAGTGTGTGTATCATAAGGAATCTGGTTTATAGAGGTAGCATTTCTTCGGATTTCCTACCTGATAATATTTATTTTGTGTAATGAAGCAAAGAAACTGCTTCCTTTGTGCTCTAGACTTGGCATTTGCTTGCTTTCATTTTTGGTCATTTTACGACGAACAACATTGTATATCTCGAGCATTCTATTTTGAGTTGGTTCTGCCAGGTCTCTGTAACATTCTGTAAACAATGGATTAAAGGTGGTATTAGGAGTTTTACGGCAATTGATGTGATATATTAGAGACAAATAGCTTAATGAATGTGGTGCTAGAATGCATTGTTGAGAATTTTGGGGCGTTGGGCCAAGGAGAAAATGGAGAGAAAAATTTGTCAATGGAGAAGAAGAGGAAGGAAAATTAAGATTGAGAAATGGTCCAGGAAGGAAAGCTCTGCTGGTTACACTGCTTGTTTCAAGCAAGAATTACACATAAGCTTGCACAATCATGGTTCCAAACTTTATGTAGCAGCCATATTTGTTACGCCTGTTATTTCCAGGACTCATTTTAAACAATTGCCTGTGTGAGAGAGCAAAAAATTAGATGAATTTGAAACTTCTTGTGCCATTTGACTATTTAGCCAGGTGGGGGAATTTTGCTTCCTAATCTTCGTCTCTGCTTTCACAGAATGTGGACTGCATCTCTTTTGAGTACTCACAAAACAAGATTTGGCTTGAGCACTTTCATCTTCTTATCATGGGATTTTTCTCCTGTACAGGTACCTTGGAATCCCAGCAAAACATTTGCCCATTGAATGGGAATCAATAAAAAAGTTGGGATGATTTTGGTGAGAAAGCAGTTACGACAAATGTGATCTCAGTTATAACAATGTAATCATATTTTGTGATAATTACTGCAGTAACTATGGTCAGTTTGACGGTCATTCCAAGTGATAACCAAAGAACAAATTTTTCATTTGTTTCAGTTGAAACGGCTGAAATATTTCCGTTTCTTTCTATGGTTTTTGTCAAAACACTTCAGAATATAGAAAACACATCAAAACACAATGTTATATACCAAAACAATAAGGTTGACAACGTTTTATAAATGTTGTACAATTTTGATTGAGAAAAATATAAGAGTTATATTAACATTTGTCACTTCTAAAATGTTTCCGAAACATCACAAACATTTTCACACCTCTCCATTTCCGAGCCAACCGAAACGGCACTACTATCGTCATACCTTATGGCCACAGGCCTGACCATTGGCACAACTGCATCCTGCATAGCCCCCAGCATCACCATCTAAACCACACCTGCAAATGTCAGACTATAGTTTCCAGCAATGATTTACAACTTTTTCTTTTCTTTTCTTTTGGTCGAAGTTCACCAGTAACTTTTTATGCTATTATGAATCAGGGGGGAACAAAGGAAAAATGAGGGAAACAAACAAGTTGCCGCTATTGATTACCACTAGCACAATCACTAGCTAAATACATAGGGTGCACCCTTACTGCAGATACTACAAGGAACTTGAAGCAGGTTTTCCTTCAGCATTAGATGTACATACTTTAGCCAAGGTCACTATTTTGTAAGCTTTCCCACCCCCCCTATTAAGAGAGAAGTACAAAAATTTAACTAAAAAGAGGACAGACGACAAAGGCTTTAATAATTTAGAGCAATCCCATATCTAAATATGTAATAGAAGTACCTAGTCATCACCATATGCTCGGAAACTGTAACGTTCTTGGTAGAAACTGTTAAAGAAGAGGTCAGCCTCGAACCACTTGGGGTAACGGACAAGGTCACCAGCCACGAACTGCATGAAGCGTTTGCTCCCTTCAGGCACGACCCTCACCTCCCCTTCCTCGATGTAAACTAACTGGTCTACATGCCAGTCCCATGGCAACTTGCACTTGCCTGTCTTCCATATTGACCATCGCAAAACCCCCAGCTCTGCCAGTCGCTCCGGCGACACTTTCCTTTCCACCCTCACACTGTACAGTTCCTCCAAAGTTTTCTCTATCCTCATTGCCTTTATACCGTGACCCTTACCGGGAGCAGTAAGTGACCTTTTATACTCTGTGCTACTTCTTTTGGTGGAGAAAGAGCTAAATGCTGGAGACATGATCACACTTGCCATAACTAGACTGTTTCTGCAACATTATAACACACATTACCAGCTTAGAAAAAAATAACCAAATCCCTAAAATGTCCGAGAATTTTAACTCTAAAAAATCAATGATGTCAATATTATGATTGATCATGGAGACGAACAGTTTAAATCATCTAAGCTAAACCATTTAAGTATGGCAATGTAGTGTGACTCTGCAAGATATGACATTTCTAGCAAAGTCGAAAAATAGCATTGATTTTTGTTCATTTAGTTAAGTATTTTGCTTAGGAGAAAGGAAGAGAAACAATGGACAAGATGTGCGGAACCAAGAACAGAAACTAGCAACCACCAAGCAAAATGCTTAACAAAGAAAGGAAAAACTATGCAGCTGCTGACACTAGCAAGTTCTTTGCCTGTTAGGTGAACTTGGAGGCAGACAAGCAGCAGAAAGGCTTGCAGAGAATTCATTCTCCGAGCCCATGGAGCCATCTCATAAGCAGCATAATGTGCTTGCCCAGGAGTGTTCCGACGTTCCACAATGAATTAGAAGCAAGAATAGCTTCACCCTAAACGAATCACTGTTTAAGCCTGGTGGAGTCATCCATATGAAACTTCCCCAAATCAATACTTTAACTGAACAATGCCTTTGTGCGAAATACTTGGAGCGTTGCTAAACGAGTACTTCTCCTCTAGTCAGCTCTATCTAGGACCATATGCTTTGCTAGAAGATCCCCAAATTAATCACACAGGTTAAAGAATTGCTTTGCTGAACATTTGATGCGTTGTGTTCCTTCATACTGTTATCTTTTTGTTATGTTTTCTCATAATTGTATTAGTTTCATCTTCAGTTGAACGCATGAATTATCATCAGAAAAAGCTAGGCCATTGTGGAAAAGCAAATAGGCTATGTAGAACAAATCTAGAATTTCAAACATGTAGAAAAATCCAGAATCGATTTTGACCGATATGAGAACAACCTTACCAAGCATTAGCTTCGCATACTTTCTTTTCCCCTTAAATTTCCAATGGCCAAGAGTATTGACAACATTTTTAAGAATTTTCAATATTACCACAAGCTTATGCTACAGATAAGAAATGCAATGAGCACCCATCGTTCAACAAGAGACATTCGGATGGTTTCTTAAAACCAGTTCATCAAAAAATACAAAATACACAGATATCTCTCTCTCTCTCTATGTATATATATATAGATATATATCAAAAAGTGCTTACCCTTCTGGTTTGTCGCCAGGACAGTTTTGATTGCTTTGCCGAGTCGAAGTTCTAAAACCCTAAAGAGAGAGGTTTATCCTCACTCTATCCAGAACAATAGAACACCACCTCTGTAATTATATATATATATATATCAGAAGATTTTAAAGGAAGGCCTAAGGTTTGTCATAATTACTAAAATACCTCAAGGAACCACTTTTAGCACTTCTGCCCACAAATTCCCCCAAAAAATAACTGATAAGGGACAGTTTGGGGTCGTTAACGTGTCCAATGCTTGAACCCATGTTTCTCTTTCTCCGAATTGCATCTCCATAATATAAGTGCGAAACTTCTCAAGTTTGTCTTCTGTAGGCACCACTCACAAACAACCCATTTAATCATGCTGGTGCTTCAGCTTCATCTCCATCTCCAACTACTCCCGCACATTGGTGGTGGCGTCTCTCAGTACCCATATGCATCTCCCTCAATTGAAAGACGAAGGAACCTATCCTTCCAAGCACAAGCTCTTCCATCAAGAACCCAGGTACTCGTTTCTTGGAAGACCCTCTATTTTGTTTCTGTTTTTCCCAATCTCATATGTAGAATTGTATATGCTTACATAAATTGATGATGGCATATATATTTTTTTTTTAATATATACACACAATATGTTTGTAGTTTGCTTTAATTCTTCTATGTTGCTTTTTATGCCCTGAACTAAAGATTTCTTGCTTCAATCTTGTAGAGGATAATGGAGAGTATTTCAGTGAGTGGGGAAGTTGGTGGTGCCGGTGGGGCATACTCATATGATGCTTTGAAGAGGTTGGACCAACTGTGGGCTGGGATATGCTCTGCTCAAACAGGTAGAGGTCAACTATTGGGGCATATGATATTTTAATGTAGCGTAAAACCCATAATGCGAAATGAATTTTGCAGTTGTGCAGGAACCCCAGAAAGTAGTTTCAAGCCTTCCTGGTTTGTTTAGCCAGTCTGATCAGGCTGGTAAAGCAGTAGAAACATTTGATGTGGTAGTTTGTGGAGGTACTTTGGGTATCTTCATTGCCACAGCATTGAGTTGCAAAGGTCTTCGTGTAGGCGTTGTGGAAAGGAGTATACTAAAAGGGGTATACTGCAATGTGAAATTTATCCTCCAGAAATTGTGGAGAATTTTATAGATATTTTTGTAAATATTATCTGTGCTTCAAGATGACATACTTTGATTGTCACTGATCAGAGGGAGCAAGAATGGAACATATCAAGGAAAGAGCTCTTGGAACTTGTAGAAGTTGGCATTTTAGCAGAGGATGACATTGAACAAGCTATAGCTGCAATATTTAATCCTGTATGTTCTGAAACTTCCTGAACTGTTGAGAGGGTTTCCAGGTTCAGCCAAATTTAATATTGTGTCACACAATCTGTAGCATCAACATTCTAGTTTTTCAGATAATCTGCACCACAGTTTCAATTGTAGCAATGAAATGGCACAAAAGTGATGTTAGCCCTAAGAAGTGCTTCTTGGTGATGCAACACCGGCAAAGCCGTCAGGGAAGCCTTTCATATGCTATGTGAATCGGTGGGTGGTATTAATTTATGTGCACAATCAAAGGTAAAAGGATTTGGCATGGTCATTAAGAACACTCTGCAATGGGTTGGATGGCATTCACTAACGGATTGGATGGGCAATCAGTAATATTTTCAAATTTTTGCATTTGTTGGTTTTGTAAACATGATGTTTGAAGGTCACGCATTCTAGACAAATGGGTTTGGCACTAATAGCCTTTTGCAAAATCCTGTACGAGTACCAATCATTCTTTTTGCCTTCACACTATGTTTTGTCTGCTCAAATGTCTTTTCACTATTGGGAAGCTGTGCCAAATGTGGCCGAACTACCGTTATATCACATCACTGTTCTTGATGCTTTATGCTTATTTTTAGCTTTTGTTTCGGCTTTTTTATGAGGTCTGCAGAACAGATGTGGATTTGATGGCAAGGGTGAGATTTGGGTTGAAGACATTCTTAATCTTGGTGTTTCGTGAGTATCTTTTCCTGTTGTTATACCATGTCACACAACTGTGTTTATATTATGTCAGGCTATGCAGAAATTAAAGAGAAACAATTCTCTATTGTTTGTTCTTCTCACAATGTGATGACAGTTCAAGGACTATTTCCTTGCCCAAAGAATGGTGTATTCTATGCAACTCAATATTAAACTTTATGAGCTCCCAAAGCATGTCCACACCATTATATGTATATATACCTATATGTATTCATTGCACCTGATGTTTGTTGAGAATGTTTCTTGCAATTATGAATTATTTGTGACCTTGAATAAAAAAGGATAGGAACAAAGAGCTGTTTATATCATGTTTATGTTGGAATTAGTTGGGGGTGACTTGAATACATAAAGGATTCCTTAATGCATAAACATGGATAAGTTCATTTAATTCACCATTCGTGTAGAGCATATAGGTGAGGGTAAAATCCTATGAGTAAAAAAAAATGAACATTACCAAGGATGGGAATGCATGTGCCTAATTTAAGATCCCATGGATGTGGAAATGCAATTCACACTACTATGGTAGCTATATTTTTTCATGTATAATGTGTAAGAATGAGTTATAAAGTAAATTAGTCTCACTGGGACAATCTACATCCTCATTTGGTCTTTGCAGAAATCCAGTGTTGCCAATTGTCTAGCCTTGCAAATGTTCTATATTGCTAGAAAGAAATAAAGGCCATTATTCTAATTACCATGGTTGCTATTTCTTACTATCCACTGATTTTCTCACTGGGTCACTCCAAAGAACTGTACAAAAAAAATTTAGTCCAACACTATATAGTTTTATTGCTTGTGATGTTGTTCTTATACTGGGTTGTAATTATACATTTCTTTTAATAAAGTATGTGGGTAAGAACAGGAATGAAGGGAAAAGACCATATTGCTTGATATTATGCAAACAGCACATTCACTTTGCTAAACTTTTACTTTTATCTTTTTCTTCAGACAAAAAAAATACACATTCACTGATGTTTGTTATGGTTATTTACTTCTCATAACACCATGACGTTGAGTTATGGTAATTCATGCTTTGTTTTGTTTTACATTGTTATTTTTCTTTACCACTTCCACTGACATGTTATATATATATATATATATTTGATCAAACAAGGAGACTTGCAATGTTTTCTGAGAGGAAATTGGGCCTTGCTTCTGTACCTCAATGCATCATCTGATTTGTGCCTTTCTCTGTCATTATAGGCCTGTAAAGCTTATAGAGGTTATGAAAAAACGTTTTGATTCCCTCGGTGGAATCATCTTCGAGGGTTACAGTGTGTCTGGCATATGCATATACAAGGATGCAGCAGTAAGATCTCAAATGCTAAAGAAGTAGAATTATGGCACTTGATTTTGTTGGTATGACCCAAGAAAAAATAAAAACCCGGGTCAGTTTGTATGTCAATTATCATGATGATTGAGTATATAAGTTGATTCTGGTGCCAACCTCCAATTTGGGACACCAAGAAAGGACAGCTTCACAGGAATCATGCAGCAAAAATAATTCTGAGATGGATAAATGGAAGTAGAACTGACAGATTACATTAAGATTAGCATTATGGGACTACAGAAGCACCAATCGATAAGCCAAATAAATGTGAAGATGAGAATTAAGCCATTAACTGTTCTTAGAGGAAGATCTGAGTTAGAGCAATTGAAAGATGTTAAAATGTCATGGATATAACTAGTAAAAAATTTATAACCCAGGCTGTAATTGGAGGACGGGTTCTTAATGAACTGGATATTGGTATCCTATTATTGATCCAAACAATTAGTGCAGGACAGTCTTGATTAAAATGTACTGAAAAAGAAGTTAAACAGTAAAAATAATTTCAGATACTATTATTCTATGTTAAATGCTGTTTTGCTAAGACATATACTTCTTAAACTTTTATTATTAGGTCTTGCAACTAGCAGATGGGAAGATGTTGTCATCTCGTCTCATAATTGATGCAATGGGGAATTTTTCTCCCGTGGTGAAACAGGTCAGGTTTGTCAAGTTTTGCATTAGTACTGTAAGCATGATCTTCGTTTGCAATATTCTTCTGATGTTGGAACATACAGGCCTATGTGCAAGATGCATACATGAGATTGGTTAAAGTGCTCTTCAATGTTTGTTTCTTATGCTTCATATGTTGTAACATGTCAGCGAACACTTGACATACAAATCGGAAGTGACAGAATAGTAAAAGTGTTCTCTGAACTATCAAGACCTGATTCTCTTCCATTCCTTTTTTTGTTTGTTTGTTTGATAGGTAAGAGTTTGTTTTAGTAGGGGAAGGGGGAGGGGCTGCTGGGAGCTTAGCTGCACAAGGCCCCAACCACTGGGCCAAGCCAATTGCTCCTTTTCCATTTATTTTGTAAAATTCTAAATAAAGTCTCATATTCAATTCTACTGTCTGTTAGATTGTATATAATATGGCTGTCCTAGGTAACAATGCATCCCTGGGGGCCATTGCTTAATGGAATGATTAAAGTCATTGCTTAATGGAATGGTTAAAGTTTAGAATTTCAAGCTTGAAAACCCAGAATTAAGTATGATGGCGGCCACTTTGCAAACAATGCTAAACATTAGGTTTGTATCCAGTCTACTCCTCCTACCACCCTGCATTAGCAAAACAATCACTGGGTCATGGCCATTTTAGGTAATGAATACATCCTATGAAACTGCTTTCAGATGTCATATGATTTTCACAGATAAGAAGTGGAAGGAAGCCAGACGGTGTATGCGTTGTTGTTGGTTCTTGTTGTCGTGGTTTCAAGGATAACACTATGAGTGATGTCATATTTAGTAGGTCAGCAGTGAAGAAAGTTGGAGAATCAGAAGTGCAATATTTTTGGGAGGTGATATGATTTTTTTTAGTGTGTTTGTGTTTCTTTTGTAAATTTCTAGTATATGTTTTGTCGATTGGTGAATGTTTTGCTGCTGAGAATTGAACTTCCTTTGAACATTTCACAGGCATTCCCTGCTGGTTCAGGTCCACTGGATCGAACTATTTATATGTTCACGTATGTTGATCCGCAACCAGGATGCCCAAAGTTGGAAGAATTACTAGAAGACTATTGGGATCTGATGCCTAATTACCAGGTTATATTTTGGAATTTTAGTTCATGCTCATTGAATTTGTGATTCTACTTGTTTCATTCTGTATATCTGTGGAGTTGCATACTCTTTCATTCTGAATAAAGTTTTCTTTTTCCCCCTTTCTTTCTTGCTTTTTAAACCACATGCTCTACTTCCTATGGTCTTTCCATGTACTAAAATCTCACTCTTCCCAGTTTTTCAGAAAAATTTGAGAACTTTTTCCTATTTTTCAATTAACTTGTAGAAGAATGATAGGATATGAACAGTTTTAGTATCATGGTAATAGCGAATGTAAGTACAAGAAGAATGATAGGAAGTCTTGGTCTTGTAAGATACGAACTATGTATGTAAGTCCTCTACACAATAAAAATAATGTTTTGTAGTAGAATGATATAGGTTACATTTTGACCACCAAGAGTTGTCGTACATGTTGTAATTGGCACTACAATACAGATGCCATGTGAGACATATGGACCAGGGATGTGATAAGGCTCAAAGAGCCTCCTGGCCCAGCCAATCCACTTTTACAGCCAATGTTAAGCTAGCCAACTATCCACTAGTCTAGTGAAGTATTGATTGTGCTGACCCCATTGTACTGCGAGGTTGTTCTGTTGCTGGCTAACCTAATCAATGCATAGCACTCGTACTGGGATGTTCTATAACAATGTTCTCTTCCCAGTGCTACGAAAGCTCATCATATTTGGCATAGAGGTTTAAATCTTTTCATGATGCATATTATGTTCAAGAGGAAAATGCTTTATATGAACTTGCAATCTCTTTCTTTTTTCCCCTTTGGTAAATTAAAGCTTACAGCTTAGTGGTGCATTGTCTATAGTCGACAACATATAAAAGAAATAGAAAATGACTTGGCTTGTTTAGTGATGAGTGGAGGTTTCTGTCCAATCAGTTCAATGAAATTGTTGTGCAAGACATATTAGCTGGCACATGCCACTAAATAAAACTGCTTGGCCTTTCTCTCTTTGTAACTTCTTCATGGATTTTTAGCTGAAATGCCAATAGTTCCTGAGATTTTTTTTTATTACTTTTGTCTTTCATACATCTCACCAAATTCTCATTGCATTATTCTTCTTTTTTGAGAAATACTTCTATTATTTGTTTTATTTTTCAATTCATTTATCGTTCATGCTACATGATAGTATTAAGAGATATCTTTATTATTATAAGCCCACTGATACAATATCATCTCTCTCTCTCTCTCTCTCTCTCTAATATGATTTTCCTAGATAATTCAGTCATGTTAATAATGAAGATGTGGTGTTTAAAACTTCACAGGGAGTCTCTCTTGACAATCTGGAGATTTTGAGAGTTGTATATGGCATCTTTCCTACATATCGTGACAGGTAAAGATGCATATATCACATGAACTACTTTAAAATTCTCTTTGGTGCAGTTAAGATATATTAGGCTAGCTTCCAATAGTCAAAATGTATGAAAGCTCGATAATGCTTTAGGAAATACCTAGATTCCAATGTATGGAATGTGTTAAATAATGCTCTGTGTAATTCATGTCCCAATGTGCTCACATATATTCAGTTTGCACATGGTTTTGGCAAATATCATTGTTGATAAATGCAGGAGTCTTCTTATGCTTGTCTTGCTTTAGAAATTTCTCGGTCATATGCTCGCACAATCTGACCCCATTCTCTTCTTAATTGGGAGGATTGACTTGACAGTCCATTGCCAGCTGCTTTTGATCGTGTTTTACAGGTGTTCTTTAAACCCTTTTCAAGCCTCTATTACATTACATCATGATCATATAGTAATGGAATACATGAGTCTCAAATTATTGTCCTCTGCAGTTTGGCGATGCCAGTGGCATACAATCGCCCGTTTCCTTCGGTGGTTTTGGGAGCTTGACTAGGCACCTGGGGAGATTATCAGACGGTATACTTGTTTACATACTTCAGCATTGAGTAGTGACAGAAACAAGATGATTCCAGTGTGTTTTCCATAGCATTTGGATTTCTCTTTCATGTTTCTGAAATCACTTCAAATGATCTTCTATTTTGTTGCATGTATGGGATCATTTCTCAAGATTTTATGCATTCTAAATGATTCTAACCCCAAAAGATGGACATTTATAATCAAATCCGGTGGACAACAAATAGGCATGCTTTCATGTCGAGGGGTGACCAAACATTCTCTCTATCATCAAACCCTTTGGAAGATCAAAATTGGTAAAAATGTCATAAGAAGATATCAGAATTATCATAATTCATAATCCTTTTGTGTGTGAACCAAGGTATATATGAAGCAATCAATGATGATTTACTGGACTCCTACAACTTGTCTCTTCTGAATCCATACATGGTTGGTATTTTTCCTGGCTAAGTAACTAATTATGTGGCTTCTCCTATTATCAACTAAACCAAACTATGTTGTGCAGCCCAACTTAAGTGCATCCTGGTTGTTTCAAAGAGCAATGTCAGCAAAGAAACAGTCTAATGTTTCACCAGATTTCATCAATGAGCTTCTTTATGTCAATTTCCGGAGTATGCAGGTATGCTTGCGTTGCTTTGGAATCAAAGTTCTTTTCCTCTCAAATGCTTATGCTTTATTTTCTCTGTTTCTGTTATCTTTCATTTTTATATCTCATTTCACCAGAGGCTAGGAGATCCAGTGCTAAGACCATTTCTTCAGGTTATTTCTTTCGTTTGTAGTTTTTAACCTGTTTAGAGAACTCTTTGCCTTACTAAGTGGTTGACAAGAGAATGTGGTACTAAACTTTTTTTTTTTATTTTTTTATCTCTCTTTACTGATACAGGATGTTATACAGTTTGGGCCTCTTGTGAAGACATTAGGCCTAGTGATGATAACTAAACCTCAAATTATTCCCTCAATATTCAAGCAGGTAAATATGTGCAAAATGTTTTATTTTCCTCCTCTCCAACAATTTTTCTTCAACGTGGCCATCATTATTGCTTTTGTAAAGTAATAGACAGTACGTGGAGACTACCAACTAAAAAATACAATATGAGAAATTCCCTAATATGCTTCTGTTGCTTTAGAGTTCTGCATAACCATTTTTCCATCCTCTCTATTGTGAAAGAGACCATCATGTTCTTGAAATTCGATGCATATCCTATCATTTTTCAAGTTGGACCTTTGCATAGTTTGCATGACTAAGGAGAGTAAAATGATGAAAAGTATTGCTTAGAGATCACCACAGTTTCAGTATTGCCATTGAAAAAGCTTTTCCCCAATGAGTTGGGATTTGCAGCACAAAAATAGGAAAATAATTAGATAATGGAGAAGGATCAGTGTCCATGCAGAAATTTTTTATGGAAGTTCACCTCTAGCTGCTGACCTTTCATGACCATCCTTTTGGGAGCTTGTGAGCTCAGTTGGGAATATCAATTTGTATCTCTATATTGTATAGATTCCGATTTTCTGAACTAGAAGTCAACTATCTCATTTTCAAGTGAAGATAAAACTCCTATGTTGTTGGTTCTGTTTTCTAGGTTGGTGTTCTGGTGCTCCTCGACTGGTCTGGACACTTTTTCATGCTGGGTTACTATACATTTCTTTCTACTTTTGTTGACCCTGTAATTAGGTAACAGTCTTTGTAATTATGTTTCTTCTTTGAGTTCTGTCAAAACACCAAGAGATGAATGTTTCCTGTGGGTAAAGTTTGACAAAAAAATTTCTCAATCTGTACAATTTTTCCATCTTACTATTCCGTAAAATTCTAACAAGTTGAACATTTTGCAAGGCCATTGGTAAATGCTTTTCCAGCCAAAATGAAGTACAGATGGAAGCGGCAACTCGAGGCTTGGCAATATGGAGCTGGTTTAGACTACAAAATCAGCCAACCTAAAACAATTAAGGCAGAGAGAGGAATTGGCACTGGTGGGGAAACTTGGACAGAGAGTAAGAGTATTTCATGACCTTGCATATCAGAAAGAGAAATGAAATTGTTTATTTTCCAGTTCATGCATAACTCCATTGCCATCCCCTTTGGAAGTGAGATCCTCCTGGTGCATGAGATAGCCTAGAAATTCCCTTTTATCGGGGGCTTGTCCAATTTACTTCTTAACCAACATTGAATCAAATAGCTTTGTAAATTGTAATGTTTGAACCTCAAACACGTTACGAATGTCTACCTGTTTATTTTATGCAAACACAATTTCTTAATCAATGTCTTCTGTTTCACTTGAGAAACATTGTTGGTGTGCTTGGTCGTAAATAGTTCAAGATGCCCAATCTAAATGGGCAAAGATGATACCCTCAAAAAATTATACCCTTCAATTAGGGGTGGCAATTAACCCAGAACGTGATGTACTCACTCATAAATTGAAAGGCTTGAGAACTTTTTTAAATCCAATTACTTTAATGGATAAATTTAAAAATTATCATTAAAACTTGACTCGGCCGGCCCGGCCCAAAAATATATAAAATAACTTATTTTTTATATTGTCCTTCAATATTATTTATAAAAAAAAAATTATATATTAAATAGACGAAGTTGGATGGACTTAAAAATTCAATTTTATTAATTAGATGAGCTTAAAATATAATTATGAACCCAAGGAGAAATTTTTTGTGTGTGTAGATTTGACCCGAGCACGTCCCTGTCAATGGCCACCCTTACCTTCAACATGCCCAATCTAAATAGTTCAAGATGCCCATCATGCCACACCAAGACGTCTGCCTTCAACATGCGGACTCTGCGACATTGGCAAAGATGACAACCTAAAACAAATTAGTATCAAAATCAACTACAAAAATAACTTCCATATAACTTAGAACCCTAGAAAGCAACTTATTTATACAACAACAAACATCCAAATCACTCAAAACTTCATTTACAAGCATTATTGAAACTAAATTACAAAGAATTAATTGGGTGTCTTAGCACCCAAAATTCTAGAAAGCTCCTTCATTAGAGGCTTCTCTTTGACATCTTCGGCTTTTTCCAAGTGCCATTTCTTCGACATGTCTCCAGCCTGTTATTAGAGAGGCACTATTAGTCTAAGCAAAAAATTATATATTATCCAGCTAAGGGTTTTTGAATTGACATACCCAATTTTTTAAGGGGATTAATTGCTCCCTGACCATCTCAAATTTGGGCTGAACCAGGTCTTTTCCTTTAGCCTTGATATCATTACTCTGTCAAATATATCAAATCTTCGTGTAAGTACAAGGCCGTCTTTGCAAAGTTAAAACACATAAATAGACGGCAAGTGGAAAAAGGAATACAACAAGTGTAGACAAAGGAATTCAAAACACTGCCAGATGAAGTGATTAAGAAGTTGAGCCCCTCATTATTACAAAGGAAATTGTATTTATCACCTCAGATATACAGTCTCTTCCCCCTTTATGTATCCAACTGTGCAGTGTAGTAATAAAAAAATATCAAATAGTTCCATTGGCTGAAATGTCCATGTTGTGGAGAAAAATTTAAGAGTCAAGGCATGACAGATCTATACTTACATTGTGCAGCTCAAGTTTGGAGGCTGCCAGTCCAAACATCAAGGTGGCACCACCGAAGACAATGGCAGTAGCAACAGCAAATGCCTTTGCAACTATGGTAACAAGAGAAGAACGTCAAGTGTTAGTATGCTTTAAGAAGATACAGTCTAGAGACAAGAAACAAAATTTTCTCATAATTCTGGTTCAAAATGGGCTCGATGCACCAGAGAATCGCAGCTTGGACAGAATAACCCACAAATAATTTTGTCCTTCATAGATGTGTTCCCCAGCAATTATATTGGTACCATAACTAATTACGCTTGAAAAGCTCCATAACCTAACTACCTAAAATGCTGCATGCTTTTGCTCTATACTTCAATTATACATATTGTAAATCCCTGTATTAGAAGCCTTTTTCATTTTCTTAGAAGTTCGATACTTCTAATGCTCTAAATGTTTTATTCAAAAGTTATTAAGTCGTATGATTAGAATGCAACCTGCATTATAGACTTCACAGAATCCATTTTCTTATGATAATGTCTATCAATGTAGGAGACAAGAAGAAGATGAAGATAACTCACACATCATAAAAAAATATTATTAGTTCAAATGTATGTGCAATCATACATGTGCACATGTTTGAGGGTGACGAGGGGACTGTTACATTATGTACTTAGATAGATTAAATATAGTGCAAATTGTTCTTAGTTAAATAAACACGAGGCCTCAGGATTCACCACAAGGTTTTCATATGAGACAAACATCCCAGATCATACGTTTGCAGACCTTTGGGGACACAGAGAACCTCAAAAGGTGGCTATGGAATTCAACTTCTAATGTTGGGAGGTACAATGCGGGTGCTTCTTACCTCACCTCATCTCTTCATCTACCATTTCATTAAATTATTTCTCACCCAGTTACCTCTCTTCATTGGTATTGTGTTTTGTTTGATTGGGTAGTGAATGAGTTGCACAGAACCAAAAATTGTTTAGCACTATTCCTGGACCAGTGTTTTTTTAACTAGAAAAGATTGTGTGACATAGTTACTTCCTGAAGGATTTCTGAAGATTACGAGGTCGTACCAAACAAAAAAAAGGTTTCAATTTAATAGACTAAGAGAGATGCCTCTCCAATGTGTATCATTTATCCAACAGAGAAAAATGAAATGAACAGAAATACTAAATCAAGGAGCCATCATTCAAGTAGAATTCAAACTACAATGAGATATTCAGGAAGAAAACAGACAGAAATCCATGTCTACTAAATTAAAAGCATTCTAAGACGGTTTAAACCTACTTTGAGATAGCCCTACAGCTGCAGCCTTCATCTTCTCGGGATTAACAGGGGTGTATTTGTCACGGTGCAATTCATTGGCGGTTGATGCTAAAACAGAGTTATCTGTATTGGGCAACTGCCACCTGCACGTACAGAGTAGCAATTGATCAAAATCATAGCAACTAAACAAACAATTTTCAGACCAAAAATCTTAGTTTCTTCAGTCACATTCTATACTCTGCTTTCATTTCAATTTACTTGATCGTATATTAAATTCTATTTGGCAAATGTCAAAGCAGTTTCAGTGCATCTGACAGACCTTCAAAAAAATTGGCAAATAAAATTCTAAGACAGAAAGTCCTATCTTTTGTTTCTAATTTTCCCCTCTACAAACAACAAAGCATAAAATTCAGCAAACCTTCTTTAAATAAGCAGATCAATGCTCCAAAATATCATAACATAATCAGAAGTACAAAAATGTTTGATAATCACGCCTTAAATACGAACACAACTTGCAGTTCATTTGTTTATTCTAATTTTAAGATATATGAAGAAAATAAAGCACAGAATCAGGCGAATTCCGTAAATTGAACAATTGTTTGACAGTCGTATATAAACTCATGACATACAATCCACCATATTGAAAAAACAAAACTCTTTTACAACAATACACATGAAAATATAATCACCTGAGAAGTGGAGAGTAAACAGACCTACGCCTCTGGTCAACCACTCCTTGAATCATGCTCAGCTCAAAACAATAAAATCCAAAGTCTGTTGCATTTTGCTTAAAAAAGCAAACAACTAAGAATTAGGTGTGCAAACCCTAGCTGGTGTGGAGGTATTAGTGGTTCAATCACTTCATTGTGAATCGACAAATTAAAATTTGGAACGTCACAAGTACCTTAGAAAAGCAATTAAATGGTAAAAGAAATATTTTCTCTTTCCACATTTTCTGAGCTACCAAACAGGTTATTCACTTCAAATAAGCCAAATACTTGAATTAGAACCAAAATTTTAGATGACATAAGAACTTAACATTATCTGACCTGAGTCTTCGGCCATTAAAACAGATTACTCACATCAACTAATTAAAATGTTGAAGCATGCGCAAAGCAGTAGAAACAAAAACATCAATTCCCTTCTAGTATCACAGTTTCGTCAGTGGCTGCACAATAAAGCCAAATACTTGAACTAGTCTCAAAATTTTAGAAATCACAATCTAAATTTTGAGAAGGTCTTCTAATGCTATCAGAATTTGTCCAAACTTTTTCTCCTCCCCACATTTCTTAGCTACCAAACAGAGTATTCACCAGCTATCAAAATAATAACTTCTTCCATTTTCCCCTAACATTTTCTCAGCTACCAAACCGATTACTCACCCCCCACCAACCAACATCTTGAATCATGTTCAAAACATTAGAAACCAAAACCTTAATTTCAGTTTTTTTCACCATTTTGTCAGCAAACAAACAGATTACCCACCTCAATTAAGCCAAAATATTTGAATTAGGCTCAAAATTTTAGAATTCACAATCTAAAACTATCAAGAAGCAAAAGAAAGAAGAGAAATGACCTTCTGGGGCCAAAAGTGACCTGAGGCATAGAAACGTAAGCCCGAAGAGGGTTCAGAGCGTCGCGCGAGACAGAAGAGGCATTGTTGGGATCAGAGTGAAGAGCCCACTTGGACGCTCTGGACAGAGACGACTCGGACGGCGTTTGGAAGATCTTCGAAGGCAGAGAGTGCCTGAGAACCTCCGGAAGAACATCGGCTTGAGCTTCGTTTCCAATTTGTGATTGTGATGTTGAAGGAATCTTTGTTTTGCTCTTCTGGACGAGACGGCCAACGGCTTGTTTGGATTCTTGTAAGAAATAGGACCCTTCTGCGCCCGCCAATCTCCCTGGAAGGAAACTCATTCTCTCTCCTGATTTGGATGCAGTTGAGGTGATACGAACTAGTTGATGATGTACATATAGGGTTGCGAGTTTGGATGATGTTTGGTTGTTGATGAAAAATGAGTTTTGGCTTTACCCGGAGGAAATTTTGGTTGTTGTAATGGCTGATTATCTGACGTTCTTGGTTAATCTCTAACAGCCTGTTTGGAACTGTAGAGAAAGGTAAGAAAAGAAAAAATAAAAATTGTAGAAAATATGATTTGAATTTTTCTAAAAAAATTATTTTCCTTTCTTTTCTGTTTTTTCCCCTGAAGTTCCAAAACAAGCCTTGAAGTTTTCAATCAAATTACAACCAAATTCAACTAGCCTTAGCTTCAATTGGTGTTAACAACTTTTTATATTTTTTGGGATGGGCATGTAACCTGTAGATTAAAGTCAAAAGCGGCCTATTTTCTTGACGGCCAAGCAGCCAGAGGCAGGCTTTATTTCTCTGTCCACAATCTTGGAGGACAAGTTCTTGTATAAACGTTTTGCTTGGTTGAGAGCAAAAGCGTTTTGGAGATTTTGTTCAGTTCTTGTATAAACATGAAGGATAAGCGACGATAACAAAATGTTGGTGCATATGGCAAAAAGGTATACTTGAAACTTAGAGAAGGGACAGGAAAAAGGAAAAAGAAAAGAAACATAAATGAAATCAAAGAGAAAATGTGAGATAAGTGGTTTACTTATTTTGTTTGATTTTACAAAAAAAAAAAAAACCTTAAAAGGAAAGTTACTTTTCTTGTTTGAAGTTCAAAGAAAAGATAAGAAAGATAATAGAATAGCTACTAAAAAAGAAAAAATAAGAAAAAAAAAAAGAAGGCTAAGGGTGGCCTAGGGTACGTGTTATATGAAGGAAACACACTTTTTTGACTGCAGTGAAATG
Source organism: Euryodendron excelsum (assembly GCA_033060915.1). NCBI lineage: Eukaryota > Viridiplantae > Streptophyta > Magnoliopsida > Ericales > Pentaphylacaceae > Euryodendron > Euryodendron excelsum. The sequence continues at coordinate 13,648,689 of CM065386.1, forward strand.
ATTTTCGAACCCTCTCCTCATTCTGCCTGCTGGCCTATTAGGATAGCAGCCGTCGGGTTTTGCCTGCCCCTTATAATAAAGAATTTCGGCTCGATTTGACTCGGCTTAGCTTGAGAAATTAGCTTGAGAAAGTGTTGGCAACAACAAAAAAGAAAGGGTCCATATAATTGTGATTGCACTATAAAAATGTAATTATTACACCTTAACTAGTGTCTTGTTAGCTGTAGATTAGAATTATATATATATATATACATTTTTAGCTTTATTTTGTTATTTTGTTTTATCGTAAACCTCGCTAAAAAAGGAGAAATTTGACAAACAAAATCAAAGTTAATCGAATGGGCCTTGAGGAGGGTTGAATGGGGTTTGAAGCCGTTTGAACGAGATATTGAGAGCATGCTTCCCCATTTAAATCAAGTTCGATTGCTGTTCAAAGTTTTAGAGAAATTAAAGGTCTGTGAGCAACCCGTTAGCAGGCCATTCAAACGTAGTTCGAACGAAAAATCATCCCATTCAAATGGAATTCGACGCCTCATTTTTTATCAGCCTATTTAAAGAGGGATTCGGCCTAATTAGAGGGTTGTTGATTCTTTTATGAGTCTTAGGATTTTCTTGAGAGATTTTAAAGCAGTTTTAGAGAGAAATATCATAGTTTTCATATGTATTCCTTACTTTGTAATCGAATTCAATAGTTTTCATTGTATTTAATATAAACTTGTGTATTTATTGTGGAGATAAGTAGCTAAACATACTCTTAGAAGCAATTGTCAAGATCAATTGAAGATTTTGAGAGATTAATGGAGGTATTTAGGTTTTTAATGTTTCATTTCTTAACTCTTTAATTCTTGGTGACTAAACTCTAGATATTTAAAAAAAACTTAGATTCTTGACTAAGTTTGGTATTGTCTATGCACAAACCTTAGTTTGATATAGGGTTTGCATAAATCGATATTAAGAATCTATGGTTTCGATTTGTTTACAATTCTGGGATTAATTATCATTGAATTCACATTTTTAATAAGTAAATCTTTTGAACCAGAGGCTTAAAACATTGCCAACGATTTGAGTTATCAAACCTTCATTAGGATTCAAAGTAAATAGATTGATTAGATCAATTAGTTCAACGGGCTTTCTTTCATAAGTTTCAATCGTTTTCAAATCATTTTAGTTTAGTTAAAACATCTTTTAAAACAATTAGTTTTTGGTTTCTTTTGAGAAGTAATTTAAAGTTTTATTCAATTGAGAGATTATTAGTGAGCCAATTCATCATTCATATTGATTCGGTCCCAAACTCACTGAGTTTGTATTGCTTTACCATCTTGCACTTGAGATTATTCTCAAATACTATTTGATGCAAGTCAAGTTGCTCGGCCCGCCCCCTTCTTAGTCAACGGGGCAGCAGGTTCGGCATCTACTACAAAAGAGAGAATCCACTTCAGATAACCACGCCTCTGCTAGGCAGCGTGTGGAATGGCCGAGAACGGACCTTTTTGGATATATAATCCAAGTACGTCGGAAGAAAACTTATTTTTTTTTCTCTCTTTCTTCCCTCCTAAATTAGAAAACAAACAAGAAAATGGAGGAAAATTATTATTTCCCTTTCTTCACTTTCTTTCCTCAAGTTCCAAACAGACTGTTAGTACATATATACAGAAACCATTAATTAACTTCCTTTGAGCGGGAATTCCGACTTCGTCTAGCTTAGAAGCTTGATGTCATGCTACACGAGCTCTTTCTAGGAAGATTATTAATCTAACAATCTCACAATCTCACTAATTCTAGGGCGTATGATCGATTCACTTAGACTCTATGTTAGTTCATATTTTGTAAACTACACCAAATTAGTCCCATATATGATGGATAATTATAATTTTATTATGAGCCATGCTACCCATCAGTTAGTGCCTGTTGAACAGGTGCGGATGTGCATAGCAATCTTCTTCTATTATCTTTTGAAAGTGATCCTCAAACAAAGATCCAACCAGAGTTTTATACACTTCGTAAGGTGATCATAGCCAGTGTTCTTCCTCTATTAGATACAAGATCCACCCCTTGAATGCCCCCAACTTACCAAATGGCATGTTGGTTCAGCAATAGGGAGTTGGTTCTCATCAGATACCCATATTTTGTAGAGCTCAAACACTGGAAAGAAATTAATGGAACAAGAGATTCTTCAATTATTTAGGAAAATTTTATATCAAATTTGAATTCTCGTGTAACTAACTGGAACTTTACCTAGGTACTCAGCAGTAGAAAGCATAATGTTGTTCCATGAGTAGTTTAGTAGAGGGAAAAGTCGGCTTCTAGCAAACACTGCTCATGATACAATATAGTTAGATAAAAAAATAAATAAATAAACTAGATTTTCTTTTCTTAATCGCCAAACGACACTATTCCTTAAAATTGAACATAGAAGGGCTCTATTAGAAAGTAGAATTGCCAACATTGTTACTGACCTTCAGGACGTGGAATATTATCAGGCACATTCTTATGCAACATCAGAATAAGTCCTTAAGGAGCATCTCTATTATGTAGGATGATGTTTCTTCAGTGATTAAAATAAATATAAAAGATGTCACTTGGAAAAAAAGAAAAAAAAAAAAAAAAAAGAAAAGAAGAAGCTCTAATCATAACCTCAAATTGTGAAGAAAAAGCCTCAACGACTAGGGGTTTGGTGCACCACATGAATCAATTGTCATTTAAATCTTTCTTACGTCATCTTCTGTAGTGAATTATTTGCTTTCATGTCTTACTGCAGGTATCTTGTTATGCGCTCATGCTACAGTTCAAGAGAATCAAAAGCAAGTTATATATGTATATATACATGCATACATACATACATATATGAAAGGACTAGAATGAGAAATAATTGATGAAGAGCCGCTCTGATTAATGGTGCGTGGGGCTACCCATTTCTTATTGATTCGAAAAACAATGGAAGGCATTTCTTTCAAACTTCGTAATAATTCATTCACTTAATAAGTCCAATACATAAAGGCAATTGGTGCCAACCCTGTAGGCATGTGTGCCCTCCTCTTTTAATGCTTTTGTACCTTTTAAAGCATAATCAAGCCCTTCTATAGTTAGATGAAAGTGCCAACACAGTAAAACCAGTTAAGTACAACATATATATGTGTGTATGAAAATAACTTATTCCTGCATTTTCTGCATTCATTTGAGGAGAGAGAATGAGCCCAACAGCCTACACTACATTTTCTTTTCAGTGTAAAGGGCCGGTGTCTTGTTTAAGAGCATGGTTGTTGAATGAAATTATGGGTATTTACAACACCAATTTAAATTTGGGTCCATGAGATAATAGGGTGAGTACTGGACTGGCTAACTCGGCCTATGTCACTCGGCAATGACTCAAAATCTCTAGGTAAGAAACTATCAACTGGGTCATTTCAACGACAGGTTGATTGTAAACATGCAATCATATTCTTGATTAATTTTCTTGGACTGGCTTTGATTTTAACATCCAAAGTCTGATTGAGAAAGCATTCAACATCATGAAAGTGATTCATCAGATCATGACTTTTATTGTGTTTGGTTGCCGAGAAGTCCAAGGAAAAAAAAATTAATTTGGATTCATGTAAGAGCCATTGGAACTCCAAAAGTTCATGTTTTAAATGGAAACAGGATAAAAAATAGGGACACCCAAGTTCTGCATTAAACCCCCTTTTTTTTTTGTTTAGATTATACACATACAGCCAAACAACCCCTTAAGTTTTGCATTAAACTTTTTAATTACTACTAAATCATACAAATAATTTCACCATCCTCTATATATTCTACAATTCAAATACTGCACTAAAGGCTACAAAGTCTCTACAACAATCAAACAGCAAAGAAAGCTATTAAAATCTAACTTTAGCATGCAATTATATATCTACTGCAATCTTCTGTACCCTCTGTACAACATCTCTATTGGTGATTCAGAATTTATTTCCTGTGAAATAAATTCTGAATCACCAATGTTCTAAATTAAAAGACAACTACAAATGACTTAGTATATGTGTAACATGTCATACAATAGAAGCAACAAAAACACAGAAAATTTGAACACGAACTCTTCTGCAAGTCCTAGACTTATCGTTTGTTGTGTAGTGGATTTGATCCCGTAGGAACCTTTCGCTTCTCTGACTCGTATTCTCTATCCACCGGAGTGCTAAATGAAGGTCGAAAAACTTGCTGGTTTCCGGCGGAGGGGCTGGGGAAGGCCCTCGGCCGGATGGCATGAATAGTTGGAGAAAAGAAGAGGAGGGAGGCAACAAAGAGGCAGAGGTGAAACCGATTCATCTTTGAGAGAGAGAGAGAGAGAGAGAGAGAGAGAATGAAAGGCAAGGTGGTGGGATTAGCTGGTTATTATATATGGACATGGTTGGTCCAGGTCTACATGTAGTTTTAAATGTGTATATGTTTGTGTCCCTTTGAATTTTATAGCCATGAGATCCAACAAAATATTATATATGATGATGGGGAGGTAATGTTGGCACCGTTTGATTATGATCGGACGGTTACGGGTATTGTGATGTGAAGTTTTTGGAACCATTGGGGTCAAACATGGGATCATAGTGAAGAATGAGGGTGGGGTTGGGGTCACAATTCAATGGGACAGTGATGCAAGGAAATTGAAAACAGAGCTTATATATGTGAAAACCTGGAGGGGAAGTGAAGGCTTAGTGTGACTTTGAATTGTTGAAGGGCCGCAATGCCCTTGGCCTTTCACGCTGAATTAACAACATATGCCCCATCTTAAAAGGCGAAACGTAGCGGGGCCAACTTGTGAATTTAGGGCATTTCGGTCATTAAAAAGTCAAAGTCATATGCCGACGCACTTGATTAGTCTAGTGGAAACTAGAAAAATAATTGAAGGCCGCATGGTCCAATTAATAATAAGTACAAGTACTAAGATAGTTCTTTGTGTGGCTTGAAGTTTTCATCAACCTTTTGTTAGGTTATGTGGAGGCTACAATGGAAAAAAGTTTAGTTTTAGACTTTTACACAACCTTCTTCCTTGTATAATCTTTGCCAAATCTGTTGGAAGCTCCATGGGATTATATAATGGTGATGATATTTTCCCAACCCGACCAGAGATCACAAACTTCTGATCGGTCCTCAATTAGACCACACCTTCCCTCATTATTTAGTCTTCTCTCGAGCAGATCCCCCTAAATGAACCCCAGTCTATCCCAAGTAGGTTGCCCGTTCTGAAGGATACTCCTATCTGGTCAGTCAGGCAACCACGTCAATAGGACCCACACCTGACACCGAATACCCTGGCGCACACTTGGGGCGTGGGTGTGGAGTGTACCAATGACAATCGTCCTACCCCTAATACCGTTCTGACACACGCCACCATCGAGTGTGGGGATGGCCCTCTCAAGTGCCTTGTTACCGCTCTGACTCTCCAACGAGAGGCCGCCATGTAGAGAGGCCATCTACTACTCCCATGCAGACATACAAAGAGAAACTTAATCCCTTCTCCAGGTACACTAACACAAACCTGAAAAAACCCCAAGAATACTCTCTTGCAATATCATCACCCTTGAATCTAACTTGAACACCGGAGGGCCTTTGGCTGCCACCGAACCGGTGTGTTTAGTGCAGGAGATCGTCGACTAGCCGATAGAGAGCCTAACTTAGACCCGAGGGCAAAACACCACGAGTTTGTTATATCATAATATAATAATATAACAAGCATATAGAATAATGATGCATCATTATGCAACTGAACTAACTTGTCATTTTAAAACAAAGTATCCACTAAATGGATTTAATTACAAATACTATCGCCACATCATTTTGCTAAAGTATTTCGGATAAAATTTTGTAATTTTTCAAATTAGTAATCTACATACCTTAGAACATGTGCTTACCGAAATGGAGAACATAAAAAAAGAAAAAAAAGAAAAAAAAAAAAAAAGGAACATGTGGAGTCTGTTCCAATTTTGAGAAATAAGGTTATGGAGATCATCTTGTTTCGTGGTATTTCATGTGAAAATGCTAAAAGAAAAAACTTCCATTTGCTTATGAAAAAGCAGTAAGATCCTAACTTTATGATCATCATGAGTTACTAACCTTATTTGCTCATCCTATAGGAATTGTCTACCTATTTTCCAAAGTTTCTTGCAGACTTGATAAGCAATTACCACTCACAACCTAAATTTCTTGGCCTGCCACTTCAAATTTTGTCTACACTTTTCATCTTATTTTGGATTAAAATGGCAAAATTTTTATAATCATAGGCTATATTTTCTTGAATCAGTGATTCATACATATTATTCAATTCAATTCAAAGGGCTGTTCAAAATCTACATTTGTTGACAAGTCAACAACTCTAAAGTCTAAACATGAATAAGGAGAGTATGATATCTAAGTTTGGAAAATGAAACCCCTTTATCCTTGATTCTAGCATAAAAAAATAAAAAGTGACAAGGACCAGTAACTTTATTAAAAATTTCATACAACAGATAGAACAAACAAAAAAATGTGGACTATTTTAATAATAGAATATTGAATAGGTCAAGAGTGCCACTTTTCTTCTTGTACGGCATGGGTTTGAATGATTATTAGGCATACCAATTAATTTAATAAAACAAAATATGTGGGCATTGGTTATACACTTTCCATCCTATATTCATATGCCTAATCATATTGCCACCGACTCTTAGAAAAAGAGATAGTATTGTTGATGATGACGACATTTACATATTAAACCAGAAAAAAAGGGGGCAACATGTGAATGTACATTAGCTCAATGCTATGCCAATGGTGCCTCTGCCAGCTCTTTCATCCAATATTCATGCCCCAGATCTTGATGGCAATTGGGACATGTTCCTCTCTCTCTCTCTCTCTCTCTCTCTCTCTCTCTCTCTCTCTCTCTCTCTCTCTCTCTCTCTCTCTCTCTCTCTCTCTCTCTCTCTCTCTCTCTCGTATATACATATATATTTATATGGTACTTGATCAATTTTCTGTAGGTAATTGTAATTTTGAAAGTTCTCTTAGAACTAAAACCTAGCGCCATTAAAATGGGAAATTAAGTTTCAAGGTAAATGTCACAATCAATCGATCACCTCGAGGTTTGCTAGCAGTGTAATTTAATCAAATGTTACAATGATAATATGCTTGATTTTGAACATTTATATGAAGCAGTTCGATGTTACATCTTATTAATATGCCAAACAAATATATAGTAATGTATAAATTTTTTTGGGTGAGGAAAACATTAATTTTAAAAATACAATATCATGTAATTGATTTGAGTATTCTTATTCATGTAATTTAGACACTAACTAGTACCACCATTGTCATCTCAACACTCTACTGCAACTAATGTATGCAACTATCACCACCACTACCTACGAGCTATATATATATACAAGTGTTCACTAGTCACTACCGTCAAGCTATTGCAATGAATACAAGCCGTTCTTTATCCTCCACTTTCATGTTATAATCATGGACAAAAGGTCCCTTTTCAAGTTTTTAAGAGTCTCGAGTTCACTGAATTGTAACAATGTGTGAGATATTGGAAGATCATAATCTTCAGAGGTGATTTTACTTTCAAAATAGTTAGCCGGCTTCACAAACTTTATTCTGCAAAAAACTATGCTTTTGTTAGGATGACGCTATTTTTGCATCCTACTACCTTTTCGTCTGCTTTCACCGCCTATGAAATTTTACTTTCATAAATGAAATGATTAAACCACCCTTTTAAGCTATTGATTGTTGCATACATAAATATATGTAAATATTGATGCAAACAAAGGGAGCTATTTTTATCGTACTTTGGAATATTAAACCTAGATATTTGGACAGTGGCATTTTCATACTTGTAAAATCGACAAAGTTAAAGAGTAGAGGAAGCCTTGTGCGGAAGGATGATAGAACGGAGGCGGAAGGAGAAGAATGCCACCTGAAATGTACGTAATGTGGGGTATTGCAAGCTTCTTCCTAAGTATGAAATCAAACTTTGACATTCCTTCCAGTACTTTTGTAACGCACCACGCGAAGAAAGTCAATCGGGATAGGAGCCGACAAATCGTAGTGCCGGTTCCAACATTCTTTCCTCCACTTCCACTATCTATATGTCTATCCTTTCTGGTTTATATACATTCTGAGACTACTTTCAGTGCTGCAATGGATTAATATCAATGCCAGTAATCAAAACCATGCCTATACAGACCATGATATGGTAACACTAAACCCCATGCACCCCCTTACCAGCTTGTTAATGTTAGTCTAAAAATCACATAATAGAGATTAAACAAAAAGAAATCATCATTCACTAATATGCTTAAATGACAATAAAATAAATACATCATATAGTATGAAAATAGAGATTAAAATAGTCTGGTCTATGAGATAGTGAGGCACGACGTAATCGCTGTCTTAAAGTCGTTGTGCCTCCCTACATGAAGGTTTTAGCGGACATCAACGGCTCTAAGATTCAACCCAAGTGCTCACAAGCCGCTCTCCTCAGGTGTTACGCCAACTGGGAGAAGATAAACCGTCCTAGCCGTAGTTGTCACAAAATACAAGTAGAAAGTATGTATAAAAAACAGAAGAGTTTGCAAGTGAAGGTGGAGTTTTTGTATATAGAATAATGTCATCTTTTTACTCTTTCAAATCAATGACCATGCACATCTATATATATACACATACATCATATAATATATGAAATAGAACTATTGAAAAAACTCCCGCAATCAATTATGATAGCTATAGAAGCTCACATAAATATAATAAAAGAGATAATTGAACAATTTGTAACACCCAATATAATGTTTGTAACAAATAGCCATGAATAGGATAGTGATTAAATTTATAATACTAATTGTAATATGAAAAGTTTTGAAACTTTATCACAATATACCAACAGTTAATACATTTGAACTGCTTTAAATGATGTGAAGAATTAATGCATGCTACTCATATTTTGTAGTCAATGACATATCTTTTTCCTCTTTCTGAGTCAGGTGTACGAGAAAGTTGAAACACTTCATGAACCGAATTCAGTTGATGTGCTTATCCCATTCATCTATATCGCAGGTTGTTGCAATTCCATTCTATGTTGGATCAGAAGGCGAAAGCTGAGAAGCTTTGGTAGGCATAGCAGACTCGGGAGAAAGTGGCTGTGCAAGCTGTTGTCTCTCCATGACCGTTGTGTGTTAGCACTTGAGTACAAAATACATAATGTTTTCCAAGAAAAAGATCTGGATTTTGCCAAAGGGGCAAGTTGTATTGCAAGTGGCTAATGCTATACAACTAAAAATTTTATGCAACATTTATCATCAAAATAATGTGGTTGAATGAGAGTCATTCACTTTAAAATAAACACACATCACCACTAATGTGATAGCTAAAATGGCTTTAGTTAGGAAGTGCAAGCGAAATTCCCATTTTCTTTCCCTTCACATGCGTTCACAGATTCAAACCCACTAACGATAGTAATTTTTGTGAACTAAATGCTCTGTGTAAAAAGTTACACCCACTTTACACATTGAATGGGATTGGGTAAGCTACAGCTCTACTCCTTCCCTAGAGAGCCAGATGCTACCCAGGTTGCCCCCACTACCCTTTTTGCTCAGTAAAATAAAATAAAACCCATTACAATTATTATTAATTATAAAAATACGACTGTCACATCATTTTAGTATGAATTTTTATGAAAAAATAGTATTTTCCATTGCAACAATATCCATATAAAAGAGTTCGACAGGATTTAGTTCCGGATATGTAGCGGAGATTTAAAATTTCATCTTCATCTTGAGAGAAATAGAAAAAGTTCTGGAGTTTTTGCAGCACCCATACCTGAAAAGATTTGTGGGTAAAGTATATACTCAAAATTTTTACAGGAAAGTCGTCGTCTCTCATCAGATTTGAAACGCATCTTTTACTTTTTTTTGGTCATTTTTCTATTAGATCACTTGAGTATGATGTTGAACAAATTTAATGTATGTCCCCTTTGACAGAACAAACTGTTGTTGCCACTGAAATGTGTTTTTGGTCAATTATTAATGCGTGTAGCTAGGATTTTTTACTTTATATGGTGTGTTCATGTTTTTTTTTAAAAAATCAATAATTTAAGTATAACTCACAAAAGAATCTAATATTTATGAACATACCATGACCGATGAAATACTCACACACACACCCTAACATCCCAATGTAGAACGCTAATTCAATACACAAACTCAACCCTCAAGTCTGGAGAGCTAGTTCCAATTGTCTACTGCAGAGACCTTGATTGAGTTGGCCTTGCCCCACACCCAGAAATTAGCATCCAATTTGCTTTTTTTGATAGCTGTTGTGTTCACGTTGAGCCACTAGCCTGATATATAAATATATGTATATGAATATGTATATACATAATATTTCGGACATTCTCTCTTTCGTTTGGTACTAGGCGAAGTAGAGGCAGTCACAGAATAAAATGAAAGCATGCTTCACTTAAAAGCATTCATGCATCAAATACTGCAATCATCAAATGTTAAAAAAGTTTACATGTACAAAATGGCAAACATCTAACATGAAGAAGTTTCTGTGCTTTGGAAGATATAATACTACTAATCAACTCTTTTATGTCCTGGTAAGAGATTGAGAGACAGCCGGCTGGCCTGTATCATTTCCTAGTTAAGACTTGTTCTTTGTATTTTGCACATGTATATATATATATATATATTATGTCATAAGAGAACTTGTTCAAGGCGGACCCCAATCCCTTCAGATCTACCTTTAGCGAGTGAATTATCTGGAGGTTGATAAATACTCACAATTCATCAGTCTCATATTAGACACTAATTGTTGAAGCAGGTAGTTATCCGACCAACACCAGTAATACTGTTTCTTCTCAATAATGCTTCATACAATGCAGATGACTCAAACTCAGATAACGCTAACATTGTATAAACAGTATACTCCTACTTTATACTCTTTCTCAACTGAACAAATTTGAGTGAAACTTTTACACAACTAGCTAAAGCTAAGAATTGAGCATTCTTGAAGGTGGTTAGAGTGACTTCTTAACCTTCCAAAAAAAGTTAAAAACTCTCACCAACTATGCTATTGCACTTCATTGAATTGTGCATTTTGCCCACTATAATAAACTATGTTTAATTATTATATACAGCTGCCACTATATTGTACATGGTCCCATCCAAAATGTCATTTATTTACAAGAAAGAGGTGCCTCACTTAATTTATTATAATTTTTTTTTTATACATTGGAGTTCAAAGCTCCGGTGAGAAGACGAGGAAAATGAGTTTAATTCATAAACACTGTGTACTGTGAAACGAAACGTTATTACCATTGAGCAAACTATGTTGCTCAAAAACTATTCTACCGAGCTCATATATAGTTACAAGATATAGATGATGTGCTACCCCTTTTTAGTTTTAACGGAAATCTTTGAAACAATGACTAGGTTTGCATTGACAAATCTCAATTGAATTCACCTATTTCCACCAAAAATTTTAAGGGAAGAACAACAAAGACACAGAATATATACAACTTTCTTGCTTTATTTACTTGTTTATAGCTTAAGGGTATAATTTTTTTTGTTAGCTTTTACTTTAAAAATTAGTAAATCAAAGTTATAAGCACTAGTATATACGTGACCTCCAAAAGAGGCTAACTAATTGAATCTTGTTTGCATATACAGACGTATATCTATACGTCGCGTCACTTGTACTCCAAAGACCAAAGACATTAGTTGCCATTCTTTTCTGTCACCTTTTCAAAAGTTTCTTTATTAATATTCTTTCCTAGCATCTTTAAATGAAACTTTCTTTTTGTTTTATCCAAAAAATTAAACAGGCAAAGATAACCACATTCCCTACAATTTCTCGGCTCATTTTCTTTCCTTTTCTTTCTCTCCCCATTTCACATGTTCCAAACAGACCTTAGCTGTATACGGCAGTCCTAAACCAACGGCCGGCAAGCATCTTGTTCCTTTATGTTTAACCTGTCTGACTCTGACAGAAGATTTGGTTTTGGTTCTAAACTCTAATCTGAAAGCTACTGGAATAACTGGATACTGACATCCGCTTTTGTACGAAAATGAATGCTACTCGCTTGCCTGTTGGAAACGGGTGGCCAATTGTACAAGCAATTTAGCACAAACCGGTCCAGTCCTACAGTTGAACCGTGACAGTTGGGGGTGAACCGGTCAAGAGAGCGCGTAACTTCATTTTTCACGCGCTGCTCCACAGCTATGAACTGCTGCGGCGGCAACTTCCAGTTAACTCGCTTACACTCCTCTCCTCTGAACCCGACAATCAAACATTGTTTAAAATAGAAAATTTTCTAATATGTTTTTGGAATCTAACAGAGAGTTAATTCGAATCATTTTCTCATCAACCAATCACCAGGTATTTTCAAATAAACAACTCAGTCAATGGGGCAATACTGAAACCAAGTTCTTCATCGTTCATGTCCACTCTCTCTCATTATCAAACTCAATTCAGATGATTTCTAGGGTTTTATATTGACAATGTTTCGATCCAAATTGGGGTTAGGGTTTTTAGTGATCATTTCGGTATGTGTAATAGTCGAATCGAAATGTTCCAAAGGCTGTGACTTAGCTTTGGGTTCGTACTATCTCTGGTCCGGATCGAACCTCACGTTCATCTCCCAAGTCACGAACGATTCGGTCGGTGATCTCCGCAGCTACAATCAAATCTCCAACGCGGACAGCGTTCAATCGGGTACAAGAATCAACGTCCCGTTTAGTTGCGATTGCATCAATGGCGAGTTCTTGGGACACGTGTTCGACTATGCGGTTCAGTCCGGCGACACCTACGGGAAGGTCGCCGGAATATACTACGCGAACTTGACCACGACGGCGGCGTTGGAGAGGTTCAACAGTTATGATCCGAATCTGATTCCAGACACCTATGCGCACCTCAATGTGACGGTGAATTGTTCGTGTGGGGATAGTTCGGTGTCAAAGGCGTACGGGTTGTTCATCACGTACCCGCTCCGGCCGGGTGAGAGTTTGGATTCGATTGCGAATGAGACGAATTTGACTTCAGATTTGCTGCAGAGATACAACCCGAATGCGAATTTTAGTGCGGGGAGTGGTCTGGTGTACATTCCGGGCAAAGGTGATTTCTCGTTTTGCTTACAGGCTGTTTGAAACTTGGGGAAGGGGAGGGGAGAAATTTGTTTTCGTTTCGTTGTTTGATTTTAAGAAAAAGAAAATAGAAAAAAAATTTTAAATTAGTCGATCTCTCTTTCCCTTTCTTTTTTTCGACTTTCTTTTTTTTTATTCTTATAAAAAGCTAAGCGACGAAGAAAAAAATTCTTTCTTTTCGTCTTCTCTTTTCCTTTCTTTTCCTTTACTTTCCTTCTAAACAGCCTCAGATTTCAGTCATCTGTGGGGCGTGAGGAATTTGAGTGTTGGTTAATCTTTGTGTGTATAGCATTGATTTGAGAATTGTAATGTTTAACTTCTGAGAACATATCATATATCTAACTAATATAAGCAGTTTAACTAGCAATTTAGCATTTCGCTGACGATTCATTCAGATGCATAGTTGATCGGTGTTCCATCTAGTAATTTCATGTAATTGTCAGCCTGTTTGCAACTTGAGGAAGGAAAGGAGAAGGAAACAAAAAACCCCGTTTGGTTCTACTTTGGAGGAGAGAGAAAAAAAAGAAAAAGAAAAGAAGAGATAATTTTAAAAAGGTGGACCTACCAGAGAAGCGTTTTCCTTCCACTTTCCTTTTCTTTACAAAACTATATAAAGAATGGAACCACTTTCTCTACAATTTCTCTCATTTACTCCTCTTCCTTCTTTTTTTTTTTCTACAAGTTCCAAACAGGCTGAATGAGCAATGACGGTCGGACAAGGGGGTGAGCGGAGGCCACGGCTCCCCTAAGTTTCTAAAAATTCCACTAATATATCTTATACTTTACGTATTTAGGATAAGAAATGATACTTTGGCCTTCCCTAAAATTCAAAAACCATCACTTTGCCCCTTCAAAGTTTAGAAAAAAAAATTTTAGTTTTCCATATTTCTTAGTATCTGCGATAAAATAAAAAAAAGTATATTAACCCCACTAAAATACAATTAATTTTACCTTGTACTCTTTCTAAAAGCTTTTTTAGTTTTTTTTAAACTCATTTTAACTTCTTGTGTTTTTCATAAAACTTAAATTTGAGTTGTGCACACCGCTAAAAAAATTATTTTAAGTTTAAAACCTTCTTTTATAACGTGAGTCTAAAATAATTTTTATATAGCATGAGTCTAAAACCTTCTTTTATATAGCAACATTGTTATTGTCCTGATTGGCGGATTTCCATTAAGGAATTCACTGTGTGTTGTTTAAGAGCCTTTGGCATGAACTGGGGTTTGATCATGAAACTGAAGAATGGAAGAATAGGCCTCTGGCGGTTGGGTTGGGTTGCGTTGCAAGTTGCAGCTTAAGAATGGTAGCGTATGCCATGAACTCCTTCAATGTTTTTTAATGCATAGCATTTCGAGCATGTCCCTTTTATTTTCTAGAGTATTCCCATATGTCATAGGTTTTCCCTCATCAGAAATATGGGACACGGTCATTACAGGATTTTATGCTCTAATAATCTTTTTTTTGTTGATTTGAGCTCTCACTTATTTGAGCATGACAAACTTGAGTCCAGTGTTTTGGAGAACATTGAATGCTACAATTCCTTGTTTTGTTCGGATGCCCCACAAGAACAAATGCATCGTCACCACATCTTTGATTTTTGTAGAGCTTCAAGAGTCTAGTTATCTTACCATTGATTTCCCAATTCTTTGCAGATAAAAATGGAAACTATCTGCCCCTGAAATCCAGGTAACTTTTTAAACTTTGATTTGTTGACATAGTGGATTAATGTTCCTCGTTCCCATTTTTTCGCCTTCTATTAATTTTTAATGTCTAATACCTATTTTTACTATTTTCCCTTTTGCAGCACAGGTGTCTGGCCTTCTTTGCTGTTGGTTCAAATTTGACTCTTAGTTTCTCTACTCAGATGCAAATGTGAGATGATAAATGTGGATCTTTGCTGCTTATTTAAGCTTGCTGTTTTGCCATTTGTATAAGCAGGATTATCAGGTGGAGTCATAGCTGGGATATCCATAGCAGGAGTAGCAGGGCGCTTTTATTGGCAGTTTGCATTTATGTTGGACTTTACAGGAAGAAGAAAGTGCAGGACAGAATATTGATTCCTGCAACATCTGAAGATCAATCACTTCAAGCTGCAAGGGGTACTTCTCCCTGTTTCCTTTCTTTTATTCTTTTATTCTTTTTTTTCCGTTTTTGTCTATTTCTTTAAATAGCATTGTTTTAAAGGGTATTTCTTGGAGATTCTGGACTAGAAATTCCCCTTTTAACTCGTTTTACATCCTGGCTGAAGAATGAGATCCAATTTTGACATAACTGTGAAACAATATGCACAAACTTGTTACAATACCCTTCTCTTAAAAGCTAAATATCCCGTGGTTACTGATGAACCTTTCTTTTAACATAGTTGTGGTTTACTTTCGTTATAAAGAAAAAAAAAAAAAGAAAAAGAAAGTTACTTGTCGTAATCCATCAATAATTGTGATGATGTTTGATTTGATGGAATATGGTTACCATGGATTTTGAGGAGAATCCTCAAATTTCATGCACATTTGTAGTCATTACTACTGTTTGTTAGTGTTACTTTCTTGGCATAATGTACAGATTTTACTTGGTAAGTTTGTATACCTATTTAACATGTCAGTCTAGAGTCTCAGACATTTTTAGGGGTCACAGCCTGATGGAAGTATTCATCTGATAGGACAATTCATTTGGTGTTTTCCTAAATTACATTTATCTTACATTCTCGCATTTTCTGAAGCACATTCGGCATGGATTTTTAAATTTTCTCCATCTCGCATGCTGCAAACAATGAGACTAAATGGATGAGTATCTACAACACTCATATATTTTCCCCTTGCTTGTGAGTTTAGCTCCTAGAAGTACTTTGGAGAAAGCTACAGAGTCCACTGGCATTCCTGGTGGTGCTTCTCCAGGCCTTACAGGCATAACCGTGGACAAATCTGTGAAGTTCTCTTATGAAGAGCTTGCAAAGGCAACTGATGACTTCAATATTGCTAATAAGATTGGCCAAGGTGGCTTTGGAGCCGTTTACTATGCTGAGCTGCGGGGAGAGGTTTGTAGCTATTAATCTCATCATTTAGCTTAAGCTGTGTTTAGATCAAGGATATGGTGGGGGAAAATGAAAGGGAAAAAAATATGGAATTACATGGTATGTTGGTTGTTAGAGAAAGTGGAGGGTAAAAAAACGTAAAAAGAAAATAAGAATTGGAAATCTCTCATTTTCTTCTCTTCTCTCTCTTTATCCTTTCGCTTGATAAATCCAACACAGCATTAATAAAATGGAAAGAGAGGAAAGGGTATTAATTGAAAAACTGCATGCTTTGCTGTGAATTGAGTCAGTAGCTTTGTTTCTTTGGCTTCTTACACATAATTCATAAATTACATGCTTGTATAAAGTGATCTGCTATTCTCATTTCTGCAGTATTCTGTGTAAGAAAGAGGAAAAGGATGGATTTAAAAGAGGACAACTTTTTTGATTGCATCGGATTAGGGAAGATGAGACATCAATATGCCATGCATTCTTATAAAAGCAAGGGATGTCTTTTTGTGAAGGTCATTCACCTGTGGGCTCTAGATGGATGTGAACAATGAAGTAGGATTTCTGCAGTCAACCTTAGATAGCTAGTGTAATGCTCAGCTGAGCATAGTTGGGGCTCAATCTGGAATGGGGATGGCATAGGCTCAATCTGGAATGGGGATGGCATAGGCAAGTTAGATAGTAAGTTTGAGATGACCCAAGCTACTCAAGATTGGCTTGTTAATGGCTCACTTGAGATGGCTCATGATGTGGGCAACCAAACTCAATTATACTAGGAAGCCTTTTAAATTATTGAGCTCAGCTCAATCTCAGAGTCAGTGAGCTAATAAACATTTTAAGGCTATGTAAAGTGTGGAGCTACTTAAAACCGTTCTGAAATTGACTCGAGTAAAGTCTCACTTGAGATCTTTTGTGAGAATGAGCCAAGCTGTTATAAGAATTGGAGCTAATTTTGGGATGAGTTGACAACCCTTGTTTACAGCTTTAGAGCGAATGGAAAAAAAATGGATGGGCAACTCAGTTAGCGATTGGCCTTTTCTACCAAAGAGGGTGTTTGGAAATAGTTTTCAACCTGCGACAATGTTATGTTGATTTCTGATGCTAAATATCTATATTGTCTTTCCTAATTCTTCTGAGGAATTCACGTGCAGAAAGCTGCAATCAAGAAGATGGCCATGCAAGCTTCAACAGAATTCCTTGCTGAATTGAAGGTTTTAACACATGTTCATCACCTAAACTTGGTAATATTCTAACTTTCTTGATGAACATGTGTTTCTGTGTTGGTGTTTTATTTTCTTTATGTGGGCATGAATATTAGAATTCTATCTGGCTTGTTGTTTTATTGTTTTCATGAAGTTCTACATTGTCATTTCGGAGAAGGTAAACTTCCCTTTTGTTTTTGTCATTGTCCATATTTTTACACTGAAGATAACACCCTGAAATTGTTTTGTCGATTATACCATGAAAGCCCCAAGTCTTTGAGAAAGGTATTAGTGCCTTTTAGTAAAAAACGAATGTGTTTCATGATCTAGAAGTCTACTGGAGCTACCCACTTTTATCAATCAGCCAAGATTTTGACCAAGACTATTATTCAACTTATATGACCATAAACAATTTATTTTCATGTATAGTGGTGTGATATAGATGGCATGCTGTGGAAACTAAGCCAGTTACATTAAAAAAGAAATGTATGTGCTAGAGAGACTGACCTTCAGAACCTTGTGTAATTAGAATTGATTGATATATTAACTTAATTTTTGGAAATCCTTTTTATTTTCATTCCTCTAGAATTTAACATCATATTTTGGTAATTTGGTGATCAATACAATTATCATCATTTGCACCATTTAATTAATTATGAAAAAATTTCCGGTTGTTTAAAAGTCCCTGTGGTTGAGCCATTCAGAGGTTTAGTCTGCTAATTTAAAATAAATGAGCTGATATGTTTATTAGTATTAAGATGTTAACTTCCAAGTTTTAGCAATGTTGTGATAGGAGATGAATACTTAGAATGTATTGTCATATGGGTTGGGTTTTACAGTACAAATTTATTGTTGATGGAAATTTTAAGGTTTCAACTATCTTCAAATTTCAAATTTTAGTTGGAAATTTTAAGGTTTCAGCTTGGAATTTTTTTTTTTATGTAGGCATCAAAACTTACCCATTGGCATCTAATGCAGGTGCGCTTGATTGGGTATTGTGTTGAGGGCTCTCTTTTCCTAGTCTACGAATATATCGAGAATGGCAATTTAAGCCAACATTTACGAGGGTCAGGTGAGATAACATGTGTGTGGCAAGATTTTCTTGAGTGGTAGTGCTCTAAAACAATACTAATGGTTACATTTATTTGTTTCCAGAGACGGACCCCCTGCCTTGGTCTACCAGGGTGCAAATTGCTCTTGATTCAGCGAGAGGACTTGAATATATACACGAGCATACTGTTCCTGTCTATATCCATCGTGATATAAAATCAGCAAATATACTGATAGACAAGAACTTTCATGCGAAGGTTGTGTTGATGCTCTTTTCTTTGCACTCTTAGTTTGTGTGTGAATTAAGGATTTTGTGATGGAAAAGAAAAGGAAAGAGGAAAGATAAGGGGAAAGAGAACAAAAATACTCTTTCATTTTCCCTCACCTTTTCCTTTTCCTTTTCCTTTGCTTATCCCTTGATAAATCCGGGTTCCAAACACAGCATTATTGTCATCATGGACCATGTCGAACTTGGAAAATCATTTATTTAGTAAATATTTCTTTTGCAGGTTGCAGATTTTGGTTTAACAAAGCTGACTGAGGTTGGGAGTACGTCACTGCCCACACGTCTTGTGGGTACATTCGGTTACATGCCGCCAGAGTGAGACAACTTCTATGTTTACTTACGAATAAATTAAAATTAATATCAGCAATTTCAACAGTGAGGCAATCTGATTTTTTCTTTTTCCCCCACTGTCCCTCAATCCTTAAATTTATGGTCAACTCTTCTTAAGAAGTTAAGAGAGTCTGGGGTCCTGGAGATTTTTTGTGTCATTGGGTAGTAAACACTGATGTCTGACCTTATCTATCCGGAAATGATTGTCTGAACTTCCTACTAAAACATTACAGAGAAGCCATAAATGGCATTCGGAATGTTAACGTTGAAAATTATCTCATAAATGTGTAGCTCAGAGTCTTTTGGCTGGAAATTACGGTTGAGATAGAAGAAGGATCTCTGTTGTACCGTTATACCACATTAGGTTAGCTATGGTTTTCTGGTGAGTGAATCACAGCAAGTCCACTAATCAGGAAAGTGTTTCACAGGGTGAAAATAATTTGCGAGAATAGATTTAGGGGCTGACGTAGCTCAGCCCTTGAATAAAAGATTAGTTGAGAGACCAACAAGCACAAAATCCAAAAACATGCTTTTGCCCTCTTGAAAACTCATTGGAGCACCACTTGCAAGAGTTCCTCAGTGTGATTATGTAAAGGGTTTAGACCCAATGTATGGTTTCTATCTATAATATTGCCTTTTGCTCCAACTATGTGGTGTCAGATTCACAAATCCGTTTCACCATTCTTCTATATATGGGGCCATACTTTTCTTCAACCTCAGCTTAATGTTTATGTTTCTTTCTGTTCTTGTCTTTAAGTTCCTTCAACTTAAAATTAAGTTGCTTCTTGCCTATGTTGCCACTGATCCTGGTTTCACATGACCACCTAGTTATTTCTGATTTGGGTGACTCAATTTCTGTCCTCAATAAGCTTCTTGATAGACTATTGCTTGGTCAATGGGTCATTTATTTCAGCAATGGCCAAAGGCGCTGTACCCATTGGCCGGGGGAAATGCCATGCTGTAAAGCGTGAGAGCATGGGTTCCAACTGGAAAAAATTTTCTATACCCAGTCTTCCCCTCCGACCTCCCCGAATTGACAAAGCAACATCAAGTAATAAATGCCATCATTCTTTAATATACTAAAGCCTACGGGCATAACAACAATAGATTACGCATCCAGGCCGTCCGGCACTCCTTGAAAATGGTCGTTACGAGACGAATTAGCCATTTACTGATCCCAAACTTTCCTGTTAGTATGGAAAGAAGTTGGTTTTGGCTATGTGTATTCTTCTCTAACTTTCTGCCATGCTTGATTGCAGGTATGCTCAATATGGTGATGTTTCTCCCAAAGTTGACGTCTATGCTTTTGGGGTTGTCCTCTATGAACTTATTTCAGCCAAGGATGCCATAGTCAAGGCAAGTGATTCTATGGCTGAATCAAAGGGCCTTGTTGGTTTGGTAAGTTTTCTTGCATCCTTCTATTTTGCCAATTATTTAAGAGGGATGATGACATATCGGACATGCTTAAGCTCTCATAAGCTCTGTAGCTAATTATCATTGTGCCTCTGATGCTTTATAGTTTGACGATGTTCTTGGTCAGCCTGATCCAAGAGAAGACCTTTGCAAGCTGGTTGACCCTAGGCTTGGAGATAACTACCCCCTCGATTCAATTCGCAAGGTTTTCTTTTCTTTTTACGTTTCTGAAAAAACCATACCAAATTCTTGTTGTAGTGAATTTGATCTTATGAAGCTTTGGAACTTTGGTGGACAATTTGGTTGCAGATGGCTCAGCTTGCTAAAGCCTGCACACAAGAGAATCCTCAACTACGGCCCAGCATGAGATCTATCGTGGTGGCGCTGATGACCCTTTCGTCCACGACAGAAGATTGGGATGTTGGCTCTTTCTATGAAAACCAAGCTCTGGTCAATCTATTGTCTGGGAGGTAGCAGTGCTGAGAAAATGCCTGGCATACTTGGCCCTTATGCCTCGCGAGCTTTTTTGCATGTGAATGATACCCAGATGAAGCTGGTGATGAAGATTTCAGAGATCGACATATCATTTGTAAATGTGTTTTAAGAGTTTTGTATTGTATATATTCATTGTTTCCACAACACTGCATGTAAAACCTTGATACGGCATGTTAAGTTCAAATTGTGTTCTCCCATTCCAGGCTTCAATTTTATTGTAGGCCCCACAACATCTATTTTTATATGGCAGTAAGGATTATAGGATTAAACTTTACAATGGGAGACACTGAATTACGATGAAGATAAAAAATCATAACAAATACAACCATTCAGATTAAACTTTACAATGCGCAGAAAATAAAAATCATAACGGCAATAATATGATTGAGAATTTTTCCGTGATTCAACACTAAAATTTCAGTAGAAGAATATTTAAAAACAAAAGAAAAATAAAGATATCTAAATTTTTACTTAAAAAATAATTTTTAAAGGAAGGACGAGGAGAAAAAATAAAGAAAATTTCTACTGAATAGTGACAAACACCCCCTTGATTTGACAGTTAAAATTTTTTAGTTTTTCTGATATTTTGCCCATAGTCTCACTCTATTACTTTCAAGCAAAATTGCCTTCTACTTCTTTTTTTGATAACGGAGGACTAGTTTACTTCCACCTTCTAGTTTTTAATACTAAAAAAATTTTGATCAAAATTTTTTAATTTCTTTAAAACCACTCATCTCATGAATTTTTATATAAATAAAATTTTTATGAGAGAAATTTTATAATTTCTTTTACTCTCATCTCCCAGTTTTGCAAAAAAAATTTTTCAAAATTTTTTAATTTCTTTTTACTCTCACCTTCTGGATTTTTATATAAATAAAGTTTTATAATCAAATTTTATAATTTCTTTTACTCTCACCTCCGCGAATAAAAGAAAGAAATTTTGATCGCATTTTTTAATTTTTTTAAATTTCTCTCTCCAAATAAAATTTAATGCAAAATTAATTTTAATTTTTTTTGTGTAGTAAAATAATTTGACGTATTAATCCCACCCACCTTGACACCCCACCCCCTGAGTGTTTTGACTATTCGTGTTTTTTTAGTTTGGCACTATTTTGCCCATTGGAACCTTACTTTTTATTTCAATATTGCCATCTATTTCAATAAATTGGGCTAGTTTGATTAATGTTTTTTTATTTTACTTCCACCTACCAATGTTTTAATTGATCAAAAAAAATTTTTGATCAAAATTTTGAGAATTTTTTTTGTACTCTCACCTCCTGGATTTTTATTTAAATAGAATTTTTATGATCAAATTTTATCAAGATTTTTCATAATTCCTCCACTCTCAATTTTTTATTAAAAAAAATTTAATGTTCAAACTTTTTAAATAAAAAATCTCTAATCTCATATCCATTAAAATTTTTCACTTGGATGATGTGAACCCATTTTTTTTGTTCTTTTTTTAAATCAAATTAATCAAAACAAATTAAAAATAAAATAATAAAAAAAGGTTTAACAAAGTATTACTTGATCAAAGTGATAAATTCAGGTGTATAGAAAAAGACACCGAAGCATAAAAATGCTATTTCCGAATAGAAAATCTCTGATTTCATATCCCCCTGCCCCACTCACTGATGTAAAGTTTTTTTTTATTTTTAAAACAATTTTAATCAAAATAAAATGGCCCTAAAATAATAAATAATAAATAATAAATATTTGCCTGTGATTCTTAATTTTTTATTTTTTTTAAAAATTAAATTAATCAAAATAAAATGCAATAATTATGTCGGGTCAATTGATATGTTGGATTCACCTAAAAAAAAAATCTAACTATTATTACTCTGCATCAACCGTGTAGTTGAGAGTTATTGGCCCCAAAGTCACACAAAAAAATTTCCGTCCCATCAGCCCATCCCCCGTGTCAGAGGGGTGGGAGTAATACTTCTCAAAAATAAAAGAGCTAGAATAGTGAAAGGACGATTATGTTTGTGTTCCTGATATGAGGTTCAAATACTCCACCAAGCAAAAGCTCCCTTCTCCCGCCTGGGCAACGGAGGACTAGTGTTATCCCGAAAGGGAAATGATACTGCCAAGAAATTGGCATCACTGATGGGCTAATCCTTAAAAGCCACTCTTTCACGAAGAGAAGGGAGAGAGAGAGAGAGAGAGAGAGAGAGGGAGAGGGAGTGAAGACTACGAGAATTGCAGAGAAACCCCCGTTAAATGGCAGCATCGTCATGGATGCGGTCGCTCTTGTCTCCGGCGAGGAGTTGGTTAGCTTCACAACCCATGAAAGCCCTCTCCAGACGCCTCCGCGAATACGGTTAGGGTTGCGCATTCTCTCTCTTTCTCTCTCTCCAAACGCACGCACGCTGTTTGTTTTAATTTGTGTGTGTAGATCCGTATTTACATCTTCAACTCTGAGTGTTTCTGATTCGTGTATATATGTACCCATGGCACAGATGTTGCATTGGAGAGATTGGTTTTAAGCCTTTTCAGGTTACAATAAATTGGGCTAGTGCTGATTAGAATGAGACTTATTTACTTGGCAAAGCTGTGTAATTGATCAGAAATATGAAATTTAGCACGGAATCACTGAGAATATCCTGTAGAATCACTAGTTTTGTTTTTCCAGAATTGCAGCCTCAAAGTTCAAGATTGTCACAATTCCTCCACTCCTTATATAATCCTAGCTTTTCATGTTAATCTGCTTGTGAGCACTTGTTCTCATAGTTCATGAAATTTGTTGAATCATGGATGCAAGGGCCGGTGAAACTAGCCGGCTCGTCTTTTTCCTGTCTTCATGATCAAGATTGGCTCAATTATCTTCTTAGGTTTTTAGTGTGATTTCACAAAGGCTGAACTGACCTTCTAATAATTTACACAGAAGCATAGGATGCTATTTGGAAAATAGGACTCGAGGAGTTTGCTATCCCCCGCCCCTCCCCCTCGCATAAAGTGGATATCTTTGTACTTGAACCAGTGTTTCTCTCACTTGGCCCTATGTATATATATATATACACACACACTTCTAAAATTTAGTCCGCAGAGCGCTCCTCAATAGCTTTGAATTCTCACTAGAATTACAGTGTGAGGAATTTGTACCTTGGTCACTTACGCTCATTATTATTGGGGTTATGATTATTTTCAAGTTTCTTTTAGATTTTTAGCAGTTGTGTATATTGAAAAAAAATATATGAAAACATTGACAATCCACCCTTCCTCTGAATAGATAAATCATATAAAAAGGTCTATGCTTTTCTGCAGGCTTTGCTTTGGGTGGTCTCCTGAAGGGCGGGGAAGTAGAAGAACAAGCAACGAATATCTCATTAAAAGATATATATTTACAAGAAGAGAACAATTTGAGGACTAAGTCATTTCCGAGTCTTCAAGATGTGGAAGAGATCATAGGGTATAATTTTAACAATCGAGACTTATTAGAGGAAGCCTTTACACATGTTTCATACCGCGAGAAGTGCTTATCCTATGAGCGACTCGAGTATGTGGGCGACTCAGTGTTGAACCTTTTGATCACAAAAGAGCAATTCTCCTTGTACTCAAATCTTCCACCAGGGCTGCTGTCTCCTCTCCGCGCAGCCAATGTGGACACAGAGAAGCTTGCACGTGTTGCTGTCAAGCGTAAGTTGCATAATTATTTACGGCACAGGCAACCTGTGCTTACTAAACAAGTAAGTGGCAAAGCTTTGTTGATTCTCAAATTTTAGGGGTGACGTGGGTTGGCAGCAATATAATATAATATTTTTGAACTTCAATTGGTCTACCCTTTTGTGGTATGGTATAGGTAGGGACCTAAAGGTCATACAAATATCTACACTAGGATGAGGGATGAATTGAACAGATGATGATGTCTTGAGGTCTACAATGAACCATTTCGCATAGTTGACTTGAATTTAATTGATAAGGATGCATGTAGATTGGAGCATTTTAGCTTCAATTTTTTTTTGGTATATATGAGGAACCTCTGTGGTACGAAGATTGTTAAGACATCTAATATCACGTAGAATGAAGTTATCCTCTTTCTAATTATAGCCTCTAAGTTGTAAATGAGTTGGGTTTGTTATAGTATGCTAGTGCAACACACTACAAGAGAATGATGGTTGTTTTGCTAAAACTGAAAAGCAAGTATGGAAAAATT
Source organism: Euryodendron excelsum (assembly GCA_033060915.1). Taxonomy (NCBI): domain Eukaryota; kingdom Viridiplantae; phylum Streptophyta; class Magnoliopsida; order Ericales; family Pentaphylacaceae; genus Euryodendron; species Euryodendron excelsum. The sequence continues at coordinate 13,673,776 of CM065386.1, forward strand.
TTAGTACCGAATTTCTATTGCTGAAAATTTTTAAGAACTGAATTTCTGAATTTAGAAGTTTAAGATAAATATGTTAATTCAGAATGAAAATGATTTATACCTTCCACTAAGCATATTCCGCATTGAATGATAACCGATAACTCAAAGTTTGTTTTACTTAAAATTAAGACAGTTTTAGTCAATTTTTAGATTTAATTGGTTGGTGATTATGAGTTATCACATGCATTTAATTGCACGACATCTGAATGCTTTCAATTTTTAACACTTAATCATGTTATTAAACAGGACCTAAGTTTACTATACCTGTGCAGATTCAAGAATTCGCTAGCGTTCTTCCACGGTATCCTTTGCATTCCAATGGACTGATTGATGCTCCCAAGGTCCTTGCTGATATTGTTGAATCCACAATAGGGGCCATATTCATTGACAGCAATTCTTCAATTGACACCACATGGGAGGTTTGTCCCTTTGGCACTTTATATTTCCATCCAGGATGTGTATTCAGTAATCTTGATGTTTAGGATCACATTTAAAGGTCACAAACGCGCACATGCACATACAAGCACGAGTTACGAGGGCCTCAATAGCACTCGCAACAGTTATGACCAGCAATGCACATTTTAGTACATTACTGATATTACATATGACAATAGTTATAATTTGTAAGTAACACTAATAAATGGACTGATTTATGTAATTACTATATTTTTCATTTGTATTTCAGTGGAAAGTGAAGGAAAGGAAAAATGTAGATTTGTTAACCGACATTTGATAATTTTTCTATGTTTTTGACCAATTTTATAAGTTTTGCTCATGGGGGTGTTTTTTTACTTCCTTAAGACACTAATTTTCTTGTCAAGGGACTTTGACAACTATCCACAACCAACAAAAAGAGGAAGGGGGAAAAACTGGGAAAAAAAGGAAAAGAAAAATCAAGTGAGAGAGAGAGAGAGTCATCATTCTAAGTTTAGGAAGAGGTTTCAAATTAGTTCCCGAAATCCCCACCTCTCAGCACTTTCTGCATTTCGTTGGGCCACAATTGCAGCTTGCTTTTAGGGTGAAGTAAACAGCTACCGATGAAATGATCCCATGTTCTTATGTTGGCAACCATCTGAATATGCCACGGTGCTCCTTTCTGACAATATGTTTGCTGTCTAAATATTAATCTTTTTGGTTCACTGTGGAGTTTATTACAGTATTGTTGAACTCATCATGATCTTAGGACATTTAACGAAGTGATTAATATTTTGTTGTAGGTAGCTAAAGGTATGTTGCAGCCCATAATCACTCCAGAAATGCTTCAAACACATCCTGTAAAGAAGCTTTACGAGACATGCCAGAAGAATGGTCTGAAAGTACGACTAGTAGATTTGTGGTTGAAGGAAGGTGCTTACGAAGTTATTGTGAACAATCGACTAAAGGGAAGAGGTAAGTGCCATTCCAAGAAGGAAATTGCTCTAAACAGAGCTGCGAATGATGCATATCATGAAATTGTGAGAAAACTAGGGGTTAAACATGATATCAATAACAGTGCCTAACTGGTATTGCAATGTGGAGATTGGATAAAACTCATTTCTTTCCCTGCAATCCATCTTTTTTGGACATAGAAAGTAGAATTCATTCATCTATGACATAGTTAAGTTTGACAAAAATGTTGAACATTTAACATTTGTTGGAAGAATTTTCAATCTCATTTCTATTCAGTGTGCTGAAGGTGTTCGAATCTTGCATGGGATGCATCTGTAATACTAGTGGTGAAAGTCTTGACATTTGTCAAAACCATTTCCAGGATTTTCTAAGGTAAATGCTGCTCTTGCTATTCTTCCAGCAAAATTATACATAAAGGTTTACCAAAATAATGTGATAATTAATAGTTAATAAGCAAACAACTCTCATTCAATCACATTATTTTGATGATAAATTTGGTTGTATAGAATTGTCCTTTTCTTATTCTTGCAACAAAAACTCCCCCATTTTTTGTATTTGGTTTGGGCTAAAAAATAGAGCAAACAAACATTCTCCTTCTTTTGTTCAAAATAATAATCTCCCCTATGGTTGGAAAAAAGTCCAATGATTAGGTAATATGATTTACGTGATAGTAATTTCTATCAAATTTTATCATATGGCATGTTTTTTTAAAAAAAAATTTTATGCGTTTACAAATTTAAGTGGTTGATGTAATAAAATATTATGCATCACAATTTTATAGAAATTACTACTGATAATGTAATGCAACCTAATATTAGACTTTCTTCGAGGATAAAAAAAAGTCCAAGACCTATATTCGTAAGGCCCACAGGGTAAGATCTAACCATTGACCTGGTCTAGTCAAACTTTGAACTCAATTAAAATTCCAGACCCCAAAAAATAAATCAAATAAAATCGATGACTTGGTCCAAAATTTGTGGTGCTTGATAGTTGTGTTTTGATGGCAACTGCAATTGTCAAAGCAAATAACGCCTTTGTTAAAAAAAATTAATGCTTGCCTTAGTTGTGCATGTAATTAATTATAGGGCTGCCCATAGCAATTCTCTTAATTATAGTATCAGTTGGGAACTTCGGAGGCAATAATGAATAAACTTCCCTTGCGTTTGTTGTACATGGTTCATACCTCTTGTGTGGCTAGTATCATTTATAATCGACGTTTACAGGGTCATATGGACAGTTTGAAAAAGTAGTTGATTGAAGGGACATCCAACATAAAAAAAAATTGTATAATAGTGATGTGGCGTTTTAAGAGTATTAAATTATTTTTTGCTAGATTAGTTGATCACATGCTCCAGAACTGAAATCTATTCAATAATCATGTTTGATTTGAACTTATTGTCCCAAGTTGTTCCGATTTTATCCAAAAATAAAACCATTAGAGATTAACTAAAACTTTAATTATTAAAAGGAAATAACTCAATTAAAGTGCTAATATTATTACTATTAATTCTCTAATATGTGCATTTTTAACAATATGAGAAATACAGAAAAAAAATTGCTATGAATTTTAGCAAGTTTGTATTTTTTTAAAAAAATTAACAACTTTGTAATGAATCATAACAAACATTATTCCTGCCATATGAATGAGCGTCCGTTTAGAATAGTTTTTTTTCAAAATTTGTTGGTCAGAATTTTTTTATTTTTAAGTTAAAAAAAGTTTTTTGACTTATCTTAACTTACAAAAATTAAAAATAAATAAATAAAATTTCAAAGTAAATGAAAAAGTTAAATGTAAGCTCTGCTAAACGGATCCATCTCGTGTGAGAAAAATATCCCCAGAGTGGTCCCAATCCGACCGCTGCACTTTTAAGTTTGGACTCTCTCGTTATTTCGGCCGTCCGATGTAATCGAACCTATGAATGTGTATGGTACGAAAAATATCGCCACAGTGGTGAGATTCTCGTGGGACACCTAATAGGCGGGAAATCCATCAAATGTGAGAAAAACAAGTACACGTAGTGCTCAAAAGCACAGAATAATTTCTCGTACATATCATCATCAAAACCTGTTTCCGAAATGTTACTGCAATTTATATCTCACACCGACTGGAAGTGGAATGAATGAAAAGTCGGTTTTCTTTGCCCGCAAGACTTGCAAATCTCAAACGCCGGCTGCAATCGTTGACAAAAGGCGAAGAGTGGTGCTGACTATTAGACTTCTGGTTTCTTCCAGCTCTAGACATTTCTTTTGATTTTCAATACAAGGACAAGGGCGGATTTAGAAAGAATAAATTACGATTTGGCTTTCTTTGAAGTTTCTGATAATGACAAAGACCATCAACCGAAATTGGTAGAAGACACAAAAAGAAAGAAGGAAAGGAAACGAAATTTCAAGATGGGTATATAAATTGGAAAAGAAAAAAGATGACGGAGAAAGGAGCAAAAATTTGCAAGATTGGCAAATAGCGTTTTGGAGCACTACGTCATGCCCTGCTAAGTAGGTCTTAGGTGGCTCCAGTAGACTTACTTGAAACGCATAAGTAAGGTGACTTATTGCATTATTCAGAATATAAATAAACCATTTAGTAGTTGATTTAGTGGATAAAAATTTAAATTTTTTCATTTAATATTTGGGTTTGAGTTTTTATAGTCGTTTGGTGGGGCAAAATATACTTTTTAGCTTCAACCCCAATATAGATGCGATGGGGTCTCTCGCAGATGACTATGTGATGTTTAGGGACAATACTGTTAGTAGATGTGTATACTAACTTATCTGCATATCTATTTCTAATATAAAAAATAAATAAATAAACTAAAGTAAAATTACAAAAGTTGGCTCAGTGGCCGGCTTGTCCTCATGATAAACATGGAATCTCAAATTCAATCTCTGCTTATGTCTCTTTGTGGCCAATTCATTCATGTAATGTATAAAGTTTACATGACTCATATGGATGGTGGCACTGCATAAGTTCTAAAAAATAATTAGCTGCTAAAAAAAATACTAAACAAGAGTGCTGTAGTGCTCCAAACGCATTGAATTATTTTTGCTTCATCAGTTGATCACAAGCTCCTGAAAACTATTCAATAATCATGTTTGATTTCAACTTATTGTCAAAAATGTTGCAATGTTACCCAAAAATAAACCCATTAGCAATTTATTAAAACTTTAATTATTAAAAGGAAATAACTCAATAAAGATGCTAATATTATTAGTCTTAATTCTCTAATATGTGCATTTTTAACAATATGAGAATACAGAAATAATTGCTATGAATTTAGCAACTTTATAATGAAATCGTATCTCGCACAATCAAGAGCAGAATAAGAAACTCATCTGAAATTGAATAATTTGATTTACCAAAAACTTGGGAATTGCCAAAATAAGAAAATACCGATGGCATGCTCAGGTAAAAATCTCTTCATCTTTGGAATGTTTGGCATAGTTCTAGACTTTTTTACTGTGCAAATTCAAATGGTTACTATCATTTTGAAAAGCTTTCCCTTTCATTCTCCAGTGATGCAACAATTACTACGCGATGCGCCCTCGTTGCCACGTAGTATTACATATTTATATACATTAGGTCATATATCTATCAATCATTGCCACGTCGTCTCTAAATCTACTCACAATCATCACAACTATAGAAGCAAATCAAACCAACTAAAAAAATGAAGTGTGGTTTTGTACCCAATAGTGGTTTTGGCTATTAATACCTTCCAAAATTCGGATCATTGGATGAAAAGCTTTTGTAAAATTCGTGCCAAATTTAAGATGATTTTGGGAAGGAAAAGAAAAGTAAGGAAGTTACTTGTCATTTGAACTTATTTTAATTATTGTAAAATATGAGTACAGTTACTATTTAATTTTAATATAATAACGGTTATTACAAAATGTCACTTAAAAGTTAATAACTGTAGATTTACTCAATTTTTTTTAATTTTACTGCCGGAATTTACGATAGCTATTCCTTTTATACCCAAATTTCCCCCCCGCCCCCTCCCCCCTCTTTTTTAATAAATTAGGTTTCATCCCCACACGTGTAGTGGCTTCAAACCCCACTTATTACTTGGCAACTTCCCTCACCCCGTTTCATAAATAGACTAGAAGCTTATCGATTGAGAATATATATATATATATATATATATATTAATATATTAAATCAAAACAAAAACAAAAATTATAATTATAATTTTTTCTTTTCAAAAGTCAACTTCCTATACGTCTAACCAATCTTTTCTCTCACACATATTTGTGAGTTTAGTTTTCATTTACTGGCATTGTAAATTTTTTTTTACATAGGTGATGCATTAAAATGCCACGTGTATTATACAGTTTAAGTATAACATAAAAAAGAAAGACGAATTGACACTTATTTCATTATTTTATCCATTTGTGTAAAAAAATTATACACTGCATCAAAATTAAACTTTCTCTGCATATACATGAATAATGTTATACAAATAAAAAAATTTATACAAAATTTATCATCAAAATATTGTGGTTGGATTAAAATCATTCATTTTAAAACAAACACTCATCATGATAACTCTTAATTACAATAACGACCCCGTTACATTATTTTGGTGAATTTTTTAAAAAATAGGCTAGAAGTTTATTGATTGGGAAAATATATATATTAATATATCAAATCAAAGCAAAAATTAAAATGAAAATTAAAAATTTTGTTTCCAAAAGTCAACTTCCTATATGTCTAACCAATCTTTTCTCATAAGCGCATATATGAGTTTAGTTTCGATACAATGATATTATAAATGTATCAAAATGTGACGTGTATAGTATAGTTTAAGTATAGCATAAAAAATAAAGATTGGTGGACATTTATTTTATTATTGTATTCGTTTGTGTAAAAAAATTATATAATACATCAAAATTAAACTCTCTCTATATATACATGGATAATGTTATACAAATAAAAAAAAAAAGATAATACTTTACAAACAAAAAATTTATGTAAAATGATGTGTCTTAATAAGAGTCTCTCACTTCAAAATAAACATTTATCATAATAACTTTTAATTACAAAATAGTCACTATCACATCATGTTGGATACACATTTTTGTAAGAATAATATTTTTCATAATAAAAAAAATTTTATATAAAATTTATCACCAAAATGATGTGGTTGGATTAGAATCATTCATTTTAAAACAAAATACTCATATGATATCTTTTAATTACAATAATTATACTCTTACATCATTTTGGTGAGATTTTTTTGTATAATTTTTTTTTTAAAGAATAGCATTTTTCATATATGCATATATTTTCTATAATAAGAATCTATAATTGTTGTCTACTTTTTCCTCTCTCCGGTTATTTTGTGAAGGTGACGTATGGATAATTTAATTAATTTAACATAACAAAATATCAATATCATCGACTACTTGTATATATATATCCATACACGCAATACAACTCGGACAACCAAGTCTTTCTCAAGGCTGGCCTTGTAATTGTGTCGACTGCGACCGCTATGGAAGACAACGAAGAGCAAGAGCTCGTTTCCATATTCCAAGAGCTTCGTTACAAAAACGAAGGACAAGAAGAAGAGAGAGATTCCAAGACCGAGTTGTTTCCGAGCCTTCACGAGGTTGAGCAGATAATAGGCTACAATTTCGAAGACCAAAGCTTGTTACGACAAGCCTTCACGCACGGCTCGTTCCAAGACAAGTGCTCGCCGTCGTATGAGCGGCTCGAGTACGTCGGCGACTCGGTTCTGAATCTAATGATCGCCGGCGAGGACTATTTCAGGTACCCTGATCTGCCGCCGGGGAAGCTAACCAGGCTCCGTGCCGCCAATGTTGACACGGAGAAGCTCGCACGTGTGGCCCTCAAGCTTAATTTACATAAGTATTTGCGTCATAGAAAACCTCTTCTTGATGGACAAGTAAGTTATATTATCCTCCTTTATTTTTCTTCTTTTATTGTAGTTTTTAATTTCATTGGTAGGTTTCATATATACGTAAGACTATTCCAATACGAAAATTGTCATATTCCACCAACAATTTAGGATTTTAAAAGAAATAAAATTGGTCAATTGGATGGTGGAATATATTTAATAGTTCAGATAATGGGTTCCTAATCATTTTTAAATAGAAAATATTATTCTTTCAGAATTTTTATATGAAATCTTGCATGCACAAAAATTATGTGGTTATGTTAGTTTTGTATAATTAAAAAGAATTCTAGAGGTTTTTTGTTTTAAAATAAGAAAATACTATAATTTTTTTATTAAAATAATATGACAGTAGTATTTTTGTTAGTAAGAGCATAGATTTTTTATTTTAAAGTAAATGTCTAGATCTCATTTCCCTATATTATTTTTGTGATAAATTTTGTATGAAGTTTTGTGTTTCTATAGCATTTTCGAGAGAGAGAGAGAGAGGCGAATTGGATGGACAAGGATTTGATCGTATTTGTCCTAGCACAACATGCAAGAAAATGTTGGTATTGTCTAATTATGTAAGGAATTATTCACAAGTTCATTCAGCTTGGGCTTGGGCAAACATGTGAACCAGATTGTTGAAAACAAGATGACAAATAGACAAAACTTTGAGCCCGAATCTATGAACGTGTCTTAAAACTTGCACATAGATTTTTAGCTTGTTGCAGATAGAGTTGTGATTAAAAAAAAAAATTTTTGCTCCCTTCTTTAAGGTGCTTATTCGATTTGTGGACTAATTATACACAATGAACTTCCCACAGATTCGAGAATTTACGGAAGCAATTACAGAGTATCCTTTGCACTCTAATGGGTTGGTCGATGCGCCAAAGGTCCTTGCCGACATAGTTGAATCCACCATTGGGGCCATTTTCGTTGACAGCAATTCCTCAATGGAAACTACATGGAAGGTTCTTCTTCTTTCTTTTTTTTTATACGGCTAGGTGTTCAGCTCCGTTTTCTAGGCCAAAAGCTTTGGAGTAATACTAAGAATTAATAGCACTTAAAAGTAGAGCTGTTAATTAGCCGAGTAATGGGTTGTTCAATTTTAATTTGTTAACCTTAATGAATTTAAAATTGTGTTCAAGGATAATTTGTTTAACTTTTGAGTTAATTTTAAATGAATTTAAACGAGCCGATTTCAAACGAGCTTTAATTGAGTCAATCATAAACCGAACTCAAAAAATTAATGATGTTCAAAATGTGTTCAAACTTAACTTATTTATATAGCGAGTCCATATTAAACGAATTTTTAACGAGTCGAGCTCGAGTAGCTTGGTTTGTTTTATAGTTGTGCCTCCTATACATCATCTCTTCTAATAGTTTTTGTCAATGTTTGGATCAACATGTTAAAGCTTCTAACGATCTTTGAATCACCAACACCATGGTTATTCTTAATCATTCTTGTACGTTTCTATCTCCATTTCAGGTGGTCAAGAATTTGCTGGAGCCAATAATCACTCCGGCAACACTTCAAACGCACCCTGTAACGAAGTTCTACGAACTCTGCCAGAAGCACGGGTTCAAAGTCCGATTCGTGGATTTGTGGAAGGAAACAGGAGCCATTGAAGTTTTCGTCGATAATGAGTTCGTTGATAGAGGTGTCTATGGCCCCAAGAAGTTAATTGCACTAAACAGAGCTGCAAATAATGCGTACAATAACATTGTGGTAAAGTTGAGTGCAGAAGACAATTACCATGACCATGACTAGCAGCAACCAGAATGTATCTAATTCGTTTGAAAAAATTAGAAAATAAAAAACAAAAAATTAGAAATCCCGTTGAACAGATGCTTACTGCCTTATTTGACATCTCTCATTTTCCTGTTTTTCATTCATCTGTAACGCATTCAAATGCAACAACCCTGTTATGTGGTATTTTCGTTGTCCTTATTTATTTTTTCGTTTTTGTTGTAATTCGTCTCTTGTCACAGAAATACTTGATGGAGAGATGAATTAACTTGATGGATTTGTGTAATTTTCGCTTTTTTTGGGTTGGAAAGATGAATTATGATGCTGTAACAGACCTTTTAGTCCCATTTCGCTTGCTGATACAGGTTAATTACTTGATGGAGCTGAATCAATGGATCTTCTCACTCTTCACTTAAAACTAATACGGGTTAAGTAGATTTTTACCAAACTAATCTATGGCAGAACTAGCAAATTCATAAAGGCAACCACTAATAAAAGTTCATAAGTTTTTTTTTATAATTAACAATAGGACACTTTACTTCTATATAAATGTATAATTTTATAAGCTTATATGTATAATTGGACACTAAACTTCTACATAAATGTATCATTTTATAAGCTTAGATGTATAGTATATGTAATTGGGACTTTAATGAAAAATAACTATTTAATAGGAGTATCTATAAATTTTTAAAGGGACAACTTGAGAACCATTTCATAAATTAGGGGTAAAAATTAAATTTTTAAAAATTTAAGAGAGACATTTTGTAAATTTCAAATAGGACAAATTGAGAAGTTTTTTTCAAAATTTATAAGTAAAAATTTAATTCTTTAAAATTTGAAAGGACAGTTGTTCCCTCTAGACCTTATTGGCTTCAGGGGCAGGGCCGGGGGAAAAGCACTCTTTGGTTTCAGGGGCAAACACCAATGCAATTCAAAGTAGATGCTGTGAATAAAAGCTACTAATACATCACTCTGTTGATTAGAAAGAAGGAACGATTTGTTGAAGATATTGGAAACAAACTTGGAGCAGCATCACCAGTTTGGGCTTTCTATGATTGGAAAAATGAGATAAAGATGTACCAGTGCCACATTCCTAGTATTGTGGTTCAAGAGGATTTGAATGTGGACCAGCTCTTGATAAAATTTTTGATCTCTTGTTTTGAGTTACTAAATAGTTGTCAACTCTCTCTCTCTCCCCCTCTCTGTATATATTTATATATATATTGCTAATACTGTCTCAACCCGCTTAATAACTTCCCAGTTTTTGAAGTCACATAGGAGTTATGTCTTATCAACCCTAATTAATTAACATCAATCTGGTTCTCCCATAGAGTTCTAAATTTTGTTATATTATATGCAAAAGTACAACAATAATGCAAATTGATTGTTTATAGAGTTTTTGCTTTTTTGCTACAAAGTGTTTAGGTTTTTGGTTGATTACTCTCGGGTCATTGTTCATATGAACTTTGTTGTCTTCATATATTGCATGAATAATAACTGGCCACAAGAAGATACAAAAGGATATTAAACTTAAAATATCATGTCTAGTATGAGAAATTGCCAACCACTAGGCCACCTTGTGGTCGTTCATTGTGTTTTGTTAAATGTTTGGATCATTGTCTTTGACATTTCTGTATCTAACACATTTTGGTTGCTTCTTCATCCCATTCTTTTTGGGATTTTAATGTCTAAATCTGCATTGAAGGTGTATCTAACACATTTTGGTTGCTTATTCATCCCATTCTTTTTGGGATTTTAATGTCTAAATCTGCATTGAAGGTATAATATGGGGTTAATTACACTTTGCACTCTTACACTTTACACCAAATTTCACTTAGGACCTTCACTTTTGATTGTGACAACTAAATCCTTACCCTTCTAACTTGTTGCAATGTTAACCTTATGCTAACTTCTATTTAAAAAATAATCAAAAAATTCGTATATAACAAGAACAAGGCCTTTTTCAAGGGACAAAGATATAAAATCATAATTCTTCCTAATAATCTACCATATATTTCTCTTAAATCACTCCAAAATTATAAAGTGTAATCAACTTTGTGATGCATATAATATAATTAGGCGAATGTAAAAATTCTTAAATTCAACTCACATGCAATATATACGAGACTTTCAAATGGAAAAAAAGTTAAATTTTACATATTTGTCTCTCGAAAAAGACCATGTAGTTATCACATGAGATTTTTCTGTCAGTTTTTTAAACAAAAGATTGATATTGTAATAAATTAAAAGTGTAATGACTTAATTGTTATAATTAAAAGTAAATATCTTAAAGTAACGTGAGATTTGAGGTAAAGTGTAAAGGTGTAAAGTATAAATAACCTTATAATATGATATGACAAATGAAAAGAATTATTTCTCTAATGATTCTTTCTTATAAAAATCCTGGGACTTCTTTTTTTATTTTTGTAAAAAACTTTGGATAAATTCAAACAAGAAGTTGTTTTAACTGAAAGGCATTATAAAAATTAGTAGAAATTTGATTGGGCCTAATCAAACCCAGTTGGGCTAGTGGAGCCCACAAGTGACAACACCCCTGTTTGACAAAAGGCCGAGATCCTTCTCGAAGAGGTAAATCCCAAGTTAGGTGAAACCGTGGACCAAAGAAAATAGTGGAAATAGCAATAACCGGCAATAAAATAGTGGAAGTAGCAATAACCGACATCGCCGGAGCACAGGAAACTTCTTCATATGCCAGCCAAGACAACAATCAACCACATCAAATTTACCTAGTCCTCTTCCAAACCTCCTTTGGCTTTGGATCGCCCACTTCACGTTAGAAAACTATAAATATACGACAGGCAGACAGATAGAGAGAGATATCGAAAGGTTGAGGAAGTTAGAAAGAGAGAGAGATGGATTTTGAACTGAGAAGAGCGAGAGAGAAGCTAGAGAGAGAACAGAAGGAGAGGATACAGAAGGCCAGGTTGAGGCAGCAAAGAGAGAGGAAAGCCAGGGAAGAGGCTTCTAGGCAACGCGAGGCCATTGAAGCCGCTCAGCGATCTCGAAGGCTCGATGCTGCCGAAGCCCAACTCAAGGTCATTTTTGCTGTCTTTTCAAAATCTATATTAACTGACCGATAAATGATATGTGCTTAATTTTGAGCTAGTTCAGTTAACCGTTACGAACTCGTTGTGGGAAAAAAAAAAAAACTGGGAATTTATTCAATTAGGGTTTATATATTGATGGTTTGTTTTTGATTTGGCATTTCTTGTGAGACAAGATAGATTAATTTGCGATGATATTGAGTCTGCTTAATTGCTTTCTATCATTCTATGCGGTCCTAGATTTGGGTCATCTGAGTTATGATTTAAGATGAGTATGTATTATGTTTACACCTATAGCAGTTGTGACATGGAAAATCTAACATTTTTGGGCGCATGGAATCTTGGTGTATTTTTGTACGAGTGCGTAGGTCAGAAACGATGATAATGCACTTCCTTAGTTTGATTGAAATTATCAATTAAGAATATCAGCTTAAACCCACATAATTTAATGGAAATTACTTGCCAATAGAAGAAATAAACCCAACATAAAGTGGATGCCTTGATCAATTAACATATGAGAGGTATTTTTTTTCGAGGAATAATTTATGAGAAGTGATATTGTGGCTCACAAATCAGCTCTGGGTTCTGGCGCTCCTCATCTCACCTCATGAGGGTGGAGCACCAGAGGTGACTTTTGAAGTGAAAATATAATTTCCCTAACCTGTTATTCAATATTATCATTATGTAGACATGACAAGTTTAGTGTAACACAAGACGTGATCTTCACATGGATGATAATAATAGAATCGAGGAATTTGGAGGGCATAATATAATGATAGCAACCAACTTTGGAAAATAAAACTTGCTAATCGAGAGGTTGGTGAGGACTCAAGTCTAACCTGGAATAAGCTTCTATCGACCTTCCCAAATTAAAGAAGTAGACTGCCTCATTTAGGTAAAAATAAGAAGTGCATAAATACACTGGTGAAGATAAGGCTGCAAGGTTGCAAATTCACAATGAAATATACCTGAGAATCAGTGGCGAGAATTATTCTTCTTATATTGGTTGCCTGCATTGATGTAGAACCAAGACAAGAATTATTTGCTCCTTTCCATGAATTAGTTTTTATCATTATCGTTCTTCTTTCAGCCATCCTACGAGAAATGTCATAGGTTAATTAAAGAGAGAGATACTGTGTAGGTTAGAGAAGTTGCATACGTAATACTGGGGTGAGAAGCTGGTGATCAATAGCCTCTGATCACCTCGCAGGTTATATGGATTTCCGTAAGTTGTATAAGATAATGATATAATGTATGGGCAGAAATTGCAACTGATTTATCAGCAAAATTGGGGAAGTGTTTGGATAAGAGTTTACTGTTTAGGGAAGCATGGCATTGTAGGATTCCATAGAGAAAGAGTACCCTGCATGGAATGGTTGTGATGTTGGAGGTTGTGAAATTGAAGAGTTTTGATGAGTTTGTTTTCTTTGTGGTAAAGAAAATTTCCAATATGGTCAAGACGTTTTGCATACAAAATGTGATGCTTGATGGATGCATTTGGGACTCTAGGTGTCAGAAAAATCGTAAAAAGCAAGAACGTTTTTAAGAAGATTTCTGTCTGTGTTGTACGTGAGCACTCATCGGAAACTCCCTAATCATTTTAGGATACGCATCTAAATATGTCCCATTATTTTTTTACTGTTTTAAAATTGGTCACACTTCGGACGTTTTGGACCCTAGAAGAACACACGTGCTTGTTACTTAGACACATATGAAACACATTGCAAGTTTGAAAAAAGTAACTTATCTAATGATAAAATTAATTATACCTTTTAATCTCTCCTTTAATAAATTTTTTAATTTTAAAAATTTTAAAACACAAAAATTCTAATTTGTTTACGAATAGAGTTTTCTAAAATAGATATTCAAATATTTTGTTCACATTTCTTTTCCCGTATGTAGAATGTGGAAAATATTTTATTACTATTTTGATAATATAAATATATTTGCAATGTTCAAAAAAAAAGAAGAAGAAGAAATAGTTATTATTTTCATGTGTGTAAACAAATATATATATATATATATTTATTTGATGACGTGTCATATCTCAATTTTTTGAAAATTGTTGTGTCGTCATGTCCATATCATGTCATGTTTGTGTCTCGCGTTCGTTTTCGTGCTTCTTAGGGAAAACCATATTTCATTTACACTATGTTTGGATCTTTGTTTTGTGGCATGAAAGGAAAAGGAAAGGGAGAACAATGAAGTGAAGGAAAGGAAAAGGATAGGAAAGAGAATGAAGTGAAATAAGCTAAATTTCTGTCTTTCGTTTTGTTGCATTAGGAAATGAGATAATAATAATAATATAAAAAAAAAGAATAGTTATTTATCAAAGAAATATATTTTTCTTGATTGGTTACCCATATAAAATGATTAAGAAGAAGTAGTTTCATTTCCTTCCCTGGACAAATCCAAGATACAAACATAGCCTTATGGACTACTGATTCTGTTTCAGTTGGTTTGAAAAGAAGCTCACCACTTTGATTTCCAATCTCTAGTAAGGATTGTAACCTGGTTAGTTTGAACTATCAACCTGGTTAGTTTGAACTATCAACCAGGTAAAGTTGCCACTGTACGCCATGAATGATCACTGACTTCAAAGGTGGTGGTGTAGGTTTATACTGTAGTTGAACGTGAACTCATTATTATGTTATGTAGGTGTTAATAGACAGAACAATATTCTTGTATGTTTGTTGATCAGAAGATTCTTTAAGGTGCTTTGACCAGAATTGAAAATAAACTGTCCTTTTATTTCCACCATTTTCATGAGGGTTTTGATTTTTTTTTTTTTTTCCAAATTTCCAGGCTAGTCAGCAAATGGAGGAAAATTTACTTGCTGGAAGAGGAATTATGTTTGATCGTGTTTTGGAAGCTGTGACTTACCAGGGAAGTGGAGATAAAATTAAATTACCACCGTCTTGCTTCACGGAGTTGTCTGAACAAGGTGCTTTTGACAAAGGACCCCTGCACTTCCGGTTATCAGTAATTAATCAAGAGGCTACTTCAGATGTCAATAATGATGATAGACAAAATCATGGGACAACACATGCTGGTGTCTTGGAATTCACTGCAGAGGAAGGTTTAGTCGGGCTTCCTCCTCATATATGGAGTAACTTATTCCCTTCTGGTGCTCCAACGATTTCATTGATTGAAGTTCGTTATGTTTGGCTTCCAAAAGGAATTTATGCGAAACTTAAACCAGATGAATTGGGCTTTTCAGACATACCCAATCACAAGGCTGTCCTTGAAACAACCCTTCGCCAGCATGCAACTCTTTCACAAGATGATGTTCTTAAAGTCAACCATGGTGCTCTGACATACCATTTACGTGTTCTTGAGTTAAAGCCATCTTCGAGTGTATCTGTTCTAGAGACAGATATTGAGGTTGATATTGTGGGTCCTGATTCTGCTTCAGAGAACACAAGTCAACATGTCCTGAAACCTCTCATATTTGGAACTTCGGAATCTGGAATTGTTGAGGAAGGGAACTATATATATTACAAGTTCCCAATAGATGAAGAAACTTGGGGGAGGATTTCTTCTGGGGATGCCAAGATTGAGGTAAAGGTAGAATCAGATACACTGGATGGGGATACTGACCTTTACATTTCAAGGCATCCTCTCTTATTCCCAACCCGGCACCAGCATGGATGGTCTTCTCATGATGTGGGTTCAAAGGCTTTGATCCTTAGCTCCAAGGACCAGAGCTTGGGAACAGGTACTTATAGCATTGGTGTATATGGCTTTAAGGGAATGACAAAGTACCAGATATCAGTAACCATTCAAGATAACCACGAGCGTAAGGTGGGTCAACAAGCTGTGTCTCCCTCATCATCTATGGAGATTGATACTGTAGAGTGCAGGAATTGCAAGCATTATGTACCTACTAGGACTATAGCACTGCACGAGGCATACTGTAGCAGACATAATGTCATCTGTCAGCATGCTGGTTGTGGAGTTGTTCTCAGGATTGAGGATGCCAAAAATCATGTCCACTGTGACAAATGTGGACAAGCTTTTCAACAAGGAGAGATTGAGAAGCACATGAAAGTTTTTCATGAGCCACTTCACTGCCCATGTGGAGTTGTCCTTGATAAGGAACAGATGGTAAGTAAGATACTTTCAACATTTTTTTGTAATTTGTAATTTATTTGATGTTTTCTGTTGGATGTTTCTCTAACTACATGCTCTTCTAAATACTGGCACCAGACGGGTTCAGTCCTGGCCATCAATCAGCAGGCTGCCTCATTGATTGGCAAATTTCAAACATCTTTGGATCAGTAATATGGATTTCCAAAGATGTCAATTTCGATTGGTGCATTTTGCATTATTTTCAATCAAGGGGCAGTACCTCTGTTTGGCTTTCGAGACTGATGACTTGATAAAGAATGTGAACTAATGTCATAGATTTGGTTGTAGCTCCTCTACTGAAAATTGTAATACCTACTAAACAGCCAAGTGTTCAAGGTTGCTGCTGAAGTTGCCCAAGATGAAAATGCTAGAAGTATTAGAGTAAAACTTACGAGCTGGAGCAGAGATGTAATTTAGGAAATGAAAACCTCCAACTTTTCTTGTAGTAGCCTCATTTTTTTCCTCTTTTGGCAGGTGCAACACCAGACCTCAGATTGCCCCTTGCGCCTAATTACATGCAAGTTCTGTGGAGATATGGTTCAAGCTGGGACTTCTGCTGCAGACGTACGGGACCGATTAAGAGGACTTTCAGAGCATGAGAGTGTTTGCGGGTCCAGAACTGCCCCATGTGATTCGTGCGGGCGAGCTGTCATGCTGAAGGAGATGGACATTCACCAAATTGCTGTTCATCAAAAGAACTAATCCAAAATTGCTTTTCTGCTTGTGTTCTGGGAATGAGTTCACCAATTTATGCCTTGAAGGCTCTGGTTCGTGTGGACTATTGCCGAAGACATCACTGCTGCTTCTGCTACCGGAATGTAGAGCTCAATCAGTTAGAACTATTGCAGTTGTATTATTTTATAAATTCTTAACGCTTTGTTTGAGACTTGGATTTTTAGTTGGAAGAGTAAATAAAAAGGAAAACGTGATGAAAAATAGAGTAAAATTACTCTTTCATTTTGTTATAGTTTTCTTTACCTTCTCTTTTTTCACAAAAAATTCGGATTTCAAAGAGGAAGTAAGTGACCATTTGGATCTACAAAATCAAAATAGGAAGTGCCCTCATGTCAATTGCGGTGGTTGTAGTTTTCTTCTCATTTATCTGATAAAATTGGCTCTTGCCATTTTGTTTATTATGCGTATTCACAAGAGTACAGGGGGTGCTGGAAACCTCTACCATTGCAGCAACTAAGAGCCCTTCTTTTTTGGTTGAGGCACATCAAAAATTATGCTTTTTTTCTATAAATATGTACATATCTACTGGGCAATGCCTGGGTGGGTGAACCTCAATTTGAAGTCAGTGTCACATGTTTATATTTGTATTATCATAATTTTTCTCAATATCTATTAATTTTAAAGTAAAAATACAAATTTAACATATTCCGAAAATAATAATTTCATTACGTAAACTGTAGATCCTACTTTTCTCGGGTTGTAATTGCCATCGGTAATTGGCTCGTCATTCACATTCAATATCCTTAGAAAAATGTTATTATTTTAAAATATTTATAAAAAAAATTTCATCAAAATGATATGATAATGGCATTTTGATAATAAGAGTCATCATGTGAGTATTGTATTTTAAAGTAAATGACTCTTATTCAACTACATTATTCTGATAATAAATTTTATATAAATTTTTTTTGCATAGCATTACTTTTTTTTATTTTAGTATTGCGGTTAGAAGTGTCCGAGACAAGTTTAACGCAGCTCAACTATTTTTTTTTTCAGTCTGGTCAAAAGACAAGCTATTTACTCCGAGGCTAAGGTATTTATAAAGAATAAATTCATTGTGGACTGCCCCAAGTGTTAAATCTGGTTTGGTATATATATGCATTTTTTTTTTTACGCAAACTAAGTATTCGAGTCAGTTTGTGAATGCCTCAACTAATACTCGTTAATGCATATATGTTGTACAAAACTGCATTTACGAAAAACAAAAAGAAAAAGAGAAAATACCATCCATTTCATTTCTTGATAGATTGGTAATTCCCCCAACTTGTCATTTTGCGAGATGTGAAGACTTTCCAAATTTGTGCCCAAAAAAACAAAAAAGTGAAGATCTCCCAAAACACTTCCATTTTTAACTATACTTTGCCTTGCACCCAATAAACAAACATCCCAAGGTTCTTTTCTTCTGGACTAAACCCACCGTTTCTTCATATTCGGCCCAACAAACACAGCAAGAGACAGCATTAGTCCCGATGCGGTCCCAATTCCTGCTGGCATAAACCATAATTTACGTACTCGTCTCCTCCAATACCAAGTCTGCTACGCCGAAACGCGTCGAGTTTTTAGAGAGAGAAAGTGAAGGGGAGGAGAGCGAGAGAGCGAGAGAGAGAGAGAGGGATTGCGCTAGATCGCCTGTTCCGGAGTTCAGATCAGTCACTAATCGATCGATTGGTATCAGATTCGATTCATGGACGAGGTGATTACAGCAGCCGATGCGTCGTCCAGCAGCCAAACGGCGTCGTCTCCGACTGCCCTCCTCCCTCCCAACCTCCCTCTACTCTCTGCATTCCTCTCCTTCTCTCTCGCCCAATTCCTCAAGCTCTTCACCACCTGGTTCGTTAGATCTCTCTTTCTAATCGTCTAAAAGTTTGTTGCTTTGCCCTCTGGTGTCTGGTGTTAATATTGTTGATATCAAATTGTTTGCATGTTGTGTTTAGGGCACTGAACTTTTGTTACCCGAAGAATTATAAATTGTAATTGTAGAAAAATAGGATCTTCTGTTTGAATTTATGCTGAAATGAAGAGTTTGCTTTCACCTGATGAAACAGTAAGGAAATTGGAGACGTAGCAAAACTGCTCACAATAATTTCTATACAGCATTATACTGCTATAGCATATATTTGAGTAACATTATATCTCACTCTCAGTTGTTGTTTAGGGTGTTGAATTTGTAAAAACATTTCAGCTGCCGTCTACTGGTAGGATTTAGCCACTTAATGACTATGAGATAGGGTCGGAGTAATGAAGGGCAGGTGTGGAATGACATTTGGGTTTTCTTCTTGTGTACAGATTCCACTTGTCATCTTGGAGATCTCGTACGAAATTGTTGTATAACTAGGATTCGTCGATACCCATTACCATGCTAATTATGCATTTGACATAATAGAATCTTGCCAACATTTGAAAATTATAGAAACAAGACACTGGTATGGTGAGAGCCAGCAACACATATTCGTGTGTGCACAAATGTTGTTCCTTTCAACCTTCAGCTACTTCTGTAATGAAGGAAAAACCATATCCTAACAGATTTACTGCATGTGTATGGAGTGTTCTTTCCCATTTCCTTGTGTTCAGGAAATGGTGACTTACCATCTCATGCTACTTGTTGCTATTGTATTTATTCCTAGAGTGAATGAATCCTATAGTCCCCTTAGTTTTATGCCTATCAGTGCAGTATAGACTACAGTCACAAGCCTTTACAAGATCATCCCTAAAGTTCTCTACGTGTCTTACTTTCCCATTGTTAGGCAGAGACAATAGGGATACTAATTTTTGCCTGAGCACTTAATGCATGTGCCCAGCCCGAGCATACCCATTAGTTGGCGTAGATTAGGCTGCTAAGTTGCTTGGACATTCAACCTTAATTTAACCTTACGGCTTCCATATGCTATTACTAAAGTTCATTTTTTCTGAGTTTCTGACGTATCATGAGGGTGTACAGGGTTGCACTCCCATTTCATTGGCGCCATCTAATACAAAGGGTTCTTAAGTAGTTGTGCCACTGATATGTGAAGTTTAAGGCAGTCTGAAGTCTAAATAGAAGTATCCAGGGGATGAGATCGTGAAGTTGATATACCCCTATACCACCATTTAGGTTAGATTATACTTGGTATTTCTCATCTTATTTCAGAAATTTTGATTTAAGAGGTATTTTTGTTTCTCTAAAACCATAAAAAAAGAAAAAAAGAGAATCACTCATTCGAGCTCCAAACTTCAATACTATTGCAATGCTTTGCTATTTTTGGTTATTTTATTGCTGAAAATTCTTTCAAGGTGTAAATTGTAGTAGTTGAAGAATTGGAACTGCAAATTTGATCCTTTTGCTACATCACTATTCTGCTTCGGTTGAATTTGAATTATTGAAGCTACTGAAGAACACGATGCATATATTTTTCTGGTGTAGTAGCTCATTTTTTTCAACATGTTTCTCCTAGATGCTCAGGTATAAGGAAAGGAGATGGGATTCTACAAGAATGATTGGTTCTGGTGGAATGCCGTCATCACATTCTGCAACAGTGATGGCTTTAGCAGTAGCTACAGGTCTGCAAGAAGGAACAGGGGGACCAAGTTTTGCCATTGCAGTTGTCTTGGCATGTGTTGTACGTACCTTATAACCAGGTTTTATTCTTCTTATTTGTTTTCAATTTTTTGTTTGGTTCTGGCATTCTTATGTTTATTATATTCCTCGTTTCTCTGATGACTAGGATATTTGTGAAAATACAACATTAGAATTGATCAATTCCAATTTTCTATTATTCTGACATCTTTACTCCAGGCTTGATGAGATTTTAAGCTTATCATATTGAAAATCTGACTTAATAGTTGGTTTAGCAGCATAAATGTGGAGCATTCTTTTGTTCTATAACTCTGTTTTATTTTAAAATTTAATGAACTCTTTACAACCATCATATTATTACGAGGTCAATGTTTTTGCTTTTGTCCTATATCTCTATGTTATTTTAAAATTTAACAAACTCTCTGAAAAGGTTTTCCCTGTATTTATTTGAACAGCCTGGTGATTGATATGGATAAAATATATGCAGGTTATGTATGATGCCTCTGGGATCAGACTTCATGCTAGTCGGCAAGCCGAAGTAAGATTGCTTGTCATAATTAAATAGAATGTGGTTGATATATTTGTTGGTTATCTATATTAGTCTTGTGATGACATCATGATTTGATTTATATATATACCCACCAAACGAAGAAGAAGAAGGAAAACATAAGGATTAGACCCTCATTTTTAAGAATTCTTTATCACTTACAAATTGCTAAGCAATTAGTTTATGTGCTCACTGGTATTTCATTTCATGCTATTTGCAGTTGTTGAACCAAATTGTATGTGAATTTCCTCCAGAACACCCTTTATCCAATTCCAGACCTCTGCGTGATTCACTTGGGCATACTCCACTTCAGGTCTGTTAACATTCTGTTCTGAATAATTATATGTTAATTGCTTTAAGCTTGTACTTTTTTTCATTTTTCTTTTCCATGAAATTGTAATATTGTATGTAGTTACATGTAGGGGCGGATGGAAGGGGGGGCGGGTGGGGGCCACGGCCCCCCAAAGTTTTGAAAATTTTGTTTATACCCTATAGATTTGTTGATATTTAGAATAGAATATAGTGTATTGGCCCCCCCAAAAAATTTTAAATTTCCCTTCACCCTTGTAAAATTTTGGATATTTAGAATACCATATAATGTATTGGTCCCCCAAAAATCCAAAAAAAAAAATTCTTAACCCTCCTTTCAAAACAAAAAAAGAAAAAGAAAATGGCCCCCCCTCAACTAAAATCTTGGGTCCGCCACTAGTTACATGACAAAATCTGTTTTCCTGCAAATTTTCAACTTGATTACCTGGATGCAATATAGTCAATGGACATAATATTCATCAGTTGTCATAAGCTCTGTAGAAATTGAGTTTCATGGTAAGAAGGTAAAAGATTTTGGGCTCATATCATCATTAAAACTATAGAAATACAAAGGATTCAATGTATACTGTTAAGAATCCAAAATAGACATTTGACGGAGGTTTTGACTTCTAAAACTTTATCCAATTCTGTCCTATAGAAATTATGCATTCCAAGCATGGAAGTAATTTAAAGTTCTCATGGAACAAAAGATTACAACATATTATATCCTCTGTTCTACACATTGTTGCCTCCATTTCGCTTGGTTGACTGCTTCTATAGATAAGGCGGAGCGTCCTTGGCTCAGCATTATAGCACATAGGGCTTCGGCGCTACTACAGCATTTCACTAACTCGATTATTGCCAAGGACTGAAGCTTGTTAGGCAATCATTTGCATTTGCAGTTTGCACCCATTATTTGTTTTCCATTTCAAAATGGAAGGAAAAGACAAAAAAAAGGAAAAAAAATAAAATTCATTCTCAAAATGCCTTATTCACCTTTCTTTCTTCATTTCCATGAAGAGGAATTAAGAAAACAAAGTTTAGTAGAGATTATTTTTTGCGGTTTGTTACAGGTTGTTGCTGGTGCCGTGTTGGGATGCGTAGTCGCATATCTGATGAAGAACTCCAACTAGGGGGTGGACCTTGCAGTATCACTGAGACTGATTCATTCACTTTGTCACCAATGGGCTGTGTGAGATATGCACAGCAATATTAGCTAGGAAGATTAAACACTACTACTGTAAAATGAGCTCCTTATTATTTATTTGGATTGTGGGTTAATAATAATCTCTGTTGACTTTCAGACTACTTGCATATATGAAAGAATATTTGACATTCAGTGAATGACTCTTCCCCATGCAACATTCTTGAAAATTGAGAGATGCTTGGTGGGTCCTTGACAAAGCAGCATCCTAGTAGCTATAACTCCTTTGTTTGTAGTAATTTTCTGGTGATACAAAATCAGTGCGATGCAGGCTTGTGTATATATCTCCCTTATGCTAATGAGTTGGTCAATGCCGACAGGCAACAACTACTACTTGCAGAACATGCTATAAATTAATTTGGTTCACTGTTCAAACAACTTGAGCAGTTCCAAGGCATAAACCTTCCATAATCTAGTAGATAGTTTTGGTAACTTCAAATGTTTGAAGCTATTTTCTGCAATGGATGTGGCATAAATTCATGTCTCTTGACAGGGTTTAAGAACCAGAGAAGTATAATTAAATTTGGCCTAGAGATTGTCTGTTGAATCTTAAACTTCTTGGATTTCTTCTTATTCCCAAGGGAAACAGTAGTTTGTGAAACAATTCAAAAGTCCAAGATAGTTCAATGGATAATTCTAGCCATTTTATCAGTTGGCAATGCATGCTGAAAAATAACTAAATAAATAAATACGTGCTTTCACCCTTTTCATTTTTGGCATGCCTTGCATGGAATCATTTCAAAATATTGTTTCCATTTTTCGTGTTTTCATAGACAAAAATAATGAAAAATTTGTATATATCATTATCATTTTTGTATGGAAAGTAGATTTTCAATGATCATAAACTAATTTAAAACTATTTGTTAAAAAAGTTATTTTTAGTAAACTGTTTTCGGAAATTAATTTTGAAAAACAATTTATCAAAAAAGTTTTATACTGTTTTTATTTTTATTTTCGATAACAACCAAAGAATGAAACACAATGTCACGTGCCTTTCAAGGATGCGCAAATTTTAGTGGTAATAAAATACCAACGGCTACGGTTGCCACTAAAATGGCAACAAGATTGATGGGTTTCGATCCTGAATCCAATAACGTCAAATGACTAAGATTGATTTGGTTTTGAGGTTACTATGACCCCAAACCCGAATCAAACCTTACCATTTTACCTTGACCAAATCACAAAACGGCACAAGACGTATCATACGTATTCTTTTGAAGAACTACCCACATTTTTCGCGCTATTAACCGACTAACGTGTTTCGCTCTCATTGGTTCCTTAGCAACCTTATCGTAAAACAGGCTCGTTTTTCGAATTAGAAAAACCCAACGTTTCTCGTGCCGGGCATAGCCTTCCGTCTGTTTCCCGCTCTAAGTACATAAACACCAGAGAGAGAGAGAGAGAGAGAGAGAGAGAGGTTGAGGAGGGAGAGAGAGAAATGCACGCAACTGATCAAAGAAACACACTCGAAATTGCGGTTTCGACTCTCATTTTAAATGCTCCTTCGCTGTTCTTCTCCGTTCACAACCTTGAAACCGTCCCATGCCATTCAATGTAATCCCGTGTTTCCATCCAAAAACTCTCTCTCTCTCTCTCTCTCTGTTTGACTGTTCTCAATTGAATTAACCTTTGCAGGTGGAGATTAAGAAGAACTGGCAATGACGAAGAAGAGATCTTCGTCGTCGTCGTCCGTACGCCGACTCTTCTCGCTCGGCTCGAAGCTCGTGATCTCGCTCTCGGCCCTCCTCTGCTTTCTCGCTCTTCTCAGGCTCCACTCCCAACAGACCATATCTAACTCTCCCACACTCCATACTTTCAACGATCACTTTGAAGGCTCTCCCAAGGTCGCTTTTCTCTTCCTCGCTCGCCAAAATCTTCCTCTCGATTGCGTCTGGCACAGCTTCTTCAAGGTCCATAATTCTCATCCCTCTCTTTGGTTACACATATACGTTTATACATTTTCGTAGTCTCATATATATATGCATACTAAGAGCGAGATTCTGAACATGTGTTGTAATTTTCGAATTATGTGTTTATAGAATGGAGATTTTGCGAATTTCTCGATTTACATACATTCAAAGCCTGGTTTTGTGTTTGATGAGACAACAACAAGTTCAGCGTTCTTTCATGATCGTCAACTGAGAAAGAGCATACAGGTACTAATTCAATATATTGTACATTGGTGAATGGCTTCGATTTATTTGCTTTTAGCCTTTTAGGTTAATCATTTGTTCGTTGCTAAACTTTTCACTGAATTTGTATCTCCAGTGTTTGTGGTTTGTTGTCATTGAGTTGGACATTTGCATGGCAGGTGGATTGGGGGGAGCCGACTATGATAAAAGCAGAGAGGTTGTTACTTGAGGCTGCTCTTGATGATCCGGCCAATCAGAGATTTGTTCTTCTCTCTGACAGGTTGTTTGCATTTTCAGTTTAGCTATCTTTTGAGAATTATCTATCACTTCATTTACTTGAACTGTTATAATTTGCGTAGCATTGCCAATCATATTACAGATCTTAAGAATTCTTGGAGCATTTATGTAATTGGCCTGAAATTGTTCTCTAGAATATTCAAGGCCGTCTTTCTATTAAGTCCAGCAGAGGAAACATGAGTTGTTTTCTTACTACATTTACATGAAAGACAATAGCATCTCATCATTTCCTATTCCCAGTTGTCTGATTTTTTTTCCTCTGACCCTGGGTCTCGCATTTCAAAGCCATTTTGTTTACCTTTCTTTTCTATTTGCTTATTTTTATTATCACACCACACCAAACATCTATTTCTATGTGGTTTCTTTTCTTATAGAAATATCAGTCAGCTAAGTGACTTCTCCATTTTTTGATTTCTTTCACCTTATTCATGCATTCCTGTTGATAATTAATCCATTCCAAAATCTGAATATAACTTTATAAGTTGCTCATTGTACAGCTGTGTGCCTTTGTACAACTTCAGTTATATATACAACTATCTGATGTCTTCTCCAAGAAG
Source organism: Euryodendron excelsum (assembly GCA_033060915.1). Taxonomy (NCBI): domain Eukaryota; kingdom Viridiplantae; phylum Streptophyta; class Magnoliopsida; order Ericales; family Pentaphylacaceae; genus Euryodendron; species Euryodendron excelsum. The sequence goes on from CM065386.1 coordinate 13,699,390, forward strand.
TTTTGTTGACAGGTAAAATAGGCATGACTGATCAACATACTAATGCATTTCTCTGTAAACACTACTATATCAGCACCAGAGATGTTTATTCTAGAAATTTGGATCTGAATGAAATATTAAAGCTGATAGTTTTCTGTAGTTTGTGTGTTACAGCTTTCGTAATGTAAAAGAAGGTCGTTACAATCCAATTATGTCACCTATAATACCAAAGCACACATGGCGAAAAGGATCCCAGGTTTTTTTTTTTCTCTTCCCTTATAGTTTCGTTTCGTAAAACTGAATTAAGGTTGAACATTTCTGGATTGGAATTGAATAGACAATAAGGCAAAAACCACAAGAAGCATGAAAATTGTAGATAAAGATATCAGGTGTATTTGTATAGCATTAATGGTATGACTCAATTGTTCTGGTTCATGGATATGATAGTTTCTGTTAAAGTTGACAAAATTTACCTAGACTTCTATGCTTAGTCCTGTTACTAAACCTTGTTTTTTTTGTCTGTCAACTTGCTTAATTATGTAATACAAATCTAATGGTTGTCTATACAGAACTTATTAATATCAGGAACAGTTATTTGTTTCTATCATATTAATGGCTGGTTTAATGACAGCTGGCCTTGTCTATGGCCTTGTATTACAGGAATTCAGTCTGCTGGAGCTTTCTTTTCTAGGATATTGGAGGCAGTTTATCTGCCATCCAATATATTTGCATCCAAATACTTCTTGGTTTTTATCCAACCATTATGCAATTATATTGTTCGATTGAAAACATGAATGAGCTTTTTGGATGGGTATTGATCCTTATCTTATACTTGCTGTGGGATTTTGGTGATTTGATTTCAGTGGATTACATTGGTCAGAAGACATGCAGAGGTGGTTGTGAATGATAATACTGTTTTTCCCATCTTCAAGAAATTTTGCAGCGTATGTAAGCAAACAAAATATTGCCTTTTTGAATGCAGTAAGTTGCATTTTTTTCTCCTCTAAGAAAGCAGTAATGAGTATGCTGACTATGAATCTTCTTATAACTGATTCTTCATTGCCTCACTAAAAAGTATATGCAATTTGTGGCTGATTTGTTCATCGCCAGTGACTTGCTACATCTGAAACATGACACTACTGAATTATGTTGTGACTTTGTTTATATCATCTACTAATTTCTACAAACGTTTATGATCTTCCAGCGACTGAAACGGCGACACTTTATAGACTTAACTAACCCAGGAGAGGGATTTCTAGTAAGTGAAATCCCTTCATTTTCAGATGGAAAACCAATATGTTTATTTATTCATTAAGGCTTTGAAGTCAGATGAAGTTCATAATTGTACTCTCCTCCAACCAAACGACTAAATGCTTTTTTCTTTTTCTTTTTTTTAATTGTGAAGAAAAAACTTCTGAATCATCACAATTGTATCCCAGATGAACACTACGTGCAGACTTTACTTGCAGTAAGTAATAAACTGTGTTGTAAAATATTTATTTTACCTTATCTCATAATTGCTGGATGTTTTACTCATATCCTTGACAGAGTTGTTAAGTGGCTTTTATCTTCATTAACATAAATGATAGTTATCAATCTGTCTCATTTCTGTTATGGCCTCTCATTTTGGTATTTTGGGCTAACAGTTTATTAGCATTAATTAATCTCCTTCTTTTTCTGTTATTGGTGTTCTACAATAAGTTGAATGGCCTAGAAGCTGAACTTGAGCGAAGAACACTGACCTACTCCACATGGAATCTGTCTATTGGGAAAAAAGATAGAAAATCTTGGCACCCTATTACATTTCAATATGCAAATGCCAGCCGACAACAAATTAAAGAAATAAAGGTGAGTTATTGGGTTGCATTCATTCCAAGTGCTTGATGCTCAAATGAATTGCATGACATTGCCTGATCCAGTTACATGCATAACCTTTTATTCAGATACTATATGCTTATGTGTATTAGTTATGTTGACCATGGTCTAATAGGACTATTGGGGGCTGCTTAAAAGGATGAAATATGACACAGTCATGATCCTTTTGATGTGGAAAGCTCAAAAATTTTACAAATTATAACTTGGCTTATATCTGTGTTTAGCTACCATAATTTTCAATTGAATCGCGAGTGCATTTTCTTTCTTTGTGCCTAAAAACTGGACTTTGGATGTGCTTCAGTCATATGTAACTAAAGCACAACAAAAGCATTATAGCATATGAGAACTCCAATTCCATCTCACCCTATATGTGTTGTTGATCATGCTTAACAATCTTCAATTTTCCCTTTTTCTTGTTCATGCTCAGGCTTCCATTATGGCTCTTTTTAGTTAACTGCCGAAAGTTCATTTGCCTCTGTAAACTTTTATTTCTATTTTCCGTTCTCTGCTGATTCGCGACCAATTCCCTTGTTTTTTAATCTGGCAGGATATCAACCACATTTACTATGAGTCTGAAGACCGAACTGAACAATGCCGTATTAATTCTACACGTGCTCCATGTTTTTTATTTGCAAGGAAGTTCTCACGTGGGGCAGCTGTGCGCCTTCTGACTGCTGGAGTGGTTGGTTCCTATAATGCAACTGTCTTGTTGGATAGACTAACATGAATACCATATCTTCATTCATTAGGCACACAAGCACGCATATATATACATATATGCATAGCAGCATTGCAAGTATACAGGGATATAGGTACATGCAAAGAACAGTTTCCTGACCATTACCAACAACTGACACACAAAACACACGAATGTACAGCGAACATGGCATATTTATTTCTTGTTGCTTCGTGTAGATAAGATTGGAGATCTGTGTGAAGCTATAATTTTAGTCTCTAACATGTTTGTGGGTTGAGGATAGTTTTCTGAAGTCTGAAGGCTCGTAATAAGGAGAAGTCTACTTGCTTTGCTTCATGCTTTCATGAACAAGGAAGGGGGAAGTACAGTTTATATTGCTTGACCACTCTGCATGAACTGGAATTATCCATTGATACATCATTTCCTTCTTTTATGGTATCAGATCATCTAAGTGCTTGACAAAGCTTGGAAATGTATTGTGGAAGATACTGGAGGTAGGAAGAATTTGAAAATCCAAGATGCATCCATTCTTTCCATCTGCCTGATGAAGTATAGTTGAATCAATGAAATATTGTTGTCTGATACATAAAATACAGAAAAAATGATAAATAGTAAATGAAAAGTTGATTTCCAAATGAGGCGTCAATTGAGTCATGTATGAGACATTTCTATTGTTGTCTGATGCAAATGGGGAAAAAAATTGATTATAAGTAAAATAAAAAGTTGGGGAATACTATTTTTGCAGCACCCAATGCCTATACAAAGATAGAGCTTTGGAGCTAGAAATAGTAACTGGAAGTAAAAACAATGCCCTTTACATTGTGTTAGTATTTCAAACTCGAGTTAGTGGTGTTGCAGATAGCATCTTTATTTTTAGGTATTACTTTCATTGTGTTTTTATCTTCTATAATTGATGGGTCCTCCACTGCAAAGTGTAAATCTGGGTGCCAGTAGTTGGTATTACTGTACCACTAAATATTGTTGAATGAATTAGGTAATTGTCCTATTTTAGTGAGCCTTATGAGTCTCCATACATATTTCAAGAGTTTGGCCCTTTTATAGGTGGTGTGTGGGTTTGGACTCCTTTGGCTTGAGTATGATTTTGTGTTGTCTTTTGCTGGAGATCGAAAGCAATATTGGACAAATGGTTGTTGCAATTTTATTCCTATATAAGATTATACACCTTTTCTTAAAGAGATTGTAATGCGTTACTGATAAATTGATGAGGGCATTCTAGCAAACCAAGGAGTTCATGCCCTGGAAGAAGTAGAGCATCTTCAAGCTGCTCCCAGAGAGTTTCAGAGCTTACTGTTAACGGATATGGCGGGTTTTAGTTACAAGAGATTTGTTTAGTTTCTTGTTTATTTTTCTTTGCACCAAAAAAAAGAAAAAAGAAAAAAGATAAGGACATTGCTTGAGGAAATAATTCATTGCAAGGTTTGATTCAGAAGTCTACATCACAAATGTAACACACATCAAATTATAATGAGAGCCTTTTGTTTTCTTTTTGTCAATTAAAATTCACATAAGAATATAATCTATAATGGAGTATGGCAAAATTCCAACAGAGCTGCAATACTTAATAATTTGAATCATACTATTACTACTTGTTTTATTTTTCTCTTGAGCTATTTTCATTGTTCTTGGTGCAATTTACTCAAGGCTGTTAATTATTTTCATGATATATCAATTTTTTTTCTGACAGCGTGCGCCAGATATCTGACCATTGGAAAGACTAAGTTTTTGTAGTAACATTTTTTTTTGGGAAAAAATTGACAGCACTAATTTAAATTTTAGTTTAAATTCTATAAAAAAAAAAAAAAAAAAACATGTAAATGCATGACAGAAGATGCAAGGTTTCTTCTGCATGGTTGTTGCTGCTTAATGAACCGCATCTAAGGAGGGAAACCTATGTGCTGATATTTCAGTGAAGATGCGAAATGATCAAAAGCAACAACTAAGTGAGACTTGAAGATCCCCTCTAATCACCACCGAGTGGTTGGTGTTGTAGGAAAAATATGTCGTATAATATTTTTCATATAATTTGTAGTCACAATAAAATAAAATGAAACATAATGATATTATTGTCATGTAGTCATTATAAAGTGAAATCAACAACATTAAATAATGTGCGTGAAATAATATAATATGATAGATTCAACAAGTCTTATATAATGAAATAATAAAATATGTGATGCAGGGGAGACCAAGTCGAGTGTTACACACTCTCGGTTTAAGACAAATTTGTCCCTCACACAGGTGCTTATGGAATGAACGGACGTCTATCTCCAGATAAAATGATCACAATCTTGAATAAATAGCACTACAATATTCAAAATTCAGCAAATCAACCTTTTGATTTTACTTTCTCAATGTTTGGAATGAATGCATCATGTATGACATAAAATAGTGAGGAATTTCCGTCTAATTCTATAAAGAATTATGACATTTAATTCTATATAGAAACCTACGACATTTCTAATAAAATCAATATGATATGATAATGAGCACACTGCATTTTCTACATAGAAAAAACTGCAGTCATTCTGTAGAATTTCAACACTGAAATTCAATACAGAAACACCTAAGAAAGTGATAGCATTTTCACAGAAATTCATCACACAGAATATATATAATCATATGAAAACACGACCGGTAAAATAAGAAATTAACCAGATGAAACCTGGATAGAAATTCGTACAGAATTTCTAAGACAGAGATAAAAATGTGAAAGGACTAATTGAACAGTCAGAATCTGCCTGGAACAGTCGCCGGAATCTGGACAACAATTCGCTGGAGATGTGCATTGATGTCGCCGGAATCTGGGAGAGAGAGAGAGAGAGAGAGAGACGAAAAAGTTGTTTGAAAAACTGTATCTTGTTCGAAGGGAAAATCTTTCTATATATAGAAAGAATCGCACCCCTTCGAAATGGTGCCAGCCAAACGCGCCCTTAGGAAGGGTTACAACTATTGGAATTTAAATTTGAATCGGTTCGGTTCAACTCGATTCACACTAGTATGGTTCAACCCGCGTCCAAAAATATTAAACTGGTCCAAGCCATTTTAATATTAATTTAATGGCACCCGCACCCGCACCTGAACTGAACCAAGCTGAGCCGGCCAAACGGATGGGCGGGCGGCGGCGACAGCGCGTGCTTGTGTAGTTTATTGGGTCAATCCATGGGTTTTATAGGTCCTCCACTTTTTCACAAAAGTGGGGTGCCCTTTGGGGCCCAAACTTAAAACTTAGGCTTTATATACCCATCACTTTTCCCATAGAAAATCAATGTGGGACAAGCCTTTAGTTTCATCTAAAAATCAGACTCATAGTACCTACTTTGGAGGCCATTATCTTACTCAAACCTCCATGGATTTTAGCAAGTAAATGCTTGTTCTTCATCTCCTCATGGAGGAGAATGCAAAGCATCTTGGACCCACTAAAAAGGACATATGGGTCCCATTTTAACAATGGCTCAAAGTTGGTGTTTTACACAAAATATTCCAATAATCCCCCACATGAATGAGATTGGCTGTCAAAAAACAATGCACAAAGAATGCAGATGCAATTATGTATAAGAAAAAGAGTAAAGTGGAAAGTTGCCACATCAGGAAAGGTGACTTTTGGCCTTGAACCTTCCTTAGTGAAATACTATTGGGTTTATTGGCTGACCAATGAACATGATGTCTTGAATTGTTCTACCGTTTGTATAAACCGAGACAATAGTACTCACACGGGTTTCTTCCCTATCTAAGGTTGTTTTCGGTTGTGTTCGTTTTGGCCATGAACTATCCTATTTCATGAGTGCTCTAGAGAATTGAAGCTTTTACAATTCTCATGGAAGTGGCCCCCATCACACTCATATAGGTGATTTTCTTATAGAGTGAGCAGTCGTACATACTACACTTGGTAACCAAGTAAGAAGAATCATTAAAAGCATAGGCTTATTAATATGAGTATCCTGCCATACTCGTTCTATATTAAAAGCTGTAGCTTATCCTTACACTATTCAGGTAATCAATACTTCACCATAGAATTAGACAGTGGAACAATGTCCCCCATTGATTTATATTAAGTTGACCTTAATTAGGTTGTCCCGTTGAACCTAGATCTTGGGATCTCCAGTCAACTAGGTTGGGTTGCCATTAAGGTAACTTTTAAGATAATCAGCTTTAAATGCCTAATACTCTCGATGAATGAATTTCGATCTCTTACCAGGCCTAATAGTAAGATAATATCTCAATATCCTTTGATTAAATTATTAATCATTGAATAGTATATTCCTGCAAATAGTGACCTTTAACATACATGTTTGTCATGTTTTGTCATTATTAGAAATTCTCTGTGTTTTAAGACATTTATGAAATCACGTGATACTTCTTCTCTAGCTCTTGATTCCTGTGTAGAATCTGGCTGTTTATTTTCATTGCGAGAATTTCCTAAAAAATTAAAGCACTTCTTGTAAGACTTATCCATTTAAGGATTTAGCGTCTCTTGATCCATAAATCCAGTTTCCACGTTGTACCCTCTCTAGTACTTCTGGATATATATGTGATCAGAGCTCATTTGTAGACAAGGCTATCACCTTCTAGTAGACTAACCCTGGGTTTGAATAAAATTCTTTATTCCCGCTAAGATATGTACATCCTTATCACTTGCGTGAACTCATATCACGAAGTCACAACTACCGAGACTAGATCTCGTCACATATCTACTAAATTTTAGAATTTAGACTCTACTTCTTGAACCATTTGGATAACCTCATTCTTAGATTTATCAAGTAGATCGTCTGTTACCCATTTAGTTTTTCCTCTATGTAAACTATTATTATTCAGTTATAACGAAACTTCGTACATTTCTTTACTTTACTTTACTAAAGTTATCAAGACTGCACTTAGTTCATTTTCTCTTAAGGTTTCACCTCTGACTTTAAAAGTTAGAAACATTCGGATCAGTCATTCTTTCCTTTATGTGTCTAGAACTATTCTTCCTTCCAACCATAGACTTAGAGTCTTGGACCTCTTGCTTATTCATGAAGTCGTCAAGACTCTTAGTGTGAAAAGCAAATGCACAAGGAAGTCCATTATTAAAGAATGTCCCACTTCAAGAATTAGGGAATATTCTCTTGAATGATTCTAGAGTATTGGACGAATTATCGTCTACTACAGCATTTACATGCATACCTGTGTTCAAGCAGACTGGGGAATAAACACTCACACCGTTTTATAACTTAGATTACAGATAACCCGATCTATAATTCTATCAGTGTTAACACAGTGTTCTGTGGGGTATCTTAATGAGAACGTGTGTTGGAGAAAACAAAGCTTCCCCCCACATTTCTTGGATTATTCAGAATTTAACAAAGTAGTAAATATCAACTTAATTAAGAGTTGGATTCAATTTTTTCAGCAATCAAGTTACTGAAACAACTAGGTATTTATAGATAGGCGAATCTAGATGTTAAGCTACTGAAGCTACATCATCACCGTGTCTAATACCTTTTCCTCGTTTACTACATTCGTTCTCAAACTCATTTGAACATTACAACATGCGCGTTGATTACATTAAGTATACTATTCCAGTATTACCATTAAGAATGTGGATAAGTATACTCTTGGATGGTAACTTTCTTAATTTTATTATATTTCAAGGAACATTATGAGATACAATCAACATATGACAATTAACATAAAAGTTAGATATGTCATTATTATCACAAACATAGATATACACAGATACATATATGGTCACTAAAAGTGTTCCAAGTTAGCAACTAAATAAGTTATGATAAAAACCACATTAACTATACTAAACCCTAACATGAAACTAGTAAGGACTAGACGATCCTCCTGAAGAGGAACTCTCAATCACTACCAACACAGGATCAAGCGTCCTTTTCTGCGCACGCTCAAGGGTGTTTGGCCAATAAGGAGAGTCCACATCATGAGAACCCTCGGGTTGTGCTAGAAGCCTCAACCTCTGGAAATAAGCACGACACGGAGCGCTCTTGTGAGCAGTGCATCGAATCTTCCTATAGTAGTTTCGATAGCGACTCGGTCCTGCCTCATTCAATCCAATCACCTGCCCTCGCGGAATAGGCAGTGTCACTGGCCTAGGAAGAGCAACGTCGTCTGGACCATAAAGATGATACATTGTGTGTAACACAGGAGGATTCGGTGGTTGTGCAGGATTCTCTAACCCATCCTCACCAAACCAGTTCTGACCTATCTCTTCCCAAATATCTATCATGTGATCTGCAAACATATGGTAATATTCTTATGATTATGTAAGCACCCCATTTTTGACCGCTCGGTAGTCTACACTCCGTCCAGACTTATGTTCAAGTCATTGTGGGCATATTCCTATCGAAACCAATTCTCTAGGTCCAAATCCCGTCTGTCCATCGTTTCATGGGCCTGTCAGGCCCAAATAGAGGCAAAATGACCAAAATGCCCTTAGGGGCATTGTCTTTTCCTTTCCAATCCCTCTCTCGAGACAGTTTATTCCTCGAGACGGTTCCAATCCAGGCATGTCTTTTCGAAGACGGTAAGACCCCTTTCTAATCCCTCTCTCGAGACAGTTTATTCCTCGAGACGGTTCCAATCTAGGCACATCTCCTCGGAGACGGTAAGACCCCTTTCCAACCCCACTCTCGAGATAGTTTATTCCTCGAGACGGTTCCACTCCAGGCACATCTCCTCGGAGACGGTAAGACCCCTTTCCAACCCCACTCTCGAGACAGTTTATTCCTCGAGACGGTTCTAATCCAGGCACGTCTTTTCGGAGACGGTAAGACCCCTTTCCAACCCCACTCTCGAGACAGTTTATTCCTCGAGACGGTTCCACTCCAGGCACGTCTCTTCGGAGACGGTAAAACCCCTTTCCAGTCCCACTCTCGAGACAGTTTATTCCTCAAGACGGTTCCAATCCAGGCACGTCTCTTCGAAGACGGTAAGACCCCTTTCCAATCCCACTCTCGAGACAGTTTATTCCTTGAGACGGTTCCGATCCAGGCACGTCTCTTCGGAGACGGTAAGACCCCTTTCCAATCCCTCTCTCGAGACAGTTTATTCCTCGAGACGATTCCAATTCAGGCACATCTCTTCGGAGACGATAAGTCGCCTTTCTAGTCCCTCTCTCGAGACAGTTTATTCCTCGAGACGGTCCGAGTAGCGAAACTACTCACAAAACTGTTAGAGTAGCGGAAATACTCACAAATAGGTTGATATAGGGAATTGCCAACAAACCCCTGTGTCACGACGACCACCGTTAGAGTGGTGGAAACACTCAAAACCCAGGTCAACACCAGTGTCTGTTAGCCCACTTCGGTGAAAAATGACCAAGCTGCCCTTTGGACCTTTTCCGAGACTTTTCGGTCAAGATGACCATTTTGCCCCTAGGCATCCGAATGTCCCGAGAACCACACCGGCTCTGGGTATCAAACCGGTAACCATCTGAGATTGCTTTTTATAGTACTCTAAACCTTCCTTTATCTTTCCGGATCATTCCGAGTCAGTTCCGGCCAACCCGGTACAAAATGACCGTTTTGCCCCTGGTGGGCCGGTCTTCTTTTTCGACCACACCGGCTCTGGGTATCAAACCGGTAACCTCCTGAGACTACTTTTTATAGTGTTCTCAACCTCCTTTTACCTTTTCGGATAATTCCGAGTCAGTTCCGGCCAACCCGGTGCGAAATGACCGTTTTGCCCCTGGTGGGCCGATCTCCTTTTCCGACCACGCCGGCTCTGGGAATCAAACCGGAAACCTCTGGGAACATTCTAAATAATTTTTCCAGATCCCAAGTCTTCTTCCGGGACAGTCTGAGTCTGCCCCGGCAGCTTCTCGGTTGATTGACCGTTTTGCCCCTAAGGGCCCGGTCAACCTTTCCGACCCAGCTTATCCTCATTTCTCAAGTCAAATACCTCCAGGACACTATTTTAAGTGTTCCTGCTCCTTTTCGGCCTTCCGGGTCATTCCCGGCTCCTTCAAATCATTCCCGGACTTTCTGGAGTTACTCTTAGTGAAGTCAGGCTAAAAATTGCATGGTAGTCACTAGTACATGCGCCCAAATCTAGTCAAAGATACGTTACTTGCTGACCTTAAATGTTTCCTAAGTGGCTGGTGCCACTAGTAGTGGCATCAAGCCAAAAATTGGCCTGGCGCCACTCCTAATGGCGCCAATGTAAACTTTGGCTTGGCGCCACTGCAACAGGCGCTAGTATTGTCCAACCTCTATAAATACAGAGCCTCATTCAACGTGAAAAGGATCTGCAAATTCAACCTAAAAATCATATAATTCGATATACAGAGCTCGAGCACCTCCTAAACCCTAGCCTCCTTAGGTTTCCCAAACCCTAGCCACCATACACAAACCCTAGCCTCCTATACACTCATACACACCCCCATACACTCATACACTAGCCTTCAACCATCCTTTGAAGACCTGAAGAGCTGCCATCTAAAACTTGAAGACAACTCTTGAAGATTGAAGACGAAGACCGAAGACCGAAGACCGAAGAAAGTAAGGCGCGCAAAATAACAAAACATACGGTAGGCTTCCTATTTAAATTTCCGCACCTCCCCCCCCTCTCTTCTCTCTCCTAACCCACTTGGGTTTTCTCTATTTTAATCCCCCATCTCTTTCCCCCTTTTCTTTGCATGCTTGAAACAAGGGGATTCCCGGTACATGTGTAGGATTAGGTTATTAGAGAGTCACCGTGTCGGGGGCTTTCTTCTAGTCTAACCAGAGACCACGTGGGTTCGGTCCTCTTGATTATGTGGTGAAGCCTTAGCCTTGTATGTTCACGACCCCAAAATTGCATTGTGCATATCATGATCTTGCATCTTCCAAAATTTGTTTTTAAACTCGTTTTCAAAACCGTTTTCAAACTTGTTTTCAAAATTGCATTAAAATCTCTTTTTCAAAAACTTGTTTTCAAAACCACAATTCTAGGGTGATTCTAGCCTTTCCATGGCTAGGGTTGCTTTAGGAAAGTGTTACAGTAAAAGTGACTTTTATGGTCTATATTTTCAAATCTTATTGTTTTTCAAAATCGCTTTCCTAAAGTGGTTCTAGTCCTCTTATGGTTAGAATTGCTTTAGAAAAGTGAGATGTTTTTACACCTTCTAAAAACTCTCTTTTCAAAAGTCTTTCTTCCTAAAAATCTCTTTTTTAATATACTTTCCTAAAACTCTCCTCTCCAAAATTGTTTTCAAAAACTCCCTTCCAAAATCTATTTTTCAAAACTCCCTTTTTCAACTCTTTTTCAAAATGCTCTCTTACAAAATTCACTTTTCAAAAACGCTCCCTAAAAATCTTTCTAAAAACTCTCTTCCCAAAATCTTCCTTCCAGAAATTCCCCTCTAGGATTTTCCTTCTAAAATTTTCGTTTCCAAGAACACACTTTCCAAAACTCCTTCTCTTTAAAAATCTTTTTCCAAAAACTCTTTCTTCAAATTAACTTTCCAAAAAATCCTCCCTAGGATTCCCTTCTAGAAAAACCTTTGTTTCTAAAAATGCACTTTCCAAAAATCTTCTTTCCTTAGAGCCCAAATCAAACCCTAGAACCCACAATTAGGAAACCCTAATTTTCTTCCCAAAAACATGATTTTCAAACTTTGCTCCAAACCTGGGTTTCCAAAACCTCTTGTTTTCACATCCAAACGATACACGTTTCCAAAACCTTTTTTTCCACGTCAAAACTATAATTTTTCAAAACTAGGGTTTCTAGAATCTCCATTTCCAAATCCTTGTCAAATCAAATCTTTCCTTTAAGAAACCAAATTCAATCTCCCCGTTTAGGAAACTAGATCCTATCCTCCGTTTTTGGAAACAAAATCAAACCTTCTCTTTTCAAAACAAAATCCAATCCTTTCCTAATCCAACTTTTTCTTAATTCAAATCCTTCCTAAACTTCCACTTTCCTAAACCTTCAGTTTCCAAAACTTGAACATAAAAATCTTTCCCAAATTTTAAAACTCAACTTTCAAATCTTTCCTAATTCGACCTTTCCTAATTCTACCTTCTTTTCAAACCTTAACTTTTAAAACCTAAGTTTTACAACTTTTCCTAAACTCAACCTTTCCTAATTTCAAGAGTTTCTAAAATTCAAACTCTAAAACTTTCTAAACTCTAAAACTTTCTAAATTTCAAATCTTTCCAAATTCAAAACTTTCTAAATTTGAAACTTTCTTAAGTTAAATCTTTCTAAACCTAAATCTTTCCAAATTCTAAACTTTTCAAAACTTCAACATCTTTCCAAATCTAAAACTTTTCTAAACTCAAAACTTTCTGAATTCAAAACTTTCTTGACTTGAAACTTTCTAAATTCTAAGTTTTTCTTAAACTAAACTTTTCCTAATTCAAAACATTTCTAAATTCAATACTTTTCCATTTCAAAACTTTCCTAAAGTGAAAACTTTCCTAAACCTAAAACTTTCCTAAATTCAAAACTTTTTTAATTTGAAACTTTCCTAATTCCAAAATTTTTCAAAAATGAAACTTTCTTAATTCGAAACTTTCCTAAACCAAACCTTTCCTAATTCAAACATTTCCTAAATCC
>CM065386.1:13717500-13997500 GCA_033060915.1 Euryodendron excelsum
GAGTATTTGAAAATTTTATAATATAATCAGGGCATGTTTGGGGTGGGGTGACCTAAATCCTACTCCGTCCCAAATTCGCATTAGATTTTTTGTTTTATCAAACCCTGCCCCTATCCCGTTTATTCATATTTCAAACTATTCCTATTAGGGGTGGAGTGAAGTGAGGTTCGGGTTTTTTGAGTTCAATTGCTATCCATAGCTGAGGGGTTGTGCTCCCTGATGAATATTTAAATAACATGTCTGCATATTCATTTGTTGTACCAAAAATAGAAGACCCCTCTAATCAAGTGTGTCAGAGGCTTATTGCAAATAGATTGTCACTTATTTTGAAAGATATAACTTCTTTGTAATTGTGTTTAAAATTCCAATGCATACAAAATAAAAATAAAAAACCAAAGATGAAAAGACTATTGTTCGTTTAGCCCAGCTTCTACTCCTTCGTTAAAATGAAATTTCTAGAAAATTCTTCTTATAAAGTTCTTTTCAATTGGATAGTGTTTGTTGATGTATAAAAAGTGTGGGCCAAAATAGCACAAAAAGCCCAAACAATAAATAACCCAAGCCCGACCTTGAGTGGATGGGCTCGGTCGGCAGGGTGAGTTGAGCCCAATAAGACAGGTCTAATAGACGCAGAATCCTAAGCCAACCTAGACTAGGACGAATAAAAGATAAATCCAACACATTAAATCGACCCAAAGAAAAGGAGATTCCTAGGAGGAGGTTGATTCCAACTCCCAAAGGGAATATGGCATTCCGAAAATTACAAATACCCAACGCACTAAAAGGGCAAGATACGTTCACTTGAATTCTAACTCTCAATATTTTATTCGATTCATTGTGATTAGGCTTACTAACTTAATCATTGGAGTGCCTTCGACGCAAAGGGGGATGACACATTCTTATTATCTTCTTCTCTTATAGATAGTTCATACTTGTCAATTTGGTTCGTGTGTTGAATCAGGCATTCCTAAAAATTTCACTTACAATTGGTGTCGTATGTGAAAAATATTGGTCCAAAAGGTAACCCAAGAGAGGGGTAAATTGAGTTTTTCGAAGATTAATAACAATTAAGATTAATTAAAACTAATTTAAGCAATGTAACAATGATCAATCTATATGTAATGCAATATAATCAGAGAAAGAAAAAAAAACAGAGTATAAGTGTCACACCCCCAACCCAATTAGACATTAATGATGTCACATTAGGTGAGGCGTGATCGCACAGGTCGCCGTACCTGCGAACGACACCTTAACCCATACTCAAAAATAAAAGAACGCAGCGGAATAAACAATACAATGAGGAAAATATAATAAACTCTCCAAAGGAATACATTACCACTGGAAAATGATCAACATCCTTTCACAAAATTCTTTACCATTATACAAAGTTAAAACATAATACCAAAACCCAACGTCTATATAAAATACAACCATGAAACTGAAAGTAAGACAATGGAGCTGTCCCAAGCCCCGTGACTTGACATCCTGACATCGACATGATTGCCACCACGGCAAGAACCAAGACTGCAGTGAACCAAACCGTCATCTCCAAGTTACCTGTCAAGACAGTCTGTGTGGGTGTGAGCTAATTGTCAACATGCTCACGACAGATAATCAAACTCATAAAGAATGATAATAAGCACTCAAATGCATACAGGTAGAAATGATTAATATATATCTATATCATGGATGTCTCAATGCAATGCATGTATCACCCACATGTGCGCGCAATTTAGATAACGTTGGCCCAATATATTGATGGCGCGTTATCAAGGAATGCCCACCGTGGCACCCCTAGGCTAGTCCACCGTGACTAAGCCTTGGTTAACCCACCGTGGTTAACTCTCTCCAGTGCAATGCAAGACATACAATATGAATGGTATGCAATGCCACCATATATATAAAATCATCAATGTCTCCACAGAACTTCTCATATGATACCAATTTCACCTCATATATAAAAACACCTTCAACACCTCATATGCATTCACTACCACTATACATATAGAAAACAACCAATGCATTCAATATTCCACAATCCTACAATTAACACCAAGATAGATAATAATACAAGCAATATATTCACTTCTATATGAATAAGATTATCCTATGATCCCACCTGTCACCGCACACACACTATGTCAAAGATCACTTCGGGGTTGACGTTGAAGGATCTTGCTCTCCGTTAGCTCCTATCACCACAACCGTATTAGTTTAGGAAACTCAATGTATACTCCGATAATCATAGCTATAATGTCTACACAAACAAGTTATAACACTGAAATTATACATTAGAACTACTATATGCTAATCTCAATCACACTCCCAATGTAAAGCTAGAGTTGAAAATACCAAAATACATCAAGTCCTCTAATCTGCCAAAACTGACACAGGTTTCATAATCTGGACATAACTTCATGGGCTTATGCCCAAAAATTCTAAAACTTTAGAAATACCAACTAGACATATCAAAGAGTATCCAGACCAAATTGTACATTTTTTGAACATGCCTAAGTATTTATTTGGTATTTTCAAATACTGGGCAGTGCTGCAGAAACTCGAATTCAGCAATAAATAGTCTATCTTTGATAAATTAATAACATAGGTAAACGACATCTAAATGATCTGAAATTTGGTTCAGATTATCATCAACCTTTATCCTAGATACAGTAAAAATTTTATAATTTTTGGGCTACTCTAACTTGGTCGAATGCTCTGTCAAACCAGAGGTTACAGATCTGGGCATCAAAAATCTGCAGGGACAGTCCGATTTCAAAAATTTACCATAATTCGAAATTACAACATTTTTAAGTGAATCCAAAGCTCAAATGATCCTCATAACTCTAACTTACAGTGTTCAAAAATTCAGCCACAAATAAAATTTTTAGCTAGGTCGAAATGTCTCTAAACAGTAGCATTTTCATAGAGAATACTCTGTTAGGGCTGCCATGGGTGATTCTAAGTTTTTACCATGGAAGATCTCACCTCCATCCTCTTCCTTCCATGGCATGACTCATACAACATGTAATAATTAGAGAAAATAAGATGAAACAAGCATGATACTCACCTTAGATGAGGAAAACAAAGTGTAAGAAAGCTTCCTTAGATTTTTTCCCTCTTTTCTTCTTCTTCCTCTTTTCCACCGATTTCTCCTTCTCTCTTCAAGCTTCTCTCTCTCTCTCTCTCTCTCTATAACTCTATATCTCTCTCTCTCTCTCTCTCTATAATGGCAGCTATCTTTCCTCTCTTCTCCCTCCCATCATGCTAACCACTCACCCCCCACCATTCTTGTTTTTTTCCTTCTTTTTTTCTTCCTTTTCTTTCTTCATTTGCCTCCTTGTCCCCCTTTGTCATCTTTCTCTTTTTCTCTCCACCGACACCCTCCCCTCCTCTCAATTAACTTCAATATAACATAATAATATATATCTCACCCCCCCTTAGGTATTTTATACACCCACTTATTATATTTTAGGTATTTTATACATCTACTTATTATACTCACTCACCAATGTTTCACCATTTAACCATTTAACTTACCACTAATAAAATGATACAAGTGGCACACACAATTTATAATTAACCATACAATAGATGTAAATTAAATTAAATAAACTAATTTAACTACGTTTACGATGCAATTCAACTACTTATAAAAATATGAGATTAGGGTTTCACAATAAGAAAGAATACACAGATTTACCGAGGTTCAACCACAACCCGTGGTCTACGTTCTCACCCCAAGACGTCCTTGAAGTCTTCTTCCACTATGTAATCACCAATTACAAATGTGCTGCTGATTAACAAAGTGCTTAGCTCACTATACACAAGAACTCCTCACCGAGCTTTTCAATCTCCAAGTGGTTTTGTCCAAGCTCCACTTAAACTTACAAGAGTTTTGCTTTCATAAGAGAACTCTCAAACTCTCAATTACAAGTGTATAAAAGTATACAAGTAACTAACACACTCTCTAGCAAGAGTTGATTTTATAATCTGAGCTCACAAATGAAGACAGGAAGAATATTCAGAGTATATCAGTAAATCAGTCAGCTTGATTTCGTTTTTGTCTCAATCTCTTGTATAGATGCAACTGGAAGCTTATATATACCCCTGTATTGATTCTATCAATAAGAGGTTGTTGGGCGTCATTAATGCACGTCCAGTCCATTATAACGTTAAGAAAAATAGCCGTTATATATTAGGAGTCGGCTCCAGGTTTGTGGAGTCAACACTTTCTGCTTCTGCATTTACCAGATATTGTTCACTGACTTCATGAGTTCGCTCTTCATATCAAAGAGGTGACTCCTTGTTCATTCTGTCTTCGTGTCTTTGGCTTCTGCTGTCATGAGGCGACTCTTCATCTTCAGGAGTCTACTTTTTGTTCATTCGATCTTCAGCCTTTTACTTCTGTTGTCATAAGGCGACTCTTCGTCTTCATGTATCTGCTCATTGATCAAGTCATCTTCAAGCATTTGTGTCTGTCTCCATGAGGTGACTCTTCATTACAATGAGTCAACTCATTATCTATTTGGTCTCCAGGCTTTTTGCTTCTGTGATCAAGAGACGACTCTTCATTTTTCATGAGTCCACTCATTGTTCATTTTGTTTTTAAGCCTTTTGCTTCTGTAATCAAGAGGCGACTCCTCATTTCCATAAGTCCCCTCATTGTCCAGACATCTTCTTTCTGACTTCCAATGATCTAGCTCATCTCAGCACTGATATAAGATCTTCAAGGAGTATTTCTCTGGGGTATGATGATTAATCAAATCTCTTTAACTCATCAGAGTTAACTTCTATTCAACTTGGATTGAATCAATCATTGAATATTGATCTTCTCTTGACTCTCAAACTGTCAGAGCTTCATTAGATCAATGTTCATCTTTTCTTCTTCATTTGCAAAGCTTTCTTCTTTCATTGTAGAACATCTTCTTCAATGCCAAGCTTCCTCAATTACGTAGAGCTTCACAATGCTTCACTATCGAGTTCTTCTCTTTGCTAAAAATTCTTCTTTCTTCTTTAAAATCATATCAATAAGACTTTTGCAGGCTTGATGAAATCTCTTCATACATCTAGTCTTCATTGACTCTTTACATTGTAGAAGAATTCTTCATTTGGATTCCATGTAGAAATCAGACAATCATTGAGAGTCTTCTTTCTCAGTAACTTCAATCATATTATCTTGAATTGATCTTTGCATACTAGATGAAGTCATCTTTTGAGCATTTTCAATCTCTTCAACAATCAATTCCTCTTCAACTGATCTTTGCATTCTTGATGAGATCTTCTTTTGGCATTTACAACATCTCCACAATCAAACCGTTTTTAACTGAATATTGCACCTCCTCAACTGATGAAATCCTCAATCTATCTTGAATGCAAATCGAATTTACTGAGCCTATGCATACTTTGATAGAAGCTTCATTTGCACACCTTCATTCTCTTCGAATGTAGAACATTTGTTTGAAGTAGAGATAGGCGTCAAACCTCTGTTTGGTTCATTGCATAGCTATTGGAATTCATTGCTTGATCTTGAATTTGTTGTGCATTCTCTTTGACATGCATTAGACTTAAGATTAAACTTTAAGTCTAAATTATGAACTTTGTTAATCTACACACTAAGTAGATTCATTAGTAAAATAACACAAGGTTTAGTTATCATCAAAATCAACATGGGAATTAGTCTTGAGTCAACAAGGGTCAACTTCGAGTCAATAGGAAAGTATACACAACGATGAGTACTAGCTTTCTCAGAGGAGGAGTAGAACCACCAAAAGGGAGATTGAAGACAGTCATGATGTTCGTAGTTATGACGATACTTACTTGTCAAGTCGCCATAATGATTCAACACGAACTCTAGGAGGTCGTTTGATTAGATCGGAGATACGAGTCCCTGGTGGTAATCGTTAAGAAAGACAGGAGGAACTACGACAGACTCCATAATATGTCAGAAATCCAAACAGCCAAAGGAGCTATCGAAGGAACTTAAACCTTTGCCCTCCAGCGGACGTCTGACTAGTAATTTATCACCTCGAGCAATCAAGTAGGAACTCCAGCAATGGGATGAATAGATTGCCCACCTCAGGTCAATGATTGAAGCTCTGAGGGAGGCGATTACTAGAAGAGATGGACAGGTCTTTGGAAGAACTCCATATCGGCGTAGAAGAAGGAGGACTAGTTCAAGAAGCATGAGCTCCCCTGCCGCACGTTTGATTGTAAGTCATGCCTCCAGTACTGGACATTACAAGGATAGATGGGAAGATCGGCAACATGGCATAAATTGGACACCAATAAGAGATCTAGTAAGAGCCTATCCAAAATAGCAAGACTGGGACTGATGGTTGAATGAGCGGCTAGACAATAGGGACAAGCACCATAAGGGACGAACAACCTATGATATAGCCATAAGAGCCCTTGATCGGATCGCGTCCACCCCTTTACAGAAGAGATTGAGGCCGCTAACCTCTAAGAAAGTTTATGCCACCAAAGTTTACACCCTATAATGGGAAGCCAAATCTCGTTAGTCATGTGTGGCACTACAAACAGATGATGGCGCTATAGAGTGGAGATGAGTCCTTAATGTGATGAGTTTTTCCATCGAGTCTTGGAGAAGCATACGATGGTTTGACAAGTTGATGTCCCGATCAATTACAAGTTGGAGACAACTCGCTGAGCTATTCATCGCACGCTTCATTGCAAAAAGTGTCGCGCCCAGATTTTTCGCACTCGAGGAATACTCACCCAAGCGGGAAAAATGCTGTACTCTCTCGTTAGAACTCACCCTCCTAAAAGAATGAGTGCGACTATGTTTGAATTGAAAATTAGGTTTGAATAAAGGGCTTTTGAAAAAGTTTGGAGTCGCCACCTAACTTGATTAAGGTGAGTTAGGTCACCTAAAAACTAAGCATAATCCGAAAACTACACTTAGGGTTTTGGAAAACAACTTTTAAAAATATCTTCTCAAAAGATGGTTTTTAAAGAAAACATGTTGTTTGGCAACCTTTGGAAAACATTTAGCCCTTTTTAGAAAAATAACTCCTTTTTGGTCTTTGAAATCAGTGATCTAGGTTCGGAGGTTGGTTACGTGTAGGGAAGACGCACTAAGCTATCACCCTACCCCGCCCTTTCGGTACCTACATGTCAATCTACCCTAGATTTACCTATGAGAGTCTTCGACTAACTATAGTTCAACCCTATTCACTTTAGAAAAACAATGTTTGAAAACTAATATGATGCATGATATGCAAGTGCAAAATAAGAAAGAATTGAAAAATAGATTTGGAGATAAATTTGAAAAGAATTTGATTTGAAAATAAATTTGAAGAGATGGAATTTGAAATTGGAAAGTTTGAAAACTTGGAAATAGGGATTTGAAAATAGAAAGATTTTGAAATTAGAACTTTAAAAATAGATTGGAATTTGAAACTTGAAAATATGGAGACCACACCCATGAGGGTGGAATTGAAAGTTTGAAAAGTGTGGTGACCGCACCTATGAAGGTTGCCTACGTATCCCTTTGGGGGAATTAGGTCAGTCGTAGTTCGAACCGAAGTCCGATTGAAAATAGAAGAGTGGATTGAAAAAGGAACTTGAATTTGATTTGAAATTAGAAAAGGAGATTTGAAATTGGAATTGAGAGGATTGGACTTGCTTTGAAAAGATAGATTTGGACTTGTTTTGGAATAAGAAGGATGAAGGTTTAGGAAACCTAGACTTAGGAAAAGCTTGACTCGACTTGGAAGGTTTAGGAGATTAGGAAAGGTTCGATTTAGGAAATGTTTGAATTGGGAAATGTTCGATTTAGGAAAGTTTCGAATTAGAAAAGTTTCATTTAGGAAAGCTTTGAATTTGGAATGTTTCAACTTTAGGAAAGTTCTGAATTAGGAAAGTTTTCGAAATTAGAAAACTTTTTGAAATAGGGAAGTTTTGAAAATAGAAAAGTTTTGAATTTTAGAAATGTTTTGAAAAAGGGAAGTTTTGAATTTGGAAAACTTTGAAAACAAGGAAGCTTCGTTTTGGGAAAGGTTTGAAAAAGGAAAGTTTTCAGTTTAGGAAATGTTTGAATTAGGAAAGTTTCAACTTAAGAAAGTCCTAAATGTAAGCACCCCATTTTTGACCGCTCGGCAGTCTACACTCCGTCCAAACTTGTTTTCAAGTCATTTTTGGCATATTCCAATCGAAACCAATCCTCTAGTCCAAATTCCGTCTTTCCATCGCTTCGCCGGCCTGTCAGGCCCAAATAGAGGCAAAATGACCAAAATGCCCTTAGGGGCATTATCCTTTCTTATTCCAATTCCAATCCCCCCTCTCGAGACAGTTTATTCGTCGAGACGGTCTGAGTAGTAAAACTACTCATAAAACCGTCAGAGTGGCGGAAACACTCACAAAATCGTCAGAGTGGCGGAAACACTCACCAAACCGTCAGAGTGGTGGAAATACTCACACCGTTAGAGTGGCGGAAACACTCAAAACCCAGGCACGTCTCTTCGGAGTCGGTAAGACCCCTTTCCAATTCCTCTCTCGAGACAGTTTATTCCTCGAGACGGTTCCAATCTAGGCACGTCTCTTCGGAGTCGGTAAGACCCCTTTCCAATCCCTCTCTCGAGACAGTTTATTCCTCGAGACGGTTCCAATCTAGGCACGCCTCTTTGGAGTCGGTAAGACCCCTTTCCAATCCCTCTCTCGAGACAGTCTATTCCTTGAGACGGTCCGAGTAGCAAAACTACTCACAAAACCGTTAGAGTAGCGGAAATACTCACAAAACCGTTAGAGTAGCGGAAATACTCATAGACCCGTTAGAGTAGCGGAAGTACTCACGGAGCCGTCCGAGTAGCGGAAATACTCAACCGTTAGAGTAGCGGAAATACTCACAGAACCGTTAGAGTAGCGGAAGTACTCACAGAACCGTTAGAGTAGCGGAAATACTCACAGAACCGTTAGAGTAGCGGAAATACTCTCAAATCGTCAACCCCGTCCGAGTAGCGGAAATACTCAACCCCGTCCGAGTGGCGGAAACACTCAAAACCTAGGTCAATACCCATGTTTGTTAGCTCACTTCGGTGAAAAATGACCAAATTACCCTTTGGACCTTTTCCGGTCAAGATGACCATTTTTGCCCCTAGGCATCTGAACGCCCTAGAAACCACATCGGCTCTAGGTATCAAACCGGTAATGTCCCGAGAATACTTTTTATAGTGTTCTCGACCTTCCTTTATCTTTCCGGACCATTTTGAGTCAGTTCTGGCCAACCCGGTGCAAAATGACCGTTTTGCCCCTAGAGGGCCGGTCTCCTTCTTCAACCACACCGGCTCTGGGTATCAAACCGGTAATGTCCCGAGAATACTTTTTATAGTGTTCTCGACCTTCCTTTACCTTTCCGGACCATTCCGAGTCAGTTCCGGCAAACCCGGTACAAATGACAGTTTTGCCCCTAGTGGGCCGGTTTCTATTTTCGACCACGCCGGCCCTGGGAATCAAACCGGCAACCTCTGGGAACATTCTAAATAATGTTTCCAGATCCCAAGTCTTCTTCCGGG
The DNA here is from genome assembly GCA_033060915.1 of Euryodendron excelsum. Lineage (NCBI taxonomy): Eukaryota > Viridiplantae > Streptophyta > Magnoliopsida > Ericales > Pentaphylacaceae > Euryodendron > Euryodendron excelsum. Next base: position 13,727,031 of record CM065386.1, read on the forward strand.
ACAATTTGAGTCTGTCCCGGCAGTTTTTTGGTCCGATTGACCGTTTTGCCCCTAAAGGCTCAGTCAACCTTTCCGACACATCCAATCCTCACTTTTCAAGTCAAATACCTCCAGGACACTATTTTAAGTGTTCCTGCTCCTTTCCGGCCTTCCGGGCCACTCCCGGTTTCTTCAAATCATTCCCGGACTTTCCGGAGTCACTCCTAGTGAAGCCAGGCTAAAGTTTACATGGTAGTCACTAGTACAGGCGCCCAAATCTAGTCAAAGATACGTTGCTTGCCAACCTTAATTGTTTCCTAAATGGCTGGCGCCACTAGCAGTGGCGCCAAGCCAAAAAATGGCCTGGCGCCACTACTAGTGGCGCCAATGTAAATTTTGCCCTGGCGCCACTGCAACAGGCGCCAGGCTTGTCCAGCTTCTATATATACAGAGCCTCGTTCAACGTGAAAGGGGTCTGAAAACTTAACCTAGAAATCACACAATTCGATACACAGAGCTCGAACACCTCCAAAAACCCTAGCCTCCCTAGGTTTTCCAAACCCTAGCCACTATACACAAACCCTAGCCTCCTATACACTCATACACACCCCTATACACTGTTACACTAGCCTTCAACCACTCTATCAAGACTTGAAGAGTAGCCATTCAAAGCTTGAAGACAATCCTTAAAGACTGAGGGTGAAGATCAAGACCAAAGACCGAAGACCGAAGACTGCACGGCGCGCAAAATAAACAAGAAACAAGGTAGGCTTTCTCTTTAATTTTCTGCACTTTCCCCCTCTCTCTTCTCTTTCCAACCCACTTGGGTTTTCTCTATTTTAATCCCCCATCTCTTTCCCCCCCTTTCTTTGCATGCTTGAAACAAGGGGATTCCCGGTCCATGTATAGGATTGGACTATGGGAGAGTCACCGTGTCGGGGGCTTTCTTCTAGTCTAACCAAAGACCACATGGGTCCGGCCCCCTTGATTATGTGGTGAAGCCTTAACCTTGTATGTTCACGACCCCAAATTGCATTGTGCATATCATAGTCTTGCATCTTCCAAAATTCGTTTTCAAACTCGTTTTCAAAACCGTTTTCAAACTTCTTTTCGAAATTTGCATCAAATTTTCTTTTTCAAAAACTTGTTTTCAAAACCACAATTCTAGGGTGATTCTAGCCTTTCCATGGCTAGGGTTGCTTTAGGAAAGTGTTATATTAAAAGTGGCCTTTTGGTCTATATTTTCAAACCTTTGTTTTCAAAACCACTTTCTTAAAGTGGTTCTAGCCCTCTTATGGCTAGAATTGCTTTAGGAAAGTGAGACGTTTTTAATCATTCTAAAAACTCTCTCTTTTCAAAAATCTCTTCCTAAAAATCTCTTTTTCAACATCCTTTCCTAAAACTCTACTCTCCAAAATTGTTTTCAAAAACTCCCTTCCAAAATCTATTTTTCAAAACTCTCTTTTTTAACTCCTCTCCAAAATCCTCTCCTCAAAATTCACCTTCTACAAACATTCCCTAGATCCACTTTCCTAAAAACTCTTTCCAAAAACCTTTCTAAAAAACTCTCTTTCCAAAATCTTCCTTCTAGAAATTTCCTCTCTAGGATTTCCTTCCAAAATCTATGTTCCCAAAAACACACTTTCTAAAAACTCCTCCCTAGGATTCCTTTCTAGAAAATCTACGTTTCTAAAAACGCACTTTCTAAAAATCCCTTTTCCTTAGAGCCCAAGTCAAGCCCTAGAACCCACAATTAGGAAACCCTAGATTTTCTTCCCAAAAACATGGTTTTCAAGCTTTGCCCCAAACCTAGGTTTCCAAAACCCCTTGTTTTCACATTCGAACGATACACATTTCTAAAACCTATTTTCTACGTTAAAACTACGATTTTCCAAAGCTAGGGTTTCTAGAATCTCCCTTTCCAAATCCTATCTTCTCTTTAGGAAACCAAATCCAATCTCCCAGTTTAGGAAACTAGATCCCGTCCTCCGTTTTTGGAAACAAAATCAAATCTTTTCTTTTAGAAACCAAATCCAATCTCTTCCTAGTCCAAACCTTTCCTAATTCAATTCCTTCCTAAACCATAAGTTTCCTAAACCTAAACTTTAAACTTTTCCTTAAGTTTCAAAATCTAATTCTTTTCTAATTCAAATCCTTCCCAAACTTCTACTTTCCTAAATCTTAAGTTTCCAAAACTTGAACATAAAAATCTTTCTTAATTCAACCATTTCCTAATTCTACCCTCCTTTCAAATCTTAACTTTTCAAATGTAAGTTTTCAAACTCAAACCTTTCCTAAACTCAAGTCTTTCCTAATTTCAAGACTTTCTAAAATTTAAATTCTAAAACTTTCTAAATCTTAAACTTTCTAAATTTCAAATCTTTCTAAAATTCAAAACTTTCTTAAGTTAAATCTTTCTAAACCTAAAAACTTTCTAAATTCTAAACTTTCAAAACTTCAAAATCTTTTCAAATCTAAAACTTTTCTAAATTCTAAACTTTCTTAATTCAAGACTTCCTTAAGTTAAAAACTTTCTTAATTCAAACATTTCCTAAACTGAAAACTTTCATTTTTTAAACTTTTCCAAAACGAAACTTTCTTATTTTCAAAACTCCCTTGTTTTCAAAGCTTCCCACTTTCAAAACTTCCCTTTTTCGAAACATTCCAAAATTCAAAACTTTCTTAACTTGAAACTTTCTAAATTCTAAGTCTTTCCTAAACTAAATTTTTCCTAATTCAAAACGTTTCTTAATTCAAAACTTTCCTAAAGTTGAAACATTCCAAATTCAAAGCCTTCCTAAGTCGAAACTTTCCTAATTCTAAAACTTTCCTAAATCGAACCTTTCCTAATTCAAACATTTCCTAAATCCAATCTTTCCTAAAACTCTTCCAAGTCAAATCTTTCCTAAGTCTCTTCTCTTTCCTAAGTCTAGGTTTTCTTAAACTTTCTCTTTTTCCAAAACAAGTCCAAAATCAATCTTTTCAAATCAAAGTCCAATCTTCTTCTCAATTTCAGTTTCTAATCTCCTCTTCTAATCTCAAATCAAATCCAATTTTCAATTCAATCTCTTTCTTCCAATCCAATCTCTCTCTCTTCAAATCAATCTTTTTTCAATCGGACTCCGGTCCGAACTACGATTGACCTGATTCCCCCAAAGGGATATGTAAGCAACCTTCATAGGTGCGGTCACAATACTTTTCAAACTTTCAATTCCACCCTCATGGGTGTGGTTTCCAAAATCTTTCCAAATTTCAAATTCCAATCAATTTTCAAATTTCAATTTCAAAATTTCTATTTTCAAATTCCTATTTCCAAGTTTTCAAAGTTTCCAATTTCAATTCCATCTTTTCAAATCTATTTTCAAATCAAATCAATTTCTTTTCAAATCAATTTCTATTTTCCAATTCTTTCATCTTGCACTTGCATATCATGCATCATGCTAAATTAGTTTTCAAACATTGTTTTTCAAAGTGAATAGGGTTGAACCATTAGTTAGTTAAAGACTCCCATAGGTGAATTTAGGGTAGATTGACATGTAGGTACCGAAAGGGCGGGGTAGGGTGATAGCTTAGTGCATCTTCCCTACACGTAACCAACCTCCGAACCTAGAATCGCTGTTTTCAAAGACCAAAAGGAGTTATTTTTCAAAAAAGGGCTAAATGTTTTCCAAAGGTTGCCAAACAACCTGTTTTCTTAAAAACCCTCTCTTGAGGAGATGTTTTCAAAATTGTTTTTCAAAAACCCTAAGTGTAGTCCTCGGATTATTCTTAGTTTTTAGGTGACCTAACTCATCTTAATCAAGTTAGGTGGCGACTCCGAATCTTTTTCAAAAAGCCCTTTATTCAAACCTGTTTTCAATTCAAACCTAGTCGCACTCATTCTTCTAGGAGGGTGAGTTCTAACGAGAGAGTACAGTATTTTTCCCGCTTGGATGAGTATTCCTCGAGTGCGAAAAATCTGGGCGCGACACTAAATTAAGAAAGTTTTGATTTTAGAAAAGTCTTAGATTTGGAAAGATTTGAAGTTTAAGAGAGTTTAGAATTTAGAAAGTTTTTAGGTTTAGAAAGATTTAACTTAAGAAGGTTTCAAATTTGGAAAGTTTTGAATTTGGAAAGATTAGAATTTTAGAAAGATTTGAAATTTGGAAAGTTTAGGATTTAGAAAGTTTTAGAGTTTAGAAAGATTTAAGATTTTAGAAAATTTTAGAGTTTTAGAAAATCTTGAAAATTAAGAAAGGTTTGAATTTAGGAAAGGTTTAAAAGCTTGAATTTAGAAAGTTAAGATTTGGAAAAGGGGTTGAATTAGGAAAGGGTTGAATTAGGAAAGATTTGAAAGTTGAGTTTTAAAATTTAGGAAAGATTTTTATGTTCAAGTTTTGGAAACTTAAGATTTAGGAAAGTGAAAGACTAGGAAGGAGTTGAATTAGGAAAGATTTGGATTTTGAAATTCATGGAAAGATTTAAAGTTTAAGTTTAGGAAACTTATGGTTTAGGAAGGAATTGAATTAAGAAAGGTTTGGATTAGGAAGGGATTGGATTTAGTTTCTAAAAGAAAAGATTTGATTTTGTTTCCAAAAACGGAGGACGGGATCTAGTTTCCTAAACGGGGAGATTTGATTCGGTTTCCTAAAGGGAAGATAGGATTTGACAAGGATTTGGAAAGGGAGATTCTAGAAACCCTAGTTTTGAAAAATTGTGGTTTTGACGTAGAAAAGAGGTTTTGGAAACATGAATAATTTGGATGTGAAAACTAGAGGTTTTGGAAACCTAGGTTTGGGGCAAAGTTTGAAAATCATGTTTTTGGAAAAAAAATTAGGGTTTCCTAATGGTTAGCTCTAGGGCTTGACTTGGGCTCTAAAGAAAAGGGATTTTTAGAAAGTGTGTTTTTGGAAACGTAGATTTTGGAAGGAAGATCCTAGGGGAGAATTTCTAGAAGGAAGATTTTGAAAAAGAGAGTTTTTGGAAAGATTTTTAGGGAGCGTTTCTAGATAGAGGATTTTGGGGAAAGGAGTTGAAAAAAAGGAGTTTTGAAAAATAGATTTTGGAAGGGAGTTTTTGAAAACAATTTTGGAAAGACGAGCTTTAGGAAAGTATGTTGAAAAAGAGATTTTTAGGAAAAGATTTTTGAAAAGAGAGCTTTTTAGAAGAGATAAAAACATCTCACTTTCCTAAAGCAATTCTAACCATAAGAAGGCTAGAACCACTTTAGGAAAGCGGTTTTGAAAACAAAGTTTGAAAATATAAACCAAATGGTCACTTTTAATATAACACTTTCCTAAAGCAACCCTAGCCATGGAAAGGTTAGAATCACCCTAGAATTGTGGTTTTGAAAATAAGTTTCTGAAAAAGAGACTTTGATGCAATTTTGAAAACAAGTTTGAAAACGTTTTGAAAAACAACTTTGAAAATGGTCTTTAGAAGATGCAAGACTATGATATGCACAATGCAATTTGGGGTCGTGAACATACAAGGTTAAGGCTTCACCACATAATCAAGGGGGCCGGACCCACGTGGTCTTTGGTTAGACTAGAAGAAAGCCCTCGACATGGTGACTCTCCCATAGTCCAATCCTACACATGGACTGGGAATCCTCTTATTTCAAGCATGCAAAGAAAGGGGGGGAAAGAGATGGGGGATTAAAATAGAGAAAACCCAAGTGGGTTGGAGAGAGAAGAGAGAGGGGGGAAGTGCGGAAATTTAAATAGAAAGCCTACCTTGTTTCTTGTTTATTTTGCGCACCGTGCAGTCTTCGGTCTTCGGTCTTTGGTCTTGATCTTCACCCTCAGTCTTCAAGGATTGTCTTCAAGCTTTGAATGGCTGCTCTTCAAGTCTTGAGAGAGTGGTTGAAGGATAGTGTATGAGTGTATGGGGGAGTGTATGAGTGCATAGGAGGCTAGGGTTTGTGTATAGTGGCTAGGGTTTAGTGTAGGGTGGCTAGGGTTTGGAGAACTTAAGGAAACTAGGGTTTTTGGAGGTGCTCGAGCTCTGTATATCGAAGTGTGTGATTTCTAGGTTAAGTTTGCAGACCCTCTTCACGTTGATCGAGGCTCTGTATTTATAGAAGTTGGACAAGCCTGGCGCCTGTTGCAGTGGCGCCAGGGTAAATTTTACTCTGGCGCCACTAGTAGTGGCGCCAGGCCATTTTTTGGCTTGGCGCCACTAGCAGTGGCGCCAGACATTTAGGAAACAATTAAGGTCGGCAAGCAACGTATCTTTGACTAGATTTGGGCGCCTGTACTAGTGACTACCATGTAAACTTTAGCCTGGCTTCACTATGAGTGACTCCGGAAAGTCCGGGAATGATTTGAAGGAGCCGGGAGTGACCCGGAAAGCCGGAAAGGAGCAGGAACACTTGAAATAGTGTCCTGGAGGTATTTGACTTAAAAAGTGAGGACAACATGTGTCGGAAAGGTTGACCGGGCCTTTAGGGGCAAAACGGTCAATCGGACTGCGAAACTGCCGGGACGGACTCGGACTGTCTCAGAAAAAGACTTGGGATCTGAAAACATTATTCAGAATGTTCCCAGAGGTTGTCGGTTTGATTCCCAAAGCCGGCGTGGTCGGAAAAGGAGACCGGCCCACCAGGGGCAAAACGGTCATTTTGTACCGGGTTTGTCGGAACTGACTCGGAATGGTCCGGAAAGGTAAAGGAAGGTCGAGAACACTATAAAAAGTATTCTCGGGACATTACCGGTTTGATACCCAGAGCCAGTGTGGTTCCCGGGGCATCCGGATGCCTAGGGGCAAAATGGTTATCTTGACCGAAAAGTCTCGAAAAAGGTCCTAAGGGTAGTCTGGTCATTTTTCACCGAAGTGAGCTAACAAACATGGGTATTGACCTAGGTTTTGAGTGTTTCCGCCACTCGGACGGGGTTGAGTATTTCCGCTACTCGGACGGGGTTGACGATTTGAGAGTATTTTCGCTACTCTAACGGTGTGAGTATTTCCGCTACTCGGACGGGGTTTATGATTTGGGAGTGTTTCCGCTACTCGGACTGGATTGATAATTTGTGAGTATTTCCGCTACTCTAACGGTTCTGTGAGTATTTCCGCTACTCTAACGGTTGAGTGAGTATTTCCGCTACTCAAACGGTTCTGTGAGTATTTCCGCTACTCTAATGGTTCTGTGAGTAGTTTTGCTACTCGAACCGTCTCGAGGAATAAACTATCTCGAGAGAGGGATTAGAAAGGGGTCTTACCGTCTCCGAAGAGACGTGCCTGGATTGGAACCGTATCGAGGAATAAACTGTCTCGAGAGAGGGATTGGAAAGGGGTCTTACCGACTCTGAAGAGACGTGCCTGGGTTTTGAGTGTTTCCGCCACTCTAACGGTGTGAGTGTTTCCGCCACTCTAACGGCTTTGTGATTGTTTCCGCCACTCTGACGGTTTTGTGAGTGTTTCCGCCACTCTGACAGTTTTGTGAGTGTTTCCGCCACTCTGACGGTTTTGTGAGTAGTTTTGCTACTCGGACCGTCTCGAGGAATAAACTGTCTCGAGAGAGGGATTGGAATTGGAATAAGAAAAGACAATGCCCCTAAGGGCATTTTGGTCATTTTGCTTCTATTTGGGCCTGACAGGCCCGCGGAGCGATGGAGAGACGGAATTTGGACTAGAGGATTGGTTTCGATTGGAATATGTCCATAATGACTTGAAAACAAGTTTGGACGGAGTGTAGACTGCCGAGCGGTCAAAAATGGGGTGCTTACAAAAAGCAGGCAACCTAAGAAGATAGACTACTTGCTAACCTTATATAAGAAAGATGAGGAAGGCTTACGAGCATATGTAAGGCGCTACTGGGAGGCCTACAATGAAATTAAGGAATGTAGAGAATAGTTAGTTGTTGCACAATTCAAGATTGGCCTCACCAGGGAGCACCGACTGAGGCAAACCCTAATGAAAAAACTAGCTACTGGGGTACATGACCTAGTATTAAGAATTGAATAGTATGCCAGAGTTGAGGAATATGTTGCACAGCCGATTCAAGAGAAGGTTGGCAAGAAACCAGATAAGAAAGACGGAAGGGAAATTAAAAAGCCCCAACATGAAGAAAATAATAACCTGGATAAAAAAATGACTGAAGGCATTAACATGGTCTTTAAGGAACCGATTTACAAAATTTTGCCCCAGATTCATGACAAGTCCTTTTTCAAGTGGCCGCCGAAGTTGGCAGGGGACCCCGCAGCATGGAACCAAAGAAAGTTTTGAACATACCATAAGGAAAAGAGGCACCAAATAAAGCAATGCAGGCACCTTAAAAATCACTTGGAAGAACTGAAAAAAGTTGACAATCTTGACCAGTACATTGACCAAAAAAAGACAAAATGGGAAGCAGAGCAGAGTAGAGCAACCAAGATATTGCCCTACAAAAGGAGGCCCGGGAAGACCCATCCCCGGTAATTGCTGTGTTACATGGATCAGCAAAGGTAGACACGTACAAGTATTGAGCCAAGATTCAGAGAGTAGCGCATCTAAGGGAAGTAATGAAAATCAAGCCCCCAGCCAAGTAGGTCAAACTCGACAGCAGCCCTGAGGCCATAACTTTTACAGATGATGATCTAGTAAGAATATAGACACCCCATAATGACGCACTGGTGGTGACATTGCGATTGGGGGATTGTGACGTCAATAGAATTTTGATCGATCTGGGGAGCTCGTACGAAGTCATATACTACAACCTTTTCAAAAAATTAGAGCCAAAGGATTCTGACTTACAACCTTCCATCAACCCTCTGATCGGCTTTAATTCGAACCCAGTTTGGCCGCTGGGAAAGGTGATAATACCTGTAACCGCAAAAGGAATTACACTTCAAATGGAGTTCCTAGTTGTTGACATGCCTTTCCCTTATGGTATGTTCAAAACGAGCTTCATGGATGCCTATTGGGGGTACCACCAGATACCATTCCACGAGAATGATCAAGAACAAACCACCTTCATCACCTCGAGTGGTATTTTTGGCTACAGAGTTATGCCGTTTGGGCTAAAGAATCCCAGTACCACCTACCAGAGATTTGTTATGAAGATGTTCAAAGAGCATATTGACAACACGGTAGACGTTTACATTAATGATATGGTGGTCAAAAGCAAAGTTGAAAGGCTCTACATTGGCAACGTAGAAGGAGTGTTTGGTATCCTGAAGAAGTACAAAATGAGGCTCAACGCTTCCAAGTGCGTGTTTCAAGTAAACTTGGAGAAGTTTTTGGGATTCTTGGTTACGCACAGAGGAATTGAAGAAAACCTACAACAAATTAGTGCAATCCAGAACATCCAGGACTTGAAGAACATTAAAGAAGTCTAGAAGTTGACTGGGAGGCGACGACTCTTAATAGGTTCGTCAGCCGATCTTTAGATAAATGCCAACCATTTTTTCAACTCTTGAAAAAACAAGAGCGGTTTAGCCAGGGATCGGATTATAATCAAGCCCTCACCAATCTGAAGAGCTATTTGGCCTAGCCACCACTCCTTTCCACCCTAGTTAAAGATGAAGAGCTCTATCTATACCTAGTTATCTCAAAGCATGCTGTCAGCGTTGTCTTACTTCGGTAACAGGATAGACAATAGAGGCTAGTTTACTATGTTTGTAAGACTCTCCTGGGGGCAAAAATAAGATATCTACCTCTGAAAAAGTTGACTCTCGCATTAGTAATGGCATCACACAAGCTAGTGCATTACTTTAGAGCCCATACTGTCGTCGTCCTCAAGGATCACCACTTAAAACCACTCTTTCGAAGAGCAAATTTCTCTGGTAGAATAGCAAAGTGGGCAGTGGAATTTGGTGAATTTGACATCAAGTACCAACACAGATCGTCGATAAAAGGTCAAATATTTGCTGATTTTATTGCTGAATTTTTTATTGAACTGCCACAGGAAGCCAATCCAACAAACATTGCCAAACTACTAGAAAATGATCCCACTATAGAGCTCTGGTAAACTGTTGATCATTGGAAGCTCTTCGTGGATGAAGTATCCAGTGACAAGGAGGAAGGATTAGGTATAGTCCTAATTACACCGGGTGGCATGGCAATTGAATTGGCTATCAAACTAGAATTCACTGCCTCAAATAACGAGTCAGAATATGAGGCTCTATTCGTCGGACTACGTCGAGCTATAGAGCTAGACATTATGGAGATAAGCATCTACTCAGACTCATAACTGGTTATAAACCAGATCATAGGCGAATACACAACAAAGAACAACAGGATGGCACAGTACTTGGCAAAGGCATAGGAACTACTGAAAAAGTTTAACAAGTACAAACTATACCAGATCGGTCGCGATAACAACGCACACACCGATGCCTTGGCAACACTCGTAGCAGCATTGAAGTCAAGCTTAAAGAGAATAATCCATATTGTGACTTTGGCTAGCCCAAGCATCTTTCAAGAAAATGAGCAAGCACTAGCCATAAAAGAGCTAGCACCATCTTGGATGGATTCAATCATTGCCTACCTCGACAGAGATGAATTGCTCGAAGACAAGAATAAAACCAAGATAATAAAGCACAAATCCTTGAAATATTGGCTATCACCTAGCAAGGAGCTATATAGAAGATCTTTCATAAGTCCCTATTTACATTGCGTTCATCCAGATAAAGTGCAGGGCATTTTGTTTGAAATTCATAAAGGAATCTGTGGAAGCTATATTAGCGAAAGTTTGTTCTCCCAACGACTAATTCATAGGGCTATTGGTAGCCCTATATACAGAGGGATGCGGCTCAGTACGTATTAAAGTATGAGAAGTGCCAGAAGTTTTCACTATTAATCCACCAACTAGTTGAGGGCCTTACAACTATTACCAATCCTTGGTCTTTTTCCCATTGGGGAATGGACATAATCAACCCTGTACCCTGAGCTCCGAGAAACAAGAAGTTCCTGATCGTCGCAGTGGACTACTTCACCAAGTGGGTGAACGCAGAGCCCTTATCAACAATTACGGAGATAGATGAAAAAAGATTTGCTTAGAGGGATATAATTACAAGGTTCGGTATACCATGTGCATTGGTCTTAGACAACGGCACCCAGTTCAACGGGAATATGTTTAGAGGATTCTGCGATGAACTTGGGATCATAAATTATTATTCGACACCAATTTATCCACAGTACAACGGACAAGCCAAAATATCAAACAAAATAATGTTGAATGGAATCAAGAAGAGGCTGGAGAAAGCCAAAGGGAAGTGGGTGGAAGAGCTCCCCATTATCTTATGGTTTTATGGAACCACTCCAAGGAGATCTACTGCTGAAACTCCCTTTTCAATGGCATATGGGGTCAAAGTAGTCATACCTTTGGAGTCAGACTCCCCACAATTAGATCGGTAGCATTCAACATCGAGCTTAATGATTAGACCTTGGCCAAATACTTAGACCTCATTGAAGAAAAGAGAGAAGCGGCCCTACTCAAGCTCACTAGGTATCAACACCAGCTCAGCTGATCCTATAATAAACGGGTTCAGCCAAGAGTTTTTGTATTCGGAGACCTAGTGCTCAAAAAGGTACTTGGCACAATAAAGAATTTAGTAGATGGAAAACTTGGCCCTAACTGGAAAGATCCATACAGAGTTGCATCCTAAGTCAGCGTGGGGGCATATCGGCTAGAAACTGTCGAAAAAGAGTGCCAACTACCCCGATCATGGAATGCAAACAATCCCAAGAAATTTTATCAGTAAAAATTAAACTTTGATGTTTTCCTTTATTCACACAAGTTGTGCATGTTTAATAAATTAATGATTATCCAGTGACTCTGATAATCAAATATATTTGAAGTCATGTTAAGAAAGAAGAACTAAGGAAAGCAAAATAAAAAACCAAGTGTAAAAACTTAGTCTTGTCCAAGTTGCGTAGGTCGGCCAATGAAGGCCAAATTAAAAACCAAATGTAAAACTTGATTCTGTCCAAGTTGGGCAAGTCGGCTAACGAAGGCCAAATTAAAAATCCAGTGCAAAAACTTGATCCTGTCCAAGTTAGGCAGGTCGACCAATGGAGGCCAAAATAAAAAGCAAGTATAAAAGTTTGGTCATGTCCAAGTTAAGTAAGTCGGCCAACGAAAGCCAAAATAAGAATCAAAGGTAAAACCTTAGTCCTGCCTAAGATTGAACAAGCCAATAAATGATAAGATAAAGCCTTAATTTTACCTAAATTGAGCAGGTTGACCTAAGAAAGGTAGATCTTAAGTAATTTATAATTAATCACGGCCTATATAGAAGTATTCATGGATAAAAATTAGTGGGTTATGAAGCAGGAAAAAGGTTCCATTCATAATTCAAAAAAGCATTATACATTACCGAAAAAACATTACAAAGTGTTGCCAAAAAACATTACAAAGAATAAACACCCTAAGATTGTAAAGCTGGATCGGTAGGAGTCACCTCAGTCTCACCATCAACTATCTCAACTGTTAGGAATTTATACTAAAAGACATGTTTTGTGTAATGATTTTAGTATTTATTAATAAATTAGTTATTCCATTTTAATGAGAATCTGTGTGAGCAATGTTTGCATTACGTTATTTATTTGATGATTATGCATGTGTGTCTCTTCTTCTATATAGTAGATGATTTGGTGTGTAGAGTACAACTTATACACGGAAGATCAGATCATTGGTTTTTATAGAATATAAGTTTATCGTTCATAGTCTTAGATGGATTTGGACACGGCATCAGTAGGATTGTTGCACATGGTTTTAATAGGTTTGTCTTGACTATAGGGAATAGTATAGTTCTAACTCCTTGTACTAGTACACTTTGTGTGTATTAAACATGACCGTGTTGATGTAATTGTTTTTATACTGACTATATAAAATAGTTAATACTTCATGATTATTATGAGTGCTTATACTCTTAATCCTAATATAATAAATAGACATGTGCATGCTGTATTTATTGTTTTGATTCACAGAAGAGTGAGATTCTTTGCGGGTCAATAAACTCAGTGAGTTGGACCATAACATTACGTGTATAGTGAATATTAATTATTGATGGAATTTACATTCCGGTATAGAAATTGATAATACCCTCTTGGAGAAGCTTATAATTTTTTAGTATGTCAAACCTTACAGGTAGATTATGAATATGACATATCAAATAAATTAAGTGGAAGGCCTCAAGGAATTAAATAAGTCTATTAAATTTAATTGTCAGTAATTTAATTTAATAGACGGGTATCTATAATCTTAATGTAGGGAGACAAATAAGCATTTAATAATATGGAGCTCGAAATATAATTTCTAGTATGACAGGGAGTGCAATTATAATTCATTAGTGGTATAAATTATAATTTACATAAATAAGGATTAATTCTGGTTAGATTAGGAATGCTTATTTGTGTAAAAAGTCCTAGTTATACTAATTCTATGGTCCCTGCTGTAGCCTCTCTATATACGCACTCTAAGAGCAGTTGGGGTTACACTTTGCACATATTTAAGAGATATAAGTTTTTGTGAGGAAGAGAAACCTTAGCAGCTGCGAGCCCACTCTCTCTAGAGCAAGGCGTATACGAGGGATACAATAGAAGTCCGAAGGTTGAGTTCGGGTACTTGATTCGTGCTTATTGTTGTTACTTGTTTTTCGAGATCAAATCAGAAAAATCTAAAATGTATGATTCTAATCACGTAGATTAGACTATACTAATCAGATTAGAATTTTTGGTTTTATGCGTATGCACTATAGTCAGACTATAGGGAAAGAATAAGTAACATTTTCAGAAGCACTCATCGACAAACTATGGTGTACTACTCCCATAAAGATCTTCTGATTGATTTACAACCCTAGTATCTCCTTGTTACAGAGTAGGATGACTCATTCAACCAGCCCCACTACCGCATAAGGATCAGCTAGGCCAGAATCAAGGGTGGTTATTGGGAGTGTCCCAATCACCGGTTGAATTATGCTCTTTGATACAGGTTTAGCCTCCGACTTAAGAAACATTGACCTGGCCTGCTGAGCTCTGGGCGTCCCTAGTGCATTTCCCTCCACTGGCCTCTTAGATGCTGAGCTCTCCATGGGTGGCACACTAGTTCCAGCTTCTGTATCAAAGGCGGCCGGTGGTGAAGACACGAGTAGTTGAGTTATGTTTTCCTCGGTAGAGGATGCTTACACACGTTGCGCCTTTTTCTTCCCAACAATCACGGCCATTAAGCTTTGTGTCTACATATCGCTTAGCTCGAACTCTGTCTTAGAACTAGAGGAGACTTTTTGTTTGAATCTGTGAACTCGAAGATGATGCGACATTGAAGAATAGCTTGAACTGGGCTCTTTTGGAATCTTGATTAGAGATAGTGGTGGTTGAAACGAAGCTTGGCCAGATAAAGACAGTGACTCAGCAACTTTAGTGGTAGTTTCTTCTTCTATCGCGATGGGTGCAGCAGCAACAGTCACTCGGTTGGAGTTATGGATATATGCGATGACAATACCCTCAGGGATGTTCTCAAATCGCCGACCTCCCTTTGCACCTTTAGTGTTGCATTAACGTCGTATGGGATACATGTGGTTACTGAGAATGACTGGTACCGTATTGGATACCGTAGAAGGATACGAGTAGCTTTACTAACTCCACGATGTGGTCCTACACCTTTGTAAAGCCCAAACTCTCTCCAGCAACTGCAAGTTCACGCCGAGATGCTCGTACTGCTTCTTGGGCTTGATATGTTCACATGGGAGTAAATAAAAGGCAAAATATAAGATCAACATAAAATATGAGAAAGGAAAAAAGATCAAGGGGTTCTAACTGTGGACCTAGGTCGTCGAGCTTCTAGGGTCAACGCCGAGTGGGTTGTTTAGCCTCAGGGACATCCTCCTATTCCCAGGGGCCCAAGACCCACACCATGATATCATCCACTCCCTTTCCCGCATTAGGAAGGACTTGGACGATCTTCCTATTCTTCTGCTTATAACGAAAATATAATTTTCTATACTGATTGCCGACTCTCATGAGATTATAGCAATACACGAACTCGTAGATATCTATTTCCACCCCAAGAACGCGATTTAGTTCCACTATGCCATCACTATTCTAAAGACGTTGGCTGCTAGCTGGGCTGAGCACAGAGAGTAATAATGAAGAAATTAAAGCATAAATGGGTGGAGAGAGAACCTAAAACCTCCTTCAACTATGGCTATTAAAGGAAAAGGCATTTCCTTTCCTAACTCATAAATACAGAACTCATCACGGCCGACCAACTTGATATCAACCCCCAGTGGGAATTAGTACCTCACCTTAAAAGCAACGATGGCCCTTAGGGTATTAAACATATTCCTAAGTCCTGTAGGCATTACTACTTGTTCAGCAGTATGGAATCACAAAGAAAAGAATTGAACAAGGCCTTGAACACTTACAAATGTTAGGTCGGCACTCTCTCAGCAGTTTTCCCTTCGAAGCAAGGTGAATCAATCATATTTGAGGGGCAAATTTTTATAGAAAAGCTTATCGTCGTTTCAAAACCCTAAGAACGGCCCCATCATTACTCCCGAGCTGAAACATCACCTCAGCATTTAATGAAATGACGCCTATTGTTAGCTAAGTGAATTGGGGAGTACCATGCAAAGCACAGACTGTAAAGAAGCGTTAAATAATGACGCATGATCATCAACGAGGAGGCGTGCGAGTACAGTCCATGTCCCTTGAGCTCGGCCAAACCGGGCACAAGGGTTGGGGGGTAATTGTGGGCCAAAATAGCACAAAAGCCCAAACAATAAATAAGCCAAGTCCAACCTTGAGTGAATGGGCTCTATAGGGTGAATTGAGCCCAATAAGACAGGTCTAGTAGACGCAGAATCCTAAGCCGACCTGGACTAGGACAAATAAAAGAGATTCCTATGAGGTAGTTGATTCCAACTCCCAAAAAGAATATGGCATTCTAGACAAAATACGTTCACTTGAGTTCTAATTGTCAATATTTTATTCAATTTAGTTTGATTAAGCTTGCTAACTTAATTATCGGAGTGCCTTTGGCCCAAAGAGGGTTGACACATTCTCATTATCTTATTTTTCTGCAGATAGTTTGTGCTCGTCAATTTAGTTCGCGCGTTGAATTAGGTCTTTCTAAAAATTTCACTTATAGAAAATAAAACCAACCCACTAGGCTACTTTTTATTTTTTTATTTTTTATGGAATAAGATTAGTTCTTGAACATTGTTTTATTGCAGCAAAATTATTTCACTAAATCTGCCATAGATTTTGCCTATAATTATTGAACAATCGATTTTTTTCTGATTTCATCTTAATGAAATTCAATTTGAATACATAACCGACTCCTAGGTAATATCAATTTATGAATATTTTAATGAAAAAAGCAAAGGAATCACATGGCCGAATTCTCAGTAACATTAATTAATAAATAATCATGTGAAAAAAGTAAGGGTGTCATATCTGTGCAAATAGTTTGTTTCAGTATCAGTTGGTGTTTATGTAGGAAAAAACAAAAAACAAGGCACACTACACAAAGGTGAGGCGAACATATAAGATAGGAATTGTATAGGCTTTATATAACGATGACAATGAGATTGCTTAGTTCTCAGTCTTTTGTAGATTCCTTATTTGTTACTGTAACAAGTGGTAGGGTTTGTTGTGGCAAGGTGTAATAAATTTCACTCTCTGTGGCTTTGGCTAAATGGCCTTCTAGAACGGCGCTTCTAGCAGAGGTCCATTGATAGCATTCCTCTTCCACCAAACAAACAAGTTTTTGGGTGGAAGGACTTTTGGGCTTTAGAAGTCCTTTTCAACACTCTGTCAAACGCTCATATCTTTATTATTTATTTATTTTTTTTGGTTGAAAGGACAAGCATACAAAAAAATTACCACTAAGTAGGAGTGGTCTTGGCCCAATACGCTCGTTCAAAAATTATAGAGTTTGAAATATTTTTTAAGCTCGATTAGTTTAATGGGCGAGCTTGAAGATTGACTTTGAAGCCCTGCTTAGCATAAAATATATAGAAAATAATATATTTTTATATTTTTAATATATATGTGTGTATATATGTAATCAAACTTTATGTTATTCAATATTATTTTTAGATAAAAAATTATTTATTAAACAAATTTTAGGTTAAATGAAAGAGCTTGAGCAGGTTTGGAAATGCAGTTTTTTTAATTGGGTTGGCTTGGGATTTAATTTTAAGCTGGATGAGATTTATTTTTAATGTAAGCTTAACTCGCCCAATGACCACTCCTGTTACATAGCCACAATAGCTCCCAATCTATTAGTCTCCAAAAGGAAAAGTGGTACAACTCCGGGGCAAAATTTAAGAATAGAAATGCATGATCATATGACGAAATTATACAAAAAAGTGAAAAGAAATAAGAAAGAAACTTATGGATGGTTGCAAATATTTTTTTTCTTTTTTCTTGGTTTTTTATTTTTGAATCAGTTTATAAGTTGGTTTATTTAAATAGGCATAAACTAAAAGATCATAAAAATTTAATAAATTAAATTTTGATTGACAAAACTTGTTACATAAGTTGATCCAAACCATTGTATTGGGGGATGGCTTAGTAAGTAAGTAGAACTAATTGTTCACTAGTCACCATTGTTATTACTATAATTAAATAGTATAAATTTAGCCACCCAAAAAACCTAGAAAAAGTAAACCAAAAAAAAAAAAAAAAAAGAAAGAAAGGAAAACGAGGTCATAGTTACATGGTATTTAAAAGCACATATGGATAGCTATTTTTATGAAATTTTTTAAACCAGATTCTTCAACAAAAATTGAATTTGTACGTTTTGTTTATACTTTTAAACTTTTTCTTTATATCAAAAATAAAAATACTAATTAAAATTAACTAGTTAAAAACACCACGAAAATATTAATCAAACGTTTTTTAGAAAAAAATCTAGTGGTAAGGTAGTAGTGAGTATTCGGTAGTAATTGACATGTGGTGTATGAATATATCCCTAACATGAATTTGTAGTGTGGTGTAATGGAGAGACTTTTAAAAAAAAATAACATATGACAAAATCTAATAGAATGTTGCCTTAAAAATATTTCTACTACCTCGCAAATTTAAGTTATTGATATATTTACACATCATGTGTTATTATTTAATAAAAATTATTTTTGTGTATTCAATATTAGCTAACTACTAAACTATTTTTCAGCTTATAACTTCTAAATCCTAACGAGTTCATTAAATTTACTTGTGTGCGATACACTCGATAATAGCTCCACCTTCGAATTTAAACAAAAAGGAGGGAAAAGGAAAGATCTGAGCCTCTGTTCCGATCCTAAACCCTCACATCTCCTCTCTGAATTCTATCGTGCTCACAACACACAGAGATTTTAGTTTTTCAAACCCTGAGATCTGAGAAATTTTGTAAAATTTCGGTTCTTTAACCATTTATATGGCTGAAACCCTTAGCCCTAACCCGACGACGGCACAGAAGCAGAGAACCGTCATGGCCTCTCGCCTCCAGTCTCCGACCAGCCCCTTCTTCTTGGGCTCCAACGACGACAATCTCGAACGCGCCCAGGCCCGTGCCGCCCGTGCTGCTGCCATCCGTCGGAAAACGGCCGCCGCCGCCGCCGCTCCTCCGCCTACTCCCGATCCTTGTCTTGACAAACAACAAATTCTCGAGTTGTTCCACAACTGCATCAAACTCGCCAGTGAAAATGTTCGCAGCCCACACTTTCTCTTTCTACGCACATGCACTATATGCATTTGTTCTTTCAACTACTTGAAGTTTTTCATATGTACTGTTGAATTGGAAATGCATTTTGTTGATATTAAAGATGTGTGACGCAGAAAATTAACCAAAAGAATACCTGGGAGCTGAGTCTGATAGATCACCTCTGCGAGATTATTAAGGTGGAAGAAGAGGATGATACGGAGACGAACTTTCAAAAGGTAGGTCGTCCCTCGGCAATTTTTGTGGATACTGGTGGAAATGTAGGAAAACAGTTTCTGTGATTAAAACTTCAGTCTTAGTGGAAAAAAGGTGAAAGGAAAGATTAATGCTTTGCTTTGGGTTTAGTTAAACCGTTCCTTAATTGAGAAGTAACTAATGTCTTGTGGTATCTAGATTGTTGGGTTTGGCCTCTTATCTTGATACTGTTTATGAGTTTGGAATAAACTAACAGCGGTGTGGAAATTTTTTTCTAATAGTTTTTTCTTGACATATTTCTGAATTTAAGATACTGTTCTAGTACTTTTTAGTGACTGCATAATTGGCAGTGTAATGGTTAAATTTTAATAGAGTTACTACTATATCCATTTTGTGAGTACTCTGATTGTTACGCTACCTAGGTCAAACAACTCTCCTAAAGTTCATGCTTGCACCCTGTTACTTTATGTAAATTAGGAGGCCAAAAATACTGTTAGTGTTTAATCAATGCCGGCAGTGGCGGACCTAGGATTTGCATTGATTTGGTTATCATGTGGGAGAATACCCGGAATATTTGCATTTTGTGTAACATATGGGAATCAATTTGCATCATCTCTTTAGAGAATTGAAGCCATAAGGCATGGCTGAGAAAACAATGTTTCATGACATTTTTAAGATTAATATCAAAACTATTTGTACTTGAAAGCCCTAAAATTTGTCTACCCATTTCCACAAATTGTAAATCTTCATATATTATTTGTATTTTTCTGCATAGGCAAGTTGCACGTTGGAAGCTGGAGTTAAAATTTACTCGATGAGGGTGGATTCGGTGCATTCGGAGGCATACAAGGTCCTTGGAGGGATTAATCGAGTGGGGCAAGAAAATGAACAAGGTTAGTTTTTCTATTGCCCATAAAAATAAAAAAGAATGTTCCTTCGCAATTTTATTCTTCATTGTCTTGTTCCTTAACAAGTTTAAACTCAATGCAAGTGTTTTATGATATTATGATAATCAGTTATTACGTTTACATAACAAATTATAAAATAAAAGTTTCTTCATCCATTGTTGGTTCCATTAATCCCAGTGTGCCAAAGTGGTGGACTTTGTATAAATCTATCCTTTGACTTATTTGAACAAGGGGTTACTTTGAAGCCCATGTTTTCATGCTTGTAAGCTTGGCATTTACCATTGCACCAAGAATCAACAATAGTAATGCAGAAAACATAAAATGTACTCACTTTACATTTTCAAACTCGATAGTGGGCCTAGCTATGGTGGGCTAAAATGAAAATGCAAGGGGCTATGTAAATTCTGCTACTCTAGCCTTTTTGGATTCTGTAAATCATGGATCAACAATAAATTCTTACCTTCTTGCATTAGGTTTATAAGGCATATTCAAATGGGTATCTTTTGGTGCATGTAGTTTGTTGACCATATAGTTTTAATTGACCAAACTAGTGCATGAGTGAACTCTAAGTTAGAATTGTGGAGAAAAACTTCATAATCCAAAAGTTTTAGGCAAAGTAAAATTTAGACAGAATTGAAATAAGATTTTAGCAAAACAAGAAAAAGTGAAGCTTGATGGCCAAAAGATACCTAAGAGTGATACTTTCCAATATCTTGGACCAATTATCAACAAGGGGAGATTAAGGAGAATGTGGCTGATAGGCTTATATCAGGATGGATGAAATGGATAACAGGATAAGTGCTTAAATAATGTGCAATGATTGTATAACTTATAAAAAAAATTGTGCAACGATCGTACAATTCTTGTTAAGTAAAAGGAAAATTTTATAGGATAGTTATGAGGCCATTTAATATCAAGATATTAATATGAATAAGCTGTGTTACAGGAAAAGATGACATCTGAAATGCATTCACAGAAAGTTAATAAAAGTGGCACCTAATGAAGATAAAATGAGACCTTTTCACTTGCAATAGAAAGTGTAGCTTTTCACTTGCAATAATATTCAGATATCTAATAATTACAACCATCGTTACTTGGGGCATTGTTTGAAATTCTCTTCAAAGCTTTTCACTAGTTATATTGTTGCAATAGTTTTTGCAACTTTTGTCAATAGCAAAAAGTTGCTATACTCTTTCATTGGTAATATTTTTTATTCTACTTGTGATCTTTCTTCATATTTTTCCCAGATTGAATTAATTGGGCACTGGTTTTATTTTCAAATGGGAAGTTTAGTCATGTTAGCCTATCTCTTGTTTACTAATTTTCCTTTTCTTTGGCTTTCATTCCTCTTTCTGGTTTTGATCTTTCTTTCTGTGGACCTTCATAGTACATGCTTGTAAGGTGAACTACAATATGTTATGTTACAGTTTGATCTGCTGACTTTCAGCATTTTGTTTCACATTGGGTATATGTCCTTTCTTATTTCTGTGCCTTTTGATGTTCTGCTATCATGGCAGATAATGTAGTGGAAGATGCTAGCGTCAGCAGTGGGCAAGAGGAAGGCAATTCTAAAAAAGAAAAAGAGAGGAAGGTTGGAAGATCTCTTATATTATAGAATACATCATTTATTAGACTAAAACTAAAGAATGAATTTATGCAGGTGTCACCTTTATCCACATTGGAATCGTCATTTGAGGCTCTTAATGTTAAGAAATTTGATGGTGACTGCTTGTTCTCTATTCTTTGTTATTAATGTCATTTTAATGATGAGGTTATAATTGAATTTCTTTTCTTTTCAGTTGCATTTGCAGTGGATCCTCTCTATCATCAGACATCTGCACAGTTTGATGAAGGAGGGGCCAAGGGCCTTTTATTAAATAATCTTGGAGTATATGGTGGCTGTCGGGTGCTTTTTGATTCATTGGAGGTGCCGGGGAAGTGTATGTCTTGTGCAAATCAACATGACAAATTAGATACAATTGATCTTTCTTTTGCTAAAGGTGTGCTACTTTTTTTGAAATGTAGTGATTCTGGTTTTTTATTTTTGTTGTATGTTTGAAAGGTTTGATTCTTTTCCTTGGTTTTTTATTTTTTTATTTTTTATAGAACATATTGAACAGATGGTGTTCAACATACAAAAGAAGGATGAAATTTCTCCAACTCTCAGGGATATAGTCAATCAATTTGATGAAAGTAGTCGAAGACTGTCAGATACGTTTTCTTCTGGCCAGAAATCGGCTGAGCAATTTTGTGAAGCTGATAATGGCAATAACGTTGAGCTGGATGGTGATGCAATTGACAACTGCGGTACCTGGGCCTTTGATCATGACGACGAAACAAGTGTGCTTGGTGAAGACCCTTGTGGTGGAGATCCAATTTTACCGAGTTATCATGAGGTGCTTGTTGCATACTATCAGAAATGTGGCTTTTAAGTGTCTAAATTTTCTAAGGATTAGCTGCAGCCAAATGGTTAAATAGATGCCTATGAAATGTACCTTTTGAAGTCAATCCCATCTTGCAAATTATGAATAATTTATAAATCTAAAAGAAAACTATGGGAATCAAAAACGTATTTAGATTTAAGGATTCTTTTTCAAAATTTTCTTTAAAGGAACTTTTGATCTTAAAGGCTGCTTAGAGAATAATTGTCCTACAATTCTCTAGTGCCGTTGTCATTATATCAGTCAAAATCAATAGATTCTTTTCATATTGAAGCTTCTGCTTTATTGCAACTCTTAGAGGTCTTATTAAAACAATGGCAGCTTATGAGGCCTCTTTTGCAAACCTCTGAGTTGCAGACGATCCTTACTGAATCTCATCTCTTGGTTTTGGTTGTCATATTTGGAATATGATTCTCTTTTAATAATTTGAAGTAGAAAATGATAAAGTTGTTTGTTGATACCTTTTGGTTGACTTTTGCAGGAACATGAACCATTGGTTTTTCATGAGCCTGAAACGGATGACAGGTTTGATAAAATTGATGGGTATCTGTTTTTAAATTTGGGATTTACTTCAAAACAAAATGGTTGGGCAGGTCCTGATCATTGGAAGTATCGAAAAGCTAAAGGTGTGTTATCAAGGCTCATGGCAGGCATATCATCAATCTGCAGTGCACTCTTGTTGCAGGAATCTGTTGTTTAGTTATGTAACATAGATTATATTTTATAGGTTCAGAGGATCCTATGACAGAAAATGGATCACTTTCAACAACTAAGAAACAGAGGAACAGAAAAAAAGCAGAACTTGATATTGAATTCACAAAAGCCTTGGACAATGAGATGCCAGATGTCTTTGCTCCTCCTAAGAATCCCAATTCATTGCTGTTGCCAGCAAGTAGAGCACCTTGTAACACAACACTTCCAGAAGATTGCCATTATCAGCCAGAGGATCTCGTCAAGTTATTTCTTCTACCTAGTGTCATGGTAACACTCATCTTTAATTACAAATGAACAATATGATTTGCCATTGGGTAGCTTTTGATAATATCTCTTTACAATATGTTTTTTCTGGTTGCAGTGCCTTGGCAGGAGAGGAAGAAAGTCATCAGGTAAGTAATATGAGTACTAATATTGCAAGTATTCTTTGATTTCAAATACGTACTTATAATGTATTCCTCGTGTTGCTGTAAATTCTTTCTTCCTACCACTTAGTCTACTTATTTTAAATTTTGGTGAGTCAGAATACTAGTTTCTTGTTCAAAGTTGTATATCCATGCCATTTCTTATACAGGATCCACAATACTATCTGGTGCCATCATAAAAACTGCACATTCATGATGAACAAAAAAAATGTATCTGGGGTTTGTGGAAATAATGGTGTATGTAAAATTCAGAAATAAATCACTCTCGACATTATGGCACAATTATTTAAAGCAAAAAAGAGGAAATTTTATGAATTTAACTTTTCCTGCTAGCATTCTCTTTTGGTCCCCGTTCCTTCAAGAAAAAGAGAAAAAGAAACCAAAAAAAATTGTCCCTAGTTTTTACAGAATGATGTACAAATTTTGCTGCACATGGAACAAAACTTTTAAAGCCATTCAGAATATAAAATGCACCTTTGATGAGAAATTCAGAAGTAAGAGATGTGCATAAATGTGTGTATTCACAGCTCAAGAAGCAAAATGTTTTTTCTCCGTAGCGTAAAATATAACATGTTTGCTCTGGTGTTCAATGAACCACAAGCAAGAACTGGCCTTTGTTTCCTATTTTCTAATTCTAATTGTATTGTTGTGCTTGTTGACAAAAGGATTGGTATTGTTACCGTGACATATTTCATATACTCCTGCCAAGAATTTGAGTTTGTAAAGGAATTTGCTAGTTTTTTTCCCTTTATTTACTATTGTGCCTTGCTATGCCTTGACAAGTTCTTTCCAAGTGATGATATTATGCATAATATACATGTTTCTTTTTATTCCGTGGATTACTGTACCTAATTCTGCTGGCAGAGGGATGGAGTCAACAAAGAGATGATTATGGACCATTGCCGTCATGGGATGATGAAAATGTGTTTGATGGTCAATATGATGATGGAGATGTTCGTAGTGATGTAGAGGATTCAAACACACTTGTGTCTCAGCCTCGTCAGGTTGGTTTATAATTATTTATTCCCGATGCATACACTTAGTGATTACTAGGGCACTGGAATCAGAGATCATCAAGCATGGTAGCTTATCAAATAATATTGTGGTCAAGGAACAAAATTTCTATTTGTTTCCACCTAAACGGCCGAAATGTTTCCGTTTCCTAAGGGACCAAAACGAAACACTAGTGTAATAATTAAACACTATTATTATGATCAAAATACACCGAAACATCAAAAAATGCATCAAAACACAATGTTATAGACCTAAACAATAAGGTGTATTAATCTGAATTTAAAATTTTTATAAAAAGTGTACAATTTTTGTACAAAAGATTGTACTTTACTATTTTAATATTTGCCACTTTCAAAATGTTTTCGAAACATTCCGAAACATTTCCGAAATGTTTCCGAAACGTTTCCGTTTCCAAGCCAACCGAAACGACCCTTGAAACGAAATTTTGATCCTCGATTGTGGTACTATCACAATTAAGATTTGTGCCTTTATATTTTTAGGAATTGACAAGGATTGTGCTTCATAAATATCGTATTCAATGTTGGCTGTCAAGAAATTGGACAAAAAGAAAAGAGGATTCAAATCTTTTCTGTTTCTTTTCTTTCTATAGTTTGGTTAAAGGAAACTAAGGCAGAAAACAGTTATGTTGCTCTATTACTAAAAGAATTTACTTTCTTTTGGTCCTTACTAGCGACATATTTAAGATTTAAAACATTCTATACTTAATTTTTCCCACATTTTTCTGTTAACCCGTCCGAACAAAAGGGAGTACGTAAAGTGTTATTACCATCAAATTGTACTTAGATGTTTTGAAAATGTTTGAATTTATGCTTATGCTGCTTCCTTCTCTAAATAAATCAGGTAAATAAGATTGAAGTACAGTATGACAAAACTTCTAAGCAAGTTGATGTCCAGGCACTGAAAGAAACTTTGTGGGACTATATACAAGAATCTACTCAAATGTCTATTCAGGTAAGCTAATATCTTTTTTACCCTTGGTAAGAACCTTTTCCAACATTAGACGTTACGTCATTGAAGAATTGAATTTTCTGTCTTGCTTACTTCACATGGTAGATTAGAAAGGTGAACAATATTTTTCCCCAGAAAAAAAGGGCCAAAACATAAGTATTATAGTATATATACTTTTTATCTCTACAATCTGCAAGTGATGAAACATATTGAGTCAATGCTAGAATTGTCATATGAAAATATGTTCTTCATTGAGTTGTGTATCTATTCCTTACTGAAAATGCCTACTCTTGTTGGCATTCTCAAACTATTGTTCCATAGAGCAATGACTCTGATTTCCACAATGGTTGCTTGTTCTGTTCTAGACAAGTCACAGCTGTTCTCCATTTCAGAGGGTAATCTCTCTCTCTCTCTCTGAGTGGTTGGATGGTGGTTGGTTAACATGCCACATGCAGTTGCAGATGAATTTGATGATTGGAGATAGAGTAGAAAGGCATCAGATAAGTGAAAACCCACTTGCAAATTCTAGAGGTTTACATTTTGTCCATAAAAATAAAAAATAAAGACTAGAGTAAGGGTTATGCAGGTTTTTCCTTTTGCTTTGCACGTTAGTAGCATATCATTCTTCTGCAATAGTTTTATTGTTAATTTGCTAGAAAGTAAGCTACTATAATACACCAAAGCAGATGATTGAAGTAAAACTGCAATGCCTTGAAAATGCAAGGAATTAACTATTAAGTGCTGTTAACAAGTGTAGAAATACGTCTCTTAATCTTTACCTATGTACTGGTTATCATAGACACCATTTGAAAACTAAAGAGAGCATTCCAGTTTGTTTTTCCATGCCCCTCCACACGGGTTTGCATCCTCCTAAAAATGCAAATGGTAAATTTTTATTTTTCAATTCTGCTCTGCTTATTGTCTAACTTTGGTGTTATATTGTTACCACGGTGCTCGTTCTCATCCTTTGCTTATTTTTATTTTTATTTTTTTAACATTAGAAAGTAATATCTAATTGTGGCTTAACTTCCATGTATGTAAAGGGGCAGAAAGAAACAGTATCTTTCAAGCATGTCTTGACCAGCTTTCCAAAAGACTGCGGGGCTGCTGCAACACTTCAGGATATCTCACCCCATTTGTGTTTCATATGCCTTCTGCATTTAGCCAATGAGCATGGATTGAGCATCCATGGCTGCACTGACTTGGATGATCTCAGCATAAATTGCCTGCCTAACAGAGAAACGCTTTCAAGCGTAGTGATTTGAAGTGCCATTTTGTTGATTTTTTTTTCTTGTGCTTTGGCCGTGTACTTGTATTACGCATAGCTCGTGCTTAATGTATTAACCAACCTCTGGAATCATTCAAAACTTGTCAGTAATAGACCTCAGAATGAGCTTGTCATTGAAAGTCATGTACTCTGTTAACAATGTAGTCTAAATCTCGCGCAGATTTTGCTGACAAACATCTTTGCCCCTTCATACACTTTTTACAGGCCAGAACTTAGAATGAGTTGTTGAGCATTTTTACCTTTTCCTGTTCTAGGTTCTATACTGACTAGTTACAAATTCTAACCCTGATGATTACCGCTACTAAATTAAAAATAATGGAATTAGAACAAGTCCCAAGCACGACCTTATATTTTCTTTACTGTCTCCAATTTTAATTTTTGCCACAGTAGGGGTACATCTGAAAGCATACTATTGCTGAACTGTGATGACATGATCCATTGATTTAGGCATTTTGCAGTAACAATAGATACACAATCCCTACTCTCAAAGGTCCTACAAGTGGAACTCCTATAACTAACAATTTGGGGTAGGGGAGCAAGTGCTTCTTTGCACAGATTGGCTATGTTGAAAGCCAACAAAAACAAAAGGAGACATCTATACTTGTAATATTAAGAACCGGATCGAATGGTTCAACCTCATCGATCAAATTCATAAACATCATCTGAGACCAGGAAATTAGAGCAATGTGCAGTTGATCCATTTCCTAGACAGCTCACTTGAGGCATCAGCATATTACACAGTTTGAATATTTCCCTGAGACTGAGTATGAGACTTGGCAACCCCTTCTTTCCAACCTCTTTGACGAGCCCTCAGCTCCCACATGGAAGTCATTCTCTTCTGTGCCAATAAAACTGCTTCGGCCTTTTCCCTTGCCTCTTCACATGTTTCCATCCCTGAATTGCATTTGTCTGCCTCTTTCTGATACTGGGATGCTATTTTCTTGGCCTCGAGCAGTGCCATGTCGGCACGCTGCTGACTTTCCAAAGCTTCAGATTCTTTTAGCCTCAGCTCCTCAGACAAAAGCTCTGCAAAGTCCTTTTCCGTGTCTTCGCTCACTTCTGGATCATGTTTTGCACAATCTGCGTGCAGATATGCCAACATACCAAAGAAGATGAAATTCTCGATAGTCAAACATGCAGATTTACACCACATTTTTGTTTTGTATACAAATTCATGCTAGTTGGAAGTAATATATCCCAGAATAAGCAGGGTTGCAAATATGGGCAGAGACATAACTCAAAATGTTTGTGTCTCTAACTAAGATTAATCACATCATATAGAAACATCCTTTTAACCTTGGCAGAGTCCTGATGGAGTGATGGGCATACTAGTAATGTGTTTCTGGTGATCTGGTCCAAAGACAAAAGGTACAAAATACAGACTCTAATAACAAGAAACCACCTGTAAATAGGGAAACCATGAACCTTGCTTCATCCTCAGTATGTCCTCAACTTTTTACACATGATTTTCCGATTAAAAACTCGGGCCAAGACAATAATTAGGTCCTGGTTTGAAATGCCATCATGTTACCACCAAAAAGTGACTCACATGATTATAGGCCATCTAATTTCATCGGGTAAATTTTGCTCCAAGGAATATTCCTTTCCTGATCATTTTTATCTATGAACTTCTCAAACTAGATGTTTTAAACTAAAGTCTTCTGAAAATAAAATATGTATACCTATATATTTTAGCATCCACACTATCCTGGGTTCCTTCCTCAGAGCACGTGGTCAGTTCCCATTGTATGAGGCTCATAAAGCCCTTTGCCGGACCATAAGATAATACCAATACAAGCACCCCACTATCGGCCTTCTTGATAAGTCTCTTTAGTATTCTCATATAAAAAGTGAAATGAGAAATAAAAGAAAGAGGAATTCTATTCCTTTGAAAATGCGGTATCCAATTTTTTTCGTAGTTGAATCATAAATTTTGGTTAAATAGCCTGCAACAATGTCCTTATTACTGGGAATTTTTTTCTTCACAGTCATTTGTCAATCTGCTATAATTATTCACAGGAACCAATACATATAAAATCCTCAGGTATTCATCACCACCAAAAAACTAGACTTCTTCTAGAAAAGATGAGCCATCAGTCAAAATAATCTGATAATTGAACCAGAGCGAAAGATATTCAGGTATGTAAGTTGATCAAATCCCCTTACCAAAGTTCCTTCCAGACATTTCAAAGTGAGGTGGTCGAAATAAACCTAAATTTAGAATAGAAAGGGGACATCACTTCGTCAAAAGACTCAAAAATGTAATTTCAGAAAAATGTCATCAGTACCCTTAATAGTGTCCAACATAAATGATGGTCTGCCTAAGATGAGAAGTGAAAAGAAAATGTTCACAATACGTCTTTTTTTTTTTTTTAAATATCAAAGTGAATGTTCAGAGAAGGGAACTAATTTTAAAGGGACCTTTCAACAAAATAACTTTAACTGAAGTTGATGGTCTAGCATAAATGAAACAAAGTGTGCGTGTGGAACCAAACTGGGGGCAAAATATATGTTACTTCCTTTCCATAAACCAAATAAAAATAATTTGCACCTACTTTCTCTATGATCACTTAACAATGAGAGACTCACCAGCAAATGAGGCGTTGGTCAGTCCTGCAAAGAGAGAGTCAAAGGATCAAAATAAGTACAAGTTTCAGAAATTTAAAAGAGTGGCAGAATATGCATAATAACATTCAGTCTCACTAATGTCAATATGCAAACAAATAGATACCCCGACAACCTGGGGTTGGCATATCAAACAAGAAGCCCAACTTGTGAAAGAATGCATCATCAAAATAAGTATATACAATAAAGACATGTGGCATTCAATACTGATAAAAATTATTCAACCTTATGGCCTTTTATATTTAAAAGGTTATCGAAGGTACTAAAAACAAAAAATTAACATTTCATTGGCTTTGGATAAGATGAAACAATAAACAAAATCCATTTCACAGCCACAAGACTTCGGGGTTTTTTTTTTTTTGGGGGGGGGGGGGGGGGGGGGGGTGGTGGGGGTGTGGTGGGAGCTTTATAACGAAGTTCTGTCAACAAGTTCACTGAGAGTGAGGGAAAAGAAAATGGTTATGAATGCAAAATAAAAATTTAGAAATGAACAAATAAAATGTAAGTGGTCTAAAGGTGAAGTTGAGATGCAAAATGTTCTCTAAGTACACACCTACACCTAGGTACTAATCAAGGTAATGTGCAATTAAGCATTCAAAGATGGCCAATTCACAGAGCACAAGTTTGTTTGCTGCCTGGCTGAGCTGTCTGTCAAGGTGAAGGCATTTAAGGCAACTTACCTCCTACGTTACCTGGATTCGGGTACAAGTATCAGGTGCGGTTACGTGTCCAAGTGTCGAATCCATTTAATTCTCATTTCCAAGGACTCTCGGATTGGGCTAGATTTCATATTTTTTAAATACTTCTTTTACTTTCTTAAGATAAAATGGTGTTTAAAAACTAAAATATACTTATCAAAAAAAAAAAAAACTAAAATATAGCATTTCATGCATAAAATAGAATTTTTATACTTAGTTCTATAGCAAACTCAATTACTTACATATACTTGTTAACTGCATGTCCAACTAGCAATATCGGACACATACCATACCCTTATCTTAGTGTCAAGTGTCTGACACTGATATTCCACAAATTTAGAAGAGTCCAAGTAACATAACTTCTCTCAGCTTATTTTGAATACCAAGGTAAAAAATCTCCCAAAGACTTTCTGAAGGGTAAATATTTGCCCTAATTGCATCTCTTGTGCAAACTAGTAGATAAACTAAAATTAAATTCCTAAGGTCATCCCAAAGATGCCCTTATCCTCAATTAAACAGAGAACCTCCATTGAAGTTTATCCTGTTAGGTTAATAAGAAACCAGAATAAGGAAATCCATCCTTTTAGACCTCGACACAGATACGTCGAAGAGCAGTCTCCAAGGATAGCAATTCTCCTTTTTATAACATCCACACAACTAAAATTTTCCAATACAACTTTTCACATTTTCTTCCACCTCAAAAAACCATATTGCAGCCTAGAGAATTTCTCCCCATACCCTTGCCATAGCACTTCATTGTAGAAAGGTTTGAGCTAGACCAATCCTTTTTTCCTTTTTTTGCTGGTTGAGCCCGAGCAACTTGATTACTGTGCTACTGCTACATTCTTCTTTGTTCCTTCCTTTCAACTCATTTTGATTTCCGTCTTCTTCCCTAGTTAAGGCCTTAAGAGTAAAACTCAGAACTTACATTCTCTCTCTTTTTCACTAATCTCTCTCTCTCTCTCTCTCTCTCTCTCTCTCTCCAGTTTCCTTGTGTTCATTTTCTGTTTTGTCCACACCTGTTCTTAACTTTTCACTGATGTTGCACTTCTCCTTTTTCTTCCATCTGCTGAATCTATCCTCCCAACTTTTTTTTTTTTTGATAAGCAAAATGAGAATAAAATTTAAATATATGCCAAGGCAGGGGGCGAACCCTGTACACTGAACCAGCCAAGGAAAAGCCTATATATCTACGGGCACGCCCCGTCAAAAGAACAACCTATATATCTACAGGCATATACATTTCATCCAAAAAATCAACCAAAGAACAAAAGCAAAAAGGAACATCTTTTTTCAACCAAAAAAATAGGGAAACAAGAATGGTTTGTTGACTCCATGCCTTGATTTTGATGATAACAAAACATGGTTTAGCGATCTAATGACTCTACTTAGTGTACAGATTATGTATTACCTTTATCTAAATAGGTTCATGACTTAAACTTGTCACATTGGAAGATATTGAATTACTTGTGTGTTGAGAAGCTTGTCAAGAAGAATTGAAAGTTGATGAGCATGATGGGTTGACACATTCAATAAGTTCATGTTTACAATCTCATCTCGAAGAGATTAAAGATACTCAAAAGTAATGAAGACTAGTTGAAAGGAAATCACAAGACTTGGAAGCTGCATTGAAGATTGTGTCGAAGTCTTAAGTGCATGGAAGAAGCTATATTGATTAAAGAGCCTTAGAAGCAATCAAATTGAAATAATTCTATCTCGAACAGATTAAAAGTGTTCTTGGAGATCAACATGCTTTTAAGAAGTCATTTCAAGCTTTAGAAGCCTCAGTTGAATGATCCATGAAGAACTTGAAGACATTAAAAAAGATTGAAGAGGACTTGCAAAAAGTAAAGGTCTAAGTTGAAAAGGAGTCAACTTCTCCAGCTCAGGAGTCGACATTTTGAGACAGAGGCCATGGACTAGAGAGTCTGCACAGAAAAAGAGTCGACCCTTCTAGGTCAGGAGTGACATATTGGTGCAGAATGCAAAGTCTTGAAGAAGGTTAAAAAAAGATTGACTCCTCGTTTCTCAGGGGTTGACACCTTTGGATAGAGCCTTAATGATAGAGCCTTAATGAAACATGGTCAAAAGCTAAAAGAGTAGACTCCTGGTTCTTTAGGAGCTGACTCATTCAGACAGTACCTTGGTGAAGTTTACCAAAACTCAAGAAAAGTCGAGCCCTTCAAGTAGAAGAGTTGACACATTTGGACAGAGGATTGAGGACGTTGGTGCCATAGCAAAAAGGGTCGACCCCTTCAGCAAAGAGTCGATTCCTTGACTGTAACGGCTAATTTTTCAAATGACCTATCAGCGTAATTTTGCATTAAATGCACCCCCAACCACTACCAACGGCTATAATCAATTTAAGGCCATATATACAATATTCCCACAACATTTATAGAGGAGAGCCTGAAGATTTATGAGCTTAACAACATCTTAATTGCTGATTCTATGCACCAAACTGAAAAATTCTCTTTACTGGGGTACTAGCTGCACTTCCACTTGCTTATACACTATTTGAAAGAGTTACCCATTGTACAATCTTTGTATATTTCATTTGGGAGGCTTTGTAAACCTGTGAGTTTGAGTGTTCTCGTTAAAAACACTTGTAAGTTTGAGTGAAGCTTAGACAAAATCACTTAGAGGGTTTGAGAGATTGAAAATAGCTCTTGTAAAGAATGAGCTGGGCACTTGGCAACTAGCATCTGCTGTGTAAAAAACTTTTGCATTGTGGAAGAGCTTTCAAGGGGGTCTTGGAAGTGAAGACGTAGGTCACACGTAGTGAATGAATCTCGGTAATCTGGTGTTCATTTTTGTGTTTTGTTTTTTATTCTACCATCTCATTACTTGCGTGCATTGCACTTACACTATTTGATTTACAGTTCCTTTGGGTTATTAGCTTTTAGATTGTAATATTGTGTGAATAATTTTGAAAAATCCAATTCACCCCCCTCTCTCGGGTTGCATATTTGGGCCAACAAAGTTCCCTTTAGACCATTCACTGAACTCTTGATCCCCTCAAAGGCTCTGCGATTTCTTTCACGCCAAATGCACCATACCTAGGAGTTGCCCAAGATGGTGAGTTAGTCACGCCTATTGAATCTAATATTTCTGATGCGATCTTTATGCTGCTTTTTTTTTTTCAATTATAATTTAGTTTTATACCTTCATTAAGCTGATTGTCTGTTACAACTTCTACAATTATGCTCTTCTTCACATATTCTTTTTTGAGTAATTGCAAAGACTCTATTGAAACATTGCACAACTTTTTCCAAGTCATATGGCCTGTACGTTTCTATGTGTGTATGTGGGATGTATTGGAGCCTTATCACAGTTTCAAGTAATTTTTTTGATAAGTACTTAACATGGTTGCAAGTATCAATACAACCATATTGGTACGTTTGTGCTACAACCGTGTAGTCATATGGCACCCTGTATTGGTTGATTTGGAGCGACGTGTGCGCAAAAATCTCTAAAAAATTCACAAACTGAGAAAACAAGAGATAACTAAAATATATGCCTTCGATTAATGATGTTAGAAAAATGCAGAACTTTAATCACAGATACACATATGATCCAAGGACTTTTACACTTTACCAGAATAACGTATGGCAGTATGCACAAGAGCAACCCCACATGGAATGAATCTTGGCTTCATCATGCTCAGAAGGGACTATATAACTGTAGAAAGTGATATCTATCTCTATTGAACTTCTCCTTAGTTTTAAAGGTATCAGAAACTCCTACAACTGGACAAAACTAATAAAGATAGAGTAGACCAGTATACCAGGTACTTTTCAGTCATGCAGTGGTTACAAGTATCAAATCAGTTGACAATCTATCAATGACGTCTGCTAAACCTGCTATTAAGTATGAAAGTATTGCTTAATACTTCAGAATATTCATTCCGGACAAACACTTCTAATAGGACAATAGTTTCACAGAATGACTTCATGACTCGTGGCTTTAAAAGCTGAACTTAAGAGTGGTTAAAAGATATATCAGTTTTACGACTTGAAATCTGACAGCTCCCAACCACGCCACTCCAAAGTGGAAGTGACCAAAATTTTCAGGAATTTGCCTCTATTAATTTGTTAAGAACAAAGCTTGTGTAACTGAGTTAAGATATGGAGCTAGTTGAACAACAACAGTCGATGCGAAACATCGTGATCCTGTTCATAATTCGAACTCTACATCAACCTTCATGAAATCCTAGTCGTTACATCAGAAGGACCACAGACTCAAATACAAAAATTTCTGAAAGAAGAGGTCAATTAATGATCTGTAACTTAACTACTAACACAGAAACAAAGTCATTAATTCAAGTAGTATGCTTCATAACACTGAACCACACTCTTTACAAAGAAATTAAGTGAGTAAAGGACTTCACTAAGAACGAAACACTCTAGACCATAAGATCTTTCAGCTAAATCAAGTTCTTTCTCAAATCTAGCAGTCATTGAGTGTTCAGAATGAGTGTTTTGAGTATAGAAATTGGTGGAATTGTTCAATGCTTCAAATGCTGAAACTGTATAATGAGTTCAATTGAAGTGAAGTGAAGATAATGAAGAGACCTAACAGATCTGCAAGAGGGATTTGGATCAATTACCTTGGGGAATGGTGAGCAGAGGCTGAGAAGAGCAATCGCATAGGCAGGGAGGGCAAGAGGCGTAGGAAGAGGAGCGGCCTACGGCGGCTAAACCTTCCATGAAGTGCCAGTAGAGAGGCGGGCCAAGAATGTATCCGGCCAAGCCCAGTGCCATCACCACCAAAGCTGCCTTCAACACAGCCGGAGTGCACGATCCAGGCTGATTCAGCGCCATTTTTCTCTCTCTAGGAATCAGATTTTTCTCCGAATCTTCCTATAGTTGGCTGGAGTGAACGAGATCTCGTTCAAGAGTGAAAATGAAGAGACTTAACGCTTCAAAAGGAAAAGGTGTGGGGACTGCAGAGGAGAAGGAGAATGAAGATCGTGGTCGGCAACAGACCACCTAGCTCTATTCTCATAATAGACTTTCGGACAAATTTTTAGAGAGTGTTTGCCCGAAAGGAATGGAAAATAAATTTATTTTTTTTTTTGGATAAGTTTTAGTTTTAGGTCTTCTTGTTCTTGAAAACAATTAAGAACTTTTTGTTTTTTGTATTACTAGAAATAAAAAAAAATTATAAAAACACTATTAGTTTTACAATTGTTTTTATTTTTATATAAAAAGAGTTTTGCAAACTCGTACAATTTTTTGTTTTGAAATTTTATTTGAAAATAAGTTTTGAAATTGGTTTATCAAATATGGTATTAATGAAAATAACTTTTGGAATTAATTTGTCAATTGCTGTTTCAATAAATTTAAAAAATTAAAACAAAAATAACTAACAATTATAATTAAATTGGGCAGAGTTCACTCGCTTTGCTCTAAAAGTAGAGCAAAGAGAAAAAATTATATAAACCTTTTATGTTGTTTTTAAATCAAGAATTTAGTAATAAAAAAGTAAAGGAAAGGAAAAGGTGAGGAAAAAAAAAATTCTCTTTCATTTTATTTTTTTTTCCCTTCATATTTTCTTTTTCCTTTGCATTTTTTAGTTTGATATGCGAGAAATGAAAAATATTAGAGAAAATATGATTCATGTATAGGCTTGATTCCTTTTTATTTAAAAAATAGGTAATATTTTTTGCAAAAAAAAAGGAAAATTTTTATTTTCTGATAGAGATTGTTAACTCGTTTTCTATTAATTGAATATCAAACTTTTATCTATTTGTTTAAATGCAACCCCTTTCCTATGGATAAGGTTTATTTAAACAAAATAAAAGAATTCTTCTCACTTTCATACAATTCAATTATTTTACTGGCAAGTTTCCAAATTTTTTTTTCTATGCATATTAAAAAGTTGTTTTTCTCTTCATTTTATTTTCTTTTATTCTCTAACTTATTATTATTATTATTTTTATTTGTTTATAACCAAACATAGTGTAATACTTAAAGACTTAACTAATACAAACATGAAATGAAACATTTTGTAACACTTGAGTAATATATTTATGAACTGTTGTTGTGACTCAATCGTAATTTTATTAGGACCGAATCGTATTTCATAAAAATGCTCCTAAATTTCAACTTTCAAGTTAGTTTTTACAATTTAAACATCAATTATCCCAAAAATAAAAAAAAGGAAAGAAAAAGTAAAAATTGGTACTCAATCCTTCCGTGAAAATGGTACGGCGGTGTAAAAACGACCAACCGCAGAGGACCGGAACTCCAGTAATCCTCTTTCAAATCTCAGTCACCGAACATCTCTGTCTCTGAGAAAGAAGCCACACGCGAGAGGCACAGTAGAATAGATAGATATATATATATATATAGAGAGAGAGAGAGAGAGAGAGAGAGAGAGGAAACATATAGAACTACAGAGAGAGAAAGAGGCAGAGACAACGCGAAACTTCAATCGAATTACAGACAGTTTATTGTAATCAGAGACGATGGACTGTCGAGTCCCGACGGATCTAATCCGGGAAGTACAGATCTCGCTGCGCAAGGACGCTGGGCTCTCCTCCTACGACCCGCAAGACCCGACCCTCCCGGCCCTCCCTTCCCTTAGCGAATCTGTAGCCGGGTTCGACCCATCGCCGCCGTACCTCCGCTGCAAGCATTGCAAGGGTAGGCTCCTCAGAGGGCTCCAGTCGGCCATTTGCGTGTACTGTGGCAAACGCCAGTCGAAGGACGTCCCTCCTGAGCCCATCGGCTTCAAATCGACCTTTGGGTATCAATGGTTACTTCAGTCCTTGGACTTAGATGGATCGGTCAGTGTCTTCTCTATATCATGTCTTCTGTTAATTGCATACACACGCACATATGTAAAGGTGCACAATTTGTGGAGATGGATTCACTATTTGAATTTGAGTGTTTCTATACATATGTTCATATAAACTACTAAGAGAGGTAGGAATTTTTTTTTCAGAATTTAGCTGCTTTATGGGTTTGAGATTGTATACTGTCTGGTTTTGGCTAAGGCCATATTTTGGTTAATGAGAAGATTTGAAGTTTGGGGTTCTTTCTGAACAGTAACTATAAAGAGTGAAACCAACAATTTTAATATTCGTCACTGCAGTGTGAAAGAAATGGTGTATTTGTCATTTTTGATGGAAGGTGCTCAATTTGAAAGTTTTAAGGTTAGTGTAGTGGGTTGTTGGTAAGTTCTTGGGATATGGCTTTGAATTTGAGGTTTTCCATGAAAGTTGGAGGTGGAGTGAAACAGCTCTAGGATTTAGACCCGGAAGTTAGATCAGCTTTTTTCTTTCAATTTCTTGAATCCTAGAACTGAATATTGTTGAATTGATTTGACATGTTTGTTTGTTGAAGCAGGAGACTGTAGGACCATCCATTGAAGAAAATGAACTAAACAGAGGACAGAGTACACCAAAAGATGAAATTGCGTTGTCTGATCTCTTAAATTTAGAAATAACATGGCCAGCTGAGTCAGAGAACCTTGAGAATAGTCTTACGAACAATGTACCGGTACAGAGCAAAAATTCTTTGAACTTGGCTGGAGTTGACCTAGACAACTTTTTTACTGAATCGAAGAGGGACCTTGTTTCTAATTCCTCAGAAGAGCAGCCTGTTACTAATAAGCAGAGTGAGACTGTGGAAATGAATGCATTTGCCAGCCAAGAAAATCTTAGCTTATTTCAGAATGTTCAGCATTCTGCAGCAGCAGTCAGCTCTTTTGAAGTAAAGGATAATGACGGTTTCTCTGGTTGGGAGGCCGATTTTCAGTCTGCTGATTCTGGAAATCAGCATGAGGCTTCAAGATCATTTGATCCACTTGTAGGTTCTACAGTTGAGGTTGATCTTTCTGCCCACATGGATTCAGTCTTTGGACCTGGAAAAGTCTTAGAAGATGAAAAGACAAAGGATGCTTCAACTCCTTTGGCTTCAGCAACTAATGACTGGATGGAAGATGACTTGTGGAATAATTCAGATGTCTTGGCACCTCACCAGGCTGAGAAGGTTGCTGCAAGCATTAAAAGTAAGGATGGCGTAGCCGCAGATGATTTGTACACTCAATCTTCTACAAGTATTGATTGGTTTCCAGATGATCAATGGCAAACCAGAAGCATGACTGCACCTGACAATAAGACAATCAATGATGATGATGATTCATTTGATGTTTGGAATGATTTTGCTAGCTCTACCACTGCACAAGATCCTTCTAAGAACTCTTTGACACAAAGTAGTGATCAGATTGCTGCTGT
Organism: Euryodendron excelsum; assembly: GCA_033060915.1. NCBI lineage: Eukaryota > Viridiplantae > Streptophyta > Magnoliopsida > Ericales > Pentaphylacaceae > Euryodendron > Euryodendron excelsum. The sequence continues at coordinate 13,765,145 of CM065386.1, forward strand.
TGATGAACAGACATCGGATATAATTTTTTCCAGCTCAACCAATAACTTTCAGGAAATGGATTTTGGTAGTTTGTCACAACCAGATCTCTTTTCTGGATCATTTAGCAATCAGAATGGTTCTGTAGAAGTGAAAAATATGCATTCAGAAGTCCCCGCCTCACACAGGTGTGTTCTCTCAGGATGCCTTATATCCTCTGAAACTCCATTTAGTAGATCAAGTATAGAAACAAATTGATATAAGAGCTTGTTAGAGTGGATCACATTGAACAACAAAAGGCTGAGGTTTTTTGTTTATGACGAGATTTGTTTTGTCATTCATTCCTGGATGCTGTGACGTACGTCAGGAATTTGTTTTGCTATGTGGAATCACTCAATATAATCTTTCAAAAATTTTATTTTATACAGTTTATCATTAACCTAAAAAGTAAATGAAATTGCAGTACTAAAGATCGGGATAAACATGGGGATGTTCTTACACGATGATCATTAAGATGTTCTGGTGCTATTCTTGATAACTATGGTTGAGAGGCAAACTGAACCATTTTTATATGCCGAATGCTTTTATGCAATCTTTGGGGATTGAAAAGTCCATTCTAACAATTTAATCAGTTTTAGTGACTTGAGCTCTTAGTCAGCATGGGTTAGCTTGCAATTAGTACTTCGATGCTTGTGATATTATGTGTGTATTCATAACTTATAATCTATATACATTGCCTTAAATTATCGAGTGTTGGATGTTTGTAGAACATGATACCTTTATTTATTTATTTATTTTTGGGAGAAGGTAGTTACTGTCCTTTTTATTTTGCATTATTTAGTTGGATTTCAACTTTCAGATACTAGGCATCTCTGTTGTTTATTTGTACCATGTAATAATCATTTAACCTCACTTGATAATTTGATTAAGTGCATTTGGACATGACTATGGTGCATCAAAACTAACTACCTGCATAGCAATATGTCAATTTGGTGCAAGGTTTTTTATTCTTTGAGTGTGGCTTACTCTGTGACAAATCTTCTAAGCTAGTTGGGGTTTAAGGCTTTGTTTAGTTGTACTTGAACCTTACCAAACTTCTATACTGTTATCCAACTGGACCAAAGCTTTTAAAAATTTTCTGTAATAGTTGATACTAAGGTCTTTATCTGATGATTCTATCTGCTGGAGTATTACGGGGACCAGCTTGTAATAGTTATATTCTCTATCATTACATGAAAAGGTGCATTTGTTTGGTGCTAGATGGTGGTAGGAGTGTGTCTTTCTGCAATGACATATTCTGCACTGATAGTATTGAGGAATCTGGTTCAGGTCTCCATAGATTCTAGTGTATGAATGTGAATACTGATGAAAATGCGTGGATTCAGTGAGCTTGTCTAAGGGCAAGCTCTATTGGCATCCAACGAGCTCTTCAGGGTTAAGATTTGAACTCAATTAGAGTTCTTTGATAATCTCTATGTGGTTAACAGACTAGGGAGGCAGGGGTAAAATGTTATTTGAAAGTGAAACCTCTTAACTGCGGTAAGAAGTTCTTACTGCAATCCCTTTGGGCTCATTAACTTAAAGAGGGGATATGTTGTTCACTTGTTCCCTTATATGGATGTTATATGTGACATAATATTCTTTGTTAGTGTGGTTGGCTTGGCTAGACCAATGTTCTATGTGCAATGCAGCAAAGAATCAGTGGATCATGATGATTCATCTTCACTTCACTGATCTATGGTTGGGAGTTGTGGTCTTGTTCATTTTTCCGAGTTAATTGGGTGCTTCCTTGTATTTTTTTTTCCCCCAGTCTTCTTCTTGGTTAATAAGAGAGATATTGACTAGAAGGAATTTAAATTGACCTCTTAGTCCTTTTGGTATTATGTGAAAAATAGGAAACCAATGAGCCTTTGGTGGAAGTTGAATTTAGTATAATTGATGGTTGAAGTTGAAAGACTTGTTCTGAAGTACTTTTTCATTCCATTTGGGATCACTATATTGCCTTTCCTTTTAATTGTTTGGGGACAAACCATTGGTTGATTGTTCTGACATTTTCTTCTTTTGACATTCTTGGGTTCCTTCCTCATATGGGGGGCCACTTGCTATGTTTTGACGAGCCCCAATTCCTTGTTTTAAATTGTTCTGGTCCTTTTTGATCAAAATAAATTTTCTTGGGACCCAACCCTTTATAGTGGGAATTTTCAAGGGCGTTGGATGGCTTGAGATAAATTGTTGGGCCCGTTTCATAACAGCCTAAGCTGTTAAGATAATTGGTTACCTATCATAGTATCAGAACTTTGTTTCTAGGAGGTCCTGGGTTTAGGTCTTGTATTATTTGTTTCCCTTGTATTTGTTATTTCTCACTCCCTTTTATGTGTGTTTATGCACCCTGTTCAACTCTATTTGCCTGTACTAAAAGACTTTGTCCACTAGAACATTTTAGACATAAATAAAGTCATATGTAGTGACACAATGATATAACTTGACCATAAGAAGACCCATGGGTGACTCATACAGCCCATCTCCAGAAAATTTAGATAGAACAAAATACGATTGATTAATAATATCTAACAGAAGATAATACATCTGTCCGACAGCGTACTAACCAACCTATAAAATCACATAATTAAAACATAAATTAACCACAAACTTGATAATATAATGTACAAGGCATGCTCCAATTGGAATTCGGAGTTTGCCCCTTTTCTTCTTTCTATGTTCTGAATCATGTATTATGTTATGTTCATTACAAGCTACGTATCAAAAAAAAAAAAAAAATCGTTATAAGATGAGAAACCATTTTTATAAATTTATTGTTGGATGCCATCAACTCATCCTTTGTGTGTTTATGAACCTATCTATTGACGAGTAGCACCTTTAGCAGTCCTTGACTCCTTTTTGTTTTTGGAGATTATATATTTTAGATAAACAATTCGGAAAACACATAGACATGACATCTCATCAATGTTGAAGTCTTTTTTTATTTATTTTCACTTACGGTGGTCAAGGCATGATGCAGGAATTGTCACATCTCCTTAATATTTCCATTCTAATTCCTCTCTCCTTTATCTCAAGAAATAAAATTTCCCAGCTCCCTCTTCTCCTGGCTTTCTCTGCGCATCTCCTTATTTGCTACATTGGTCCTCCGGAAGCCATTCAAACCTCTAGTTTGTATTAACTTTGGATGTATTCATTGTGTTGCAGTTGTCTGATGGCATGAGTCATTGTTTGATAAGTCAGTCCTCTGAACAAACTGGTTCAGGTTTTAAAGCACTAGCCATGTGTAAACCTTATAATGTTAGGCATGACAAATCTTGGCTACATTGGTCTGATGATGCTCTACAAATCTTTCAGAAATGTCTACCCAGTTTTCTCCCTTATGGTTGGTCGTTTAACTAGATTTCACTGTTAAGTTTTTTAAAAAAGAATGGCATGTGAGCATTATAAGATTATGAGACAGGGATCTCAGGCATGCTTGTTTTGACCTTTTTCTAAGATTTTGAAATTTGAAGGTAGTTCTTATGAGGGTAGCAGCTTCTTGTTTTGCAGAGCTAAGTTCTCTCTCTCTCTTCCTCTCTCCTTTGCTTTCATTCTTGTCCAGCAACTAAATAAATACTTTTTGCATCAAACATTAAAATCAGAAAGTTGAAATTGGTTTTCTCAATATAGTGTTGGATGTACTGTAAGATGAACTTATCAACCTTATCTTAATATGTACTCATCCATGTTTAGGATGGCCGATGTAAAAGTGGAAGTAGGAGTGAATGCTGGACAAGCTGCTAAAGACGGAGATATTTTCAACTCATCCACAGAGTCAGAGCATGATGTAGAGAGTTTGTTGTCACAGATGCATGATCTTTCTTTCATGCTCAAGAGCGATCTTTCAGTCCCGTCAAAGTAAGATGATCTAAAGTTCCTTTTCAAAAGATTAAGACCCAGTTCTTAGTTCTTTGAGTTTGTATTATGAAATGTTCATTCTCCAATATGTATTCTAGTTCCAGTAGTTCCAAAAATCTGTATTCTTTAATGATCTAAATGTTCATTGGGCTTTTATTCATCAAAAAAGTTGCCAATGGGTTTCAATGCATCCACGTGTAGTGTAAAATATCTATTTGCTGTGTTGCAAAGGAAAAATGTTGTGTAAAGGGTAGATTTGATGGGATGAAATTTCAATGACCAGTTTAACTATAAATCTTAAGTATTGCCCTACCTTTAAGTTAAGGTAGTGAAGGATGTTAAAAAGCGCTCTGAATCTGAGAATAAATGAATCTCAAATTCAAATTGACTCACATCCTTCATAAATGCTGCTATTTTAGACTTGCCTCAACACTATCTGATTGTTGACAATGGTTTTTCTTCAAAATAATACCAGTCCAAAAAATATGATTATAAAAACCAAAAATTTAAGTAAGTCATGTGGATTAAATGTCCTCCCAAGTGAAAATAATGGATTCAGAATGGTAATATGTTATACCAATTCAAATGAAGAATCAAGAACCACCATGTGATGGTCCGTGTAAAACTCGCACGATGACTTGGAAATAAGAGTGTATAAATTTCATGATCTCATGTTTTTTTATTACTTGAACAATAAATACTGAAAGTTGGTTCAGAAAATGTTCACAATTTCATGTATTTTGGGATTCTAAGCTATCGGGTCTGCAAATTGTTCACAATTGTTACATAGTTTGGACCAAGGTTAGTTTTCTTGTAACCTGTAACCACACACTTAATGGAAAATACATTCTAAGCGTAGCAATGAAGGACAATTTAAATCTGAAGGGAGGAAGAAAAAATTACTTTTCTTTGCTCTCAGGCTGCCATAGTAGTACCAGGCTTGCTGACTGTAATTATTTTCTTGCTAACCCAAGAATTCCTGCCATTGGAACCCATACGCTGACATCTTTGTAGACCCTTCCTTCCTAGTGCCTTGTATATTCAAATGGCTAAGCAAACTCCTATCACAAATATTTCAAAAAAGCCATAGAAGATATGAGCTTCTCTCCATTGTAATTTCTTCCCCCACCACAGTGCGCTCACAATCCCTATCAAAGAAGAACCTTTGTAGCCAAGGCCAAGTAATTGGGATTTCAAGCTTCAACAGCTTCAGTGATATGAAACTGTGTTGATCAGATTATGAATAATAAAAATGCTCGTCCTTCCCCAACGTTTAATCATCTGGAGACTCAAAGCAGGGGCAGCAACTGCCAACAAATCCTTAAACAGATCCAATCACACTATAAGCTGGATTTTTTCGAATTCCAGCCTCCGCCATTGCTTTCCTCAAAGCAGCGGCATGGTCCCACCTCTCAGCCCCAGCATAAATGGTTGACAATAGCACATATTGCCAACAATGATGCGATTGCAATTCAAGCAGCTTTCTTCCTACTTCATTAGCCAACTCAGTGATTCCATGAACCTTACAGGCACCCAAAAGAGCCCCCAAGACAGAGGCATCAGGTTCAAAAGGCATCGTACTTATAAATTCAGTTGCTTCTCTCAAAAGCCCAGCTCTGCCCAAGAGATCAACCACACACCCATAGTGCTCCATCCTTGGAACAACGCCGAAGTTGTGCAACATTGATCGAAACAATTCCAAACCCAACTCCACAAGCTTGGCACGAGCACAAGCACTGAGAACTGCAACAAATGTAACCTCATTGGGGTGCAATCCTTCTATCTTCATCTTTTCGAACATGCCCAAGGCCTGCTTCTCCTTACCATTCAAAGCTAGTGAATAAATCATTGCATTCCAAGAACACACCTCTTTTGCTGCCATTCTACTAAAAACTTTCATAGCATATCCTAAACAACCCATTTTTCCATATAGATCAATCAATGACGTGCCCATAAAAACAGTCAATTCCATTTCATTCTTGATAATGAATCCATGAACTTGCTTTCCTTGATACAGAGCTCCTCCTCCATTAGAATTAGCACATGAAGAGAGGACACTAACAAATGTAGCTTCATTGGGTTTCACAACACACCCCATTACATCCTCATGCGACATCATCTTCTCAAAAAACTGAATTGCCTCGGCAAAGTACCCATTCCTTCCATACCCATTAATCATGCTCGTCCACGAAACAACATCCCTCATAGCCATACGCTCAAAGAGCCAAATAGCCGACCCCAAATCCCCATTCTTGCCAAACGCATCAAGCATTGCATTGCAAGAGACAATGCACGGTTCAGATATTTCTTCAAACACATTATGCGCACAAAAAAGGCTGCCCATTTGTGCATACAAGCTAAGAAATGATGTTTGTATAAACAGGTCGCGTGATATGCCGCGCTTGATGACTTGGGTATGGAGTGGTTTGCCTAGATGAGAAGCCAAGGAGGGTGAGGAAGAGGCGGCTTTGATGAGGGAAGAGAGGGTGCGGTCATTGGGTTGGACTAGATGGGCAAGCATGTGGGTGAAGAGGAGTAGGGTATTGTGGGGTTGTCCAAGGTTGAGGTAGGATCTGATCAAGGCGTTGAAGAGGAGGGTGGTCTTCCATTTGAAATTCGAGGAAGTGCTCGGACTGCAGAGGAGGTGACCGTTGGTGATTAGGCGGGAATGGATTTGTTTGATTTGGTTGGGGTATTTGAAGCCACGTTGGAGGAGTTGTAGTAGAAATTCAGGTGAGGGGAGCATTCCAAACAACTCATGACAACGTATTAGAAACAACACTCTTTCACAATTGGAAAAAATTATTCAGTCGAGTTACCCCTCCCATCTCATAATATAGCGGGTCACTAATTAAAAATTCGATCAATACTCTAAAACACTTAGACCTACTTAAAAGACGTGATATCAATTGTTATATTTTACATCATTTTGGAATAGTTTAACCTATATTTCATGTTATTATATCATAATAAACTATCGCACTTTGCAAGTGATTTTTATGCGATACCATTTGTGATGATAATTTCTTTTGCAATGCTAATAAGTTACAATGACACTTGAACCACCTCCATTGTATCCTTTAAAACATTATTATTATTATTATTATCAATAATATCAAATTTTTCCTGACAACTATTCAATTATCGTACATTTCTCCCAGAAACGACGCCGTTTTGTTGACTTAAGTTTCCAAGAAACGTATTTTCTTTTTTTTTTTTTTTTTTTTTTTGTTGGTACAGTCAAGATTCTTGACTCAAGAAAGGTATCGAACTGCACTAGAAAGTAGAAAGAACGCAAGAGTGCCTTGTACGACGTCGTGTGTGTCGTTTAGACATCGACTGAGCAACGGCCCAAAAAATATTGATGTAATTGGGTGCAGTGGAGGTATGGTGGCCATTTGTTCGAGAACCTTCACCAAAACCCTCCTCAAGGCTGCGACCTCAGGCCTCGCCCGGACGCTCTCGCCCTCCGTTTCTCGGCTTCAGGTTCGTTCGGTGATGGCGGACTCTGCCTTCAAGAAGATCCAGATTCAGAGAGACGACACTGTGAGTTCCTTTTTTTTCTTCTTCTTATTCTGCTCTCATTTTTCCTTCCTTTTTATTTTTTGAAGAAGTAACTCATTTTTCCTTGTACATACAATAGCTATATTACACATACATATTGTATATTTTGTAGATGTCTGTGTGAGAGTCTTCATTTGAATTTTGCTAGAGTAATTGAACTGTTAGTGTTTGATTGTTTGTGAATTTGTTATGACTTTCGTCAATCTGATGAGAGAGAAAGAGAAAGAGGCACATATACTGAAAGAGCGATAAATTGATGAATTTGATCAGAAATGCCTTGTTCGTTTGATGGACCTTTAATAAAACTAGTCATCAAGAGGAGAAGGGGAAGAAAATGGTGCAAAGCTAAAGAATACACGGAAGGATTTCATTTTTTGGAGATGGCACTAAGTTTTTCAAAAGGATCGATGACATCAGATTGGACATATAACATATAAATCATGTTTGAAAGCTTGATTAATTCTTGACATGTTGCCGCAAACATTTTCTTTTGTTCATTTTCTCTATTTGAAAATCTGGTCCTGTATGTGTTGGCAAATTATACTTAGACGACATTATTTTTGATAAGCTATATTTAGACTACATTTTAATATTAGATGTGAATGGACTTGTTTTGGTTTGTTCATTATGTGATGAAATACTTGAGTGAGTTAATGTCTACCAGTGAAGCTTCATGATGATTTATTTTTTATTCATATTTTCCTTTTGGGGAAAAATCAACCAGGCATTTGACGCATATGTGGTTGGTAAAGAAGATGCTCCTGGGATTGTTGTGCTTCAGGAGTGGTGGGGTGTTGATTTTGAGGTTAAGAATCACGCTTTGAAAATTTCTCAATTTGATTCTGGCTATAAAGCACTAATCCCCGAGTAAGATATCTTTGCTTGATACAAGTACTTAACTTCTTATGCTGCAAAGTTTTTGGTGCTTAATGGTAATCTCTCACCATTTCAGTTTATATCGGGGAAAAGTTGGTTTAGATGTTGCTGAGGCACAGCATTTGATGGATGGTCTTGACTGGCAAGGTGCTGTGAAGGATATTCGTGCTTCAGTTAATTGGCTCAAAGCAAATGGTTCACAGAAGGTGTGTTATTTTTCACCTTACCCTCTCTTTCATGAACCATTTTTGCTAATCAAAATGCCATGGATCCTCTAATTGCCAAGCTTTAAACAACTTATTGTTTGATCAATTTAAGATTTGTGTTTTGAGATAACAACAATTAACATTCAGATTATAGTTACGTTTTTGTCCCTGTTTAAGTTATTGTTTTATTTCCTTGAATTTATTGACTCGCCCAAAAATAACAAAAAACAAAAAAACTTCTTGCATTTTCATTGCTAGCATGTTAGGATGCATGACTTTGGTGGTTAGTTATCCAAGGATCTAAGGAGGCTTATGTTTCATGCAACGATACTTGTCTGCATTTGAAATGTGGGCATCATAAATCAATGTACTACTGGAGCCTGCTTTAAATTATAACTGGGACTTACTTTTCAATATATATGTATGTATATTATAGGGACTTGCGTATAATTCATTTTATCTTTTTCCAGTTCAATGAGCAGATGATGTATTGTTATTCTACAGCTTAAAAATTACTTTAGCCTCTTCTTCTTCTTCTTCTTCTTATTGGCCCTAGCATATTTAAAGAGAAGCTAGGATCCTATGTGAAAGTCAATAGGCTTTGAATGGTTTTGTATTATCTACAAATGGTCAGGAATTGAGTATTGAAACCTGGATTTGTTTGTGGCTTCATGGCATCAGGACTTTTTTTCCTTTTTGACTATATGTCAGAGGTTGTGAGATTCTCATATGTAATCTTTTCACAAATAAAATTTTTGAAGCACATTGCATTATACATAATATAAACTTTCAATTTGAAACCATCAACTGGCTCTTAGCTGTTAAAGTCTCTTGTGGTGGTCTAGAGATCTGGGATTGGCTCCAACTATTATCTAGGTTGGGTGGTTGTGGACAAGGGGAGGGCCATCCCCTATTGTGTAGCCGATTGCCATCGGACCAAAAAATTTAAAAAAATCCTCTAATTTTGATAAAAGAGTTGTTATCAACTATGCAACTAACAGCCTTTTTATTATTATGTTTTTCTGTATCGTTATGTTCTTATGTATTATTTTTAGTTTTTTTTGGTTTATCCTAATTACCAATGCTTGGTTGAATATTAAAAACTTGAGCATCAAGCATGCAATGCAGCTTTGAGCCTGAGGGCAGCCACTTCATGCACATAAAAGTTTGGGTTTGTACCCAATCTCACCTTCCTGGCACTGCACATTGGTGGGTCTAACACTTGATGATTCTGATATTTTTAATAATTATATTGATTTTGTGACATTATTTTTAGGCTCTTAAGGTTTACGTATTATTCATGAGGATAATAAAAATAAGTTCCATCATAAATTATTGCTAGTTGCTACAACAGTTTGCTATTGAATCTTATTTTATTCTTTTTCTTTGATCATTAATTATTTTATTCTTTTTCGCAGGAGACTTAAAATTTTACTTATATCTAAATGGCCAGAAACATATGAAGATTAACTAGTGGGATTATTTTGATGGCTTTCATGATTTCTTCTCATAAAATGTTATGCGTCCTTATTACCTTATAAACTGGTTCCCATTCTACTGAATCTTTCCCCTTATGCTGCTGAAGTATTTATAGTTGTCAAAAGATCTTCTATGTTTCAAAAAACCAAATTCCTTCAGCAAAGAATTTTATTTTTTGTTGAAAACTTGTAATAGGTTGGCGTAACTGGATTCTGCATGGGTGGTGCTCTCTCTATTGCTAGTTCTGTTTTAGTCACTGAGGTTGATGCCGTTGTAGCTTTCTATGGAGTTCCTTCATCAGAGCTTGCAGATCCTGCACATGCTAAGGCACCTGTTCAGGCTCATTTTGGGGAGCTTGATAATTTTGTTGGCTTTTCAGATGTGATGGTATGGTCAATTGCTTCTGAATTTCAATATCATTACTTCCAGTATTCTCTGTCTTGGGTTTTTTTGCTTGAATTTGCCCATGAATTAGAATTTTTTCGGATTACAGTTTTGTGACCACTGCAAGTATCAAGTCTCGAGTTAATTTCTGATTTGATTTTTCATGTTCTTGGATTAGTTTACTCTTTTTGGTTAGGCTGCAATGCTAGTAGAAAGACAATATAATGTGGCTCAATCGAGTTATGTGATGATTTCTATAACAATGGTTGGAAGAGCCAAAGAGTAGAGGAGGAACAGGGTGAATAATAAACAAAAAGGGCTAGTAGTGTGGAATCTTTTATCACCTGCTATGTGGAGGTTTGTATGGGTGTTTAACAAAATTTGGAAGAGTCTCGCCTCCCCAAAGTTTCCACAGAGTCTCTTGCAATTAAAATTTTAAAAATTTCCTCTCAAGTTTGCAAGGGAATAAGTAGTAGCGCTTGAAATATTACTAATAATGTTTAATTGTCCGAAAGATTAAGCTGATAAGGAATTGACAAAAGATTTATATCAAGCCTTCACACAACCTCCCTTGCATGTGACTCTCTCTTGCACATGGAGAGCGAACAACTAAACATAGTGGAGACTAGATTGCAGAGAGATCAAATTGAGGAACAAATGTAGATGGGAAGACTTGAAACCAAGACCACGTAGAATCACCAAAACTTAGATACCATCTTAGATCATGAGTTGCATAAAAAGCTTAAGTTGTTAAGGAATAGGCCCAAGAATGTCTATCAAGCTTTCTCACATACAAAAAGGGCCACAAAAAGCTAAGGACTATTGTGAACCATGATCTGTGTCAGTTTTGCTTCTTCATTCATTTGCTTTTAAAAAAACTTATAAAAGGACTAGGGGTGCCTAGATTCCTTTAAATTTATACAACCGCAACAATTGCCCTCTAGGTTGCGATTTCAATACATTTGAAATTTGAAATAGCTAATTTGAACCTATATTCCCTGGAACGTGTATCGTTTTGAAAAGTGGAACGAGAATGTGAATGTGGTCACCATATGCTAAAAATTGTGGTACGAAAAAATTAGACTTGTATAGATTAGACTATTAGAATTTAAGGTATTTCTAGAACAATTGGACATCCAATAAATGTAAGCTGTTTTTTAAAATTAATCATGTAAAGGCACATTTCTATGAGCACTATAGCCCATTTTTTCAGTGTCCTGCCAAAACTCCACCCTCCCGAGATTTTAGTTCATTATATTTTATTTTATTTTCCTCCTTAGGTAAATTTGAGAAAATAGATAGCAAAAGAAATTTTGGGATTGCTTTGCAATGCTAAATTCACCGTTTTTGAGCGAAACAAATGGGCATGCCAATAATTAAATCGCTAGGATGGTAGCTTTTTCTAGTAACATTGTTTTGAACCTAATGGCAGATTGTCCCAAGGAATGCCTCAGGACGATTGAAGCATAAATCAATTGCCTTTCCTTTGGCCTTGAGTCATCAAACACTGGCTTTAAACTTAGAAATTGTATTACTATTATACAAAAACAAACTATTGATGCTGGATAAACACTTCTATCAAAGAATTGTTTGAGATGAGTGCAAGGATTTTCTGGAATCACCTAACTATATTAATTTGAATTCTATTTGTTTGGAGTTCCGCTAACTTTCTTGTTCCAACTTCAAAAGATAAGTTATGCAACCAAGGATATGTATACATTTCTGGACCAAATGAAGTAAATAGAATCTTGTAGGGAAGGCTGAAATGTGGCACAAGATGAAACATTAAATGAAAGAAGCAGAGTTAAGAGTTAATAATTATTTCTAAGGTTTTACTTGAATTGTGAGATTAGCATTCAAAATGAGTTTCTAATATTGTATAATTCACCACAAAGCCCAATAGAGTACTGAGACCGCAGTTGGGTAGTTATGTGCATTGTGCAACAACATCCTCCCTACATGTGTGCTGGAACTTGGAAGTGGCAATTCCTAGCCTGTCAAAGAAGCTTTGTGTCTGATGATGAACAGCTACATTACTTCCAGTATAACCTGCCTAGAGACCTAAACCGAAAATATTGACATTTGGCCCAAATCTCTGCTCTGATGTTTGTGGATTATCCAGTATTAAAATATAAAATTTTCAACAATTGACCCACTTCATACTGAAAAAGCTTTATAACTCCTCCTGACTAGAGTTACCCCATGAAAAATAACTTCTCCTGGGTTCTAGTTTGACAACTGTCCAGAATTTCATTGGACAATATGGTGTAAATCACTTCTTCCTTTAGGTGCAGGAGTCAGATTAAAACCCAGGCTATGCATATTGGTGTCGATCCACTGTTAACATTATGCAACAACTAGCCATTTATTTATCCAAAAAAAAAAATAAATGCAACAATGAAGCAATTTATTTCAATGCAAAATTTGCTTCTTTTCAGTTATTGTCTTACTAGTTTTTAATTGCAGCCTTTGCATGCAAAAATGGTAAGTGAATTTTACCATGTTTGTGTGATGTAGAACTAAGCTGCTTGAAATGTGAAGAGTCATCTGAATATTGCAGGATATTTGTATGATTACATAAAATGGAAGCAATAGTTATTGATGTGAAAAACTTTACATGTAGAGTAAAGAACTGTGCAAATTTGAGCATTTTCCATTCATTGAACTTGTGTGGGCATGTAAAGAGGAAAATGTAAAAAATAAATGCACACGATGGTTGCTATATGCAACATGATACCTCTTTATCGTATACCATGACTCATTTATGAAAATTAATTCCTTTTCTTTTTAATTCTTCCTTAGTATTTAATTTTGCAATTTATGTATATTTGAAGTTTTCAATATAGTTACCTTGAGTATGAGAGGGAGAGTAGCCTACACACGATGTATATATTTCATATGTTGGGTCCTAATGTGATAAAAGGTATTATGATATTTTGCAAGTTGGATTTTGGGTACAACATGTAGTATGGTTGCAAATTGATTTGAATATCTCCACTTCTCAAAGGAAGCATGGACACTCCGTTGGAGGATCTGTACCTGTGTCGGACACTGACACTCTTCGAACACTAGCGAACACGTGTCGGATACTTTGTTTTACGTGTTCGATTACTTATTTATTTATTTATACATCGAACATTTTATGGACACGACTTGGACATACGTGTCCCATTTTGAACACTTTAGGGACACGGCGGGAGCTCACCTATAGATTTTAAAACTAATTGTTAAATCGAAGAAGAAGAATGAGAAAAAAAATAAGTATGCTACTTATATTGGTGGTTAATTTGTTTTGAGTGTTCTTTATGGTTTTTGTATTAGATGATGATAGATAGTTGATGAAATGTAATGACCTGTTAATGTTTCGGTAATTTATGACTTCATAGTATTATGTATTGATGGAACAACTTTTTTGTTGATAATGTGTTTGTTTACTTTATCATTTTTAATAGAATGTAATTAACTAATTGTGAATGATTTGTTGCCAATTAGGTAGTGAAATATGTTGTTTATTTATTTAATTGGTGTTATCTTGTATATTTTTCACTTTTTTTTTGTAAAATATTTATATATATGACATATAAAAATATATTATTTTGACGCGTCCCTGCCGTGTTGTGTCCTGCATTTTTTAAAAATTCACGTATCGGCATGTCCGACACTCGTGTCCGTGCTTCTTAGCTTATGTACATTATTTTGTCAATGATTTATGGGTTTCAGGCTGCTAAAGCTTTGGAAGAAAAGCTCAAGGCATCAGGAGTTCCATATGAGGTACACATATATCCAGGCAATGCACATGCTTTCATGAATAGGTCTCCGGAGGGTGTGAAGAGGAGAAAAGGTATGGGAATGGCTGATGAAGATGAAGCTGCAGCGGAGCTGGCCTGGTCTCGCTTTCGTTCATGGATGAGCCACTACTTATCTCCCTAAGTAATATGTGTTGCATAGCTGTCATACTATGCTTTCTACCTCTATATAATAATCTGGTATCCAATCTAGAGATATCAGGAGGCCTGCATTATGCTGTTCTTTCTCTCTGGAGCAGACGGAACTTGAAAAATTGCTTTCGTGATGGTAATATTACTACTGTGAATTTAGTTCTGTTGGCTAGTGAGTGTAAATGTGTCTTAAGAACCTTACTCCTTGGACATTGAAATAAATGGAATTCCTGGATCGGATGGGTTTTAGCAGGACAAAGAAATTCGTATCTGAACGGATGCCTCAAATTTGTAGAATTAAACATGGTTGAAAGTTGTGATTAATTGACAGGATTGAAATTAGAACTGGGATGAGGATAGGATGTTTGTCCGTGTTAAAAACGACAAAAGGTATGATAGAAACATTTAGACATTGTTTAAAACTCAGTAACTTGGAAACTTGGGAAGGATGTTTTTTTAGAAACTTGTAATGAAACTTCACTATCTCTGATTGAGTGCGCCAAGCGAAGTGCTGGTGGGAGGATGGTGATAGCCAAAGGCTGACTTATTGTCTGAGTCGGCTTCATTTGATAGAATGGGTGTTTTCTTAGTGGGGTCAGAATTTGTAGCGTGGTCTTATTTCATTGAATTACTGTTCTTAGTGGGGTTAACCCCAATTCCATTTGCTTTCAAATTTGTCAATTCAATGAACTGTATTCTCCTGTAGGTCTCCGTGTGGGGCAAGAATGCCACAGTTATCCACGCAAGAGTCTTGTTTGGTCAGAGCATGTGTTGGAGCTGTGGAAAATCTTCTTGTATTGTTAGTGAAGCTGGATGAATTTTTGGCTAAAGAATCTACTTTTAACCCAGTAATTCACTTGTCTTTTGGTCCTTTCCTTTCCTTTCCTTTCCTTTCCTATCCTTTCATAGTGGGAAGGAAGAGAAATTCACCTTTTTAAAGAAGCAGAGAATTCGTTTTCTCCAATTTCCATCGAAAATATATTTTTGCTTTTTTCTTGTATAAAAAATATGCATCCCCATCTGCTTGAGCTAACTGAGAGGCGGTTTATTGATTGGTTGTTTATTGTTTATTAATGAAAGCAATCGAAACTGTATATGATGCTACTGTTTTGGCATGTTTAAGTGCAGTGTACACAACCTTGTGGAGAATGAATGTCATTTTCATTGATTTTGTCTTTGTAATCGCTTGCAATTTGAAATTTTTGGACTTCAATTTTCCTGTCACAATCGGCGTCCTCAGAAAAACCTTAATAAAAGAAATTACATATTGACGTTTTAATCAAATGCTTGGAATCACACGAAAACCTCATTTTCTTTGTTGATGACTCTTGAATGGTGTTGATTAATTTGATTATGACAAAATTGACTTCGTAAATTATAGAAATTGTATATAAAAAATATAGAATTTTTTCGTTTTCATCTCCGAATGCATGAATATTTGCTGTTATTGACACTAGGGTTAATTATATTATGACAATACCAAAGACCCCATTTGCCGTAAACAGGTTTTTTTTGAGAGAGACAAAAAATTATAGCTTTGAAATACAAATTCTTGGCATGAGAGAGAGAGAGAGAGAGAGAGAGAGAGAGAGAGAGAGAGAGTTGGTAGCCCAAAACTATGAACAAAGCTTTCATATTTTGTAAGGTTGCGTCGACGTATACCTTTCTAAAACCTAACATAATAAATTTGCAGCTTTGGGTATGAATGGAAATGTGCCCTCTTTGTTTTCTCTGTTTCCTCCTCTCTCCCTACACACACACACACACACACACACACACACACACATATATATATAAATGAGTCGTGCATGCAAAGTTCAAAGGCCGAAGGGGAAATGAGTCTAGGATAATATGAAGGCAGAAGGCCGCAAAACCAGCAGAGAACAACACGTGAGAAAATAGAAGAAACTGAGGACTTTTAAAGAGCTAGATGGTCCAAGCAATGCCTTTGGACTGCTTACTAACTTTAGAGTTGGGTCCGGCCTCCAATAAATGCTTATCAAAATCAAATGCCCCACTTCTTTTGAAATTTTTATCCAACAATTTTCAATTAACTCTGGCTACATTGTTAGATAGTTGGCCACGGCAAGTCACAGAGAGAGAGAGGGAGAATCACATGTTTCAGGAGTCTGCTTGACTTCGTTATACAATAAAAAAACAAGGAAATTAGAATTCCTTAGGCTCACGAGGAGGTAAACAGAGCGGAGGGTGAGCTTTGGTGGTTGGGACGCTTGAAGCGTGTTTATCAGGTCTAGAATCAATTCGTAGGCACCATCTAACCCCCTATTAACATATATCTTAACACACTAACATTACTTGTCGGTCCTCAGAAAAAGGGCGCGACATGTACCTAAAAAAAAAAAAAAAAATCTAAATTGATTTTTAGATCAAGAATATCAATAATATACAAAATGTTGATATTTTAGCCAAAATAAACACCATGTATTAGCATAATTGCTTTATTAACACATGCAAATCTACACAAAACTACGGGATGCAGTCTCTCTCTCTCTCTCTCTCTCTGCTCGCAAAAGTGGTTCATAATCCATATTATTTTGCCTGATACTCGTGTAGTTTAGTGGCAGTCGGTTGACAATGTTAATAGCTTGGTTGTTGAAATCATGGATGGATTACTTCACGACAGATATGGTTGGTGGAGGCTTCTTGCGATTTGTATCCATGAAGATGTATTTCTCTTGATGTCAGTGAAATCCTATCAATTGAAAAAAAAAAAAATTCATATTAGTTTACTCATAGTCCTATATGTACCCTAAGGAAACTAGAACTTAAGCCATGTTTGTTTTGCGAAATAAGTGCAGAATTAGATTATTAATCCTGCGTTTGTTTTTATAAAAGAGGGTCGAAATAACTATTTCGAAGAGAGCGTTTTATGCTGTATATATGGTACTATATAATTTTAGGATTGAGGTGGAATAACTTTTTTGAGTGATTTAGGTTTACCGTTTATAGTTTATTAGACTGAATAACAAAACTTTACGAGGAATTAGTAATTCCAGGGATCGTTATCACGTTATCCTATTCCGTGAAACAAACATCGGCTTTGGGTATATGAAGCCTATACAAGTCAAATTTAATATTACGATAATTCAACTTTAATTCAAAGTATATATTTACATGTATGTGTATAAGTATATTTCTTTCTAATTTCTTCCTATCCTCCCATGATCATCGGTTGTTGGCTCAGATCCAAATCTTCTTGGAAATCAGTGATATACACGTCGGTGACGACTTGACAACTTGAGTTTACCCTGTGAATTTAATTGTATTGACAGCTTTTTTGAAAATTGAAGTGCTTATATTATCAAACTGGTCCCCTATAAGACTATAATACAATCCCAACAATAATGGGTAGCCAACATAAACTTATATTTAACATATTAGGATCATATAGTGGACTGATCATAAACCATGCCGTTGACCACTGATCTTCCACAACTGCTCCATCATGACTTCTTTACTAGAAATAATAACTTCATCAGTGCAAATCCAAAGATTTATACTGTAAGAATTAATGACAATGGGAAGAATATAATTGGTTGAATTACAATAATCAAAAAGTTTAATTTTAATGCATTGCTATTGTAGATTTTTTTTTTTTTTTACAAAATATGACGTGTTTTCTAAAGTTTAAGTACACAATTAAAAAAAAAAAAAACTTATGAACGTGTTGCAATTTGGTGCTCAATTTATATAAAAATTTTTGCACTAATAATGCATAAGAATTAAGTTAATAAATTCCGTATGTATAAAACAAAACATTTAAAACTTCTCCTTAATCCTTGGAGAATCCTTGGGCTTATTTGCAGATTTTTGGAGTAATATAATTTACTGTAAGTTCATACTCTTAAAGAGTTAATTAGACTGCCCTCCCACGTCGGAAGGGTTTGGATGTGTGAGTGAACTTGTAAAGCTTCCATCACTTTTCATTTTAACAGGTTGTGTTGAGTTTGGTTCTAAAAAAAAAAAACCAATTCCTAAGTTCGCAACATGTTCAGCGGGGCTATTTGGCCCGGGACCCCATAGGAATTTCGGGTGAGCTGGCCCTCCCATATCGGGAGGGTTGGTAAAAGTCTCGTGTTTTTCCTAAAATTATTTTTATAGTAGTGAACATAATTAGAAATAGAGTAATGCTATATATAATTCCATTTCACAATCTCTTTTCTTACTCTTACACACAAAGTTATAGGATACATATAAATAAATTCATGTGTGATCCATTCACTTGTATGATTTTATCTAGAGTGAGAAAAGAGATATGATATGTGTTAAGAGTGCAACTACATTGAAAGTGATGTACTAGATTAGAAAGGTTATACTATAGGTAAATATGCACATATATCATGTATGCAAATTCTTTCGAAGCAACAAAACCAAAAAAAAAAAAAACATATACGCAAAATACTTAGTAGGGCATAGATATCATATACACAGAATACCTCTTTGACACACCTCTAGACTGGATTTCTGCTACTCCTTTTTCATTTCTTCTTTTTGATTAATTTTCAATGCAATGAAAACTGAAAGAGCCATGAAACCTACCATCATAAAAGGAGTGTACAAGAAATTCTCTAGGATAATAACATAAAAGCAGCCTTTCTTCTTTAAAAATAACCCAAAATATTACTTGAATACTAATCCTGAATACATAAAGTAGATTAATTTAACTTGGACAATGGTGGACTAGGACTCCCACCACATAGTTGGAGATGACTCAAGACCCAACCCTTTAAACTACAGCTAGAGGAACAAGATTCAGGAAAAAAATGAGGGACCAGTTTGCAGTTAGGTTGACAATGAATGATGGGGGGCTACCTTCATTTTTTTTTTAAATACCCTATTGACCAAAAGGGTAATACAGATCTCGCAAAAGGCTTCCAGGGAACAGACTTTCTATTTCTCTCTCTCTCTCTCTCTCTCTAGTTGGTGATTGATTAAATGGTCTCCAAGGTGACTTTGAACCTTCAGAGAAATCCATTTGAACTTTGAAAAACTGGTATATTAATAAATACTTCACATGAATGATAGTTTTCTTATCAAATAAAATTAGGAAGTGTTGAAAACAATGCAAAAACTTGAGGCATACACGTCGTGCCTCGTTTACATCATGGGAATCAAATCTGTGTGAAAAGTATCTCTTCTTCTCTCAAGCTGTCCCCTAACTGTTCATATTAAATATCTAAGTCCTTGGTTCAAGCAAGGGTCTGCAGTCCAATCCTCTTACAATTTTATAAATATTAAAATTTTTTTTTGTTCTTTGTATCTGATAAATGGTCCAGTTTCCAGCTAAATTTTCAACATTTTCTAATTAATTAATCCTTGTAGAGTACTTGATACGCGTTTGAATTATCGTCATGATTAGTATCTTAGTTTTCTTCAACTTAATTCTTTATTAACTTCTTTTTTCTTTGTTTTAATTAGGTCACTACCCTGTGTTGGCATGAAATACGTGCTTAAACAAATTGTATAGTGGTCTATATTTAGCAAAATGTTGATAAATGGAAAGCAACGCCTCGTCTTACAGTTTTCCTTTGATGACTAAACTCCACCAACTATCATTCATCCAATCTGTTTTGGGAAGATTATATGATGTATAAAGAAGATCAATTCTTTTTTTGGTTTTAAGATTTGCTAAGGGAAAGACGTTTCTCAAAGCAAAAGACATCAATTTCTCTTTTTAAAGATTTTTTTATGGATTTTGTTTCGCTATCCATAAAAAATGAACAAATAGTAGTAATTTTATCTCCTTTTTAATGTTTTATTTCCCACAATAAGTCTAAGATACAAACATAATATAATTGGCATAAGTGACAATTCATATTTGAAGAATTGGTTTGTATGCTGGCTACGCCAATAACGAGCCTTTGTTTTTCAAATGAAATGAGGGGGAAAAAGGGGAGAGAGAAAATATGTTAATCCAAATTAATTGTTTACCTGCAGGCAACATTATATATACAATTTTGACTAGAACACTTATATCGTCCTGTAGGGATTTGGGAAGCTCTGCATGAATGGTCATGCACTAAGTCACACATTGGGGCGAGGGCGGGAGCGGTGCAAGTTCGGGAGCATGAGAGTGTCAATTTTTAAAATTTATAGGGTCGAGAGTGCATCAAGTTTATTTTAATATATTTAAAAGGTGCATTATTAAATATATTATAATAATTTTATATTTTATTATGTGGTTTCTATATCAAAATAGTTTTCACATTTAATATATAGTAGACTCTAAACTAAACAAATTGGCAACTTGGCTCGTCGATTGCTACTTTCAATTGGAAATGAGTTTTCCTTAGTCATATTTTAAGTTTCAGCATATGCTTAAATATCATAACAATACATATGGCAACTAATTATTGGTTCAAACTTGAGTTTGATGATTTGACCATGTGAGTTCGAGGATTTAACCATTTAAGTTTGAGGATTTAATAGGGATTAGTTCTCAGTTTGTTAGTTTGAGAACTATAGTGAAGTTCATCTACCTAGTTAGAAGGATTGTGTGACTTAGGTCATGCAAACCTACAATCTATATGCTGCTTAATATCTATATATTCATATGAAAGCACTATTTTTTTTGTTTAGATTAAATACTTTTTATGAAGCAAGGAAGACACCAAACTACCCTCATGAGTTATAACTAATAAAATCTAGAGTTTTTACTCTTGTTACTAGAACTTCGTATGTCAAAATAACATGTTGATTTAGTTCTTAACAAAGAAACAACTTCTCCGCACATGGTGTAGGTAAAATTTACTAAATTTTACAGTCACGAGAGTCTCGTGCATTAGACTACCATTTTTTTTCTCATCAGACTTTGAATTGATATCACTAGGTCTTCACATTTCTTACAAATTAATATTGCCAACTTTTTATTGAAGTTGAATTTTCCTATACAGTGATATATATGAATTCTATGTAATCTTAAACTCAAATATACACCGGGTTACCATTTGTCAAAAAAATACTTAGGAATCCATGTGATATATACGTATTCTACTGGAAGTCTTAGATTGCGGCCTAATGAACCAGAAATGGCTAGACTTTACAGCTTTTGACAACTTAATGAACTACCATGTGTAGCTTCATGTATCCTTCACGGCAAGGTAATAGAAATTATGTTCCCATTAAATCTGAATAGCCAAACTTTTGTCAACAAAAGGCAAAATCTTCAAAGCTTGGCTGTTACACTTTCAACTTCTCTTTTTTATTTATAGAGAATTAGTATTGAAGGAGATTCAATAAGAAGCCAAGAATAATAATACAAGACATAGCAGCTGGAAAAAAAAAACAAAATGCAATGAATTAAATATTAGAA
The DNA here is from genome assembly GCA_033060915.1 of Euryodendron excelsum. NCBI lineage: Eukaryota > Viridiplantae > Streptophyta > Magnoliopsida > Ericales > Pentaphylacaceae > Euryodendron > Euryodendron excelsum. The sequence goes on from CM065386.1 coordinate 13,786,799, forward strand.
TACTACTTAAAAGAAATGAAAAATAGGCCAGATTTGAGAAATAGTGAGATTATTAATGAATTATAGAATATAAATATTAGGACTTTAGACCAAGAATTTGGAGTTAGACACTATAATTTGGAGGATATTGTAATGATGCTTACTTTCTTGTTTTTCTTCTTTGTTTCTTTCTCTGCAGGACATGTAATCCATGTATGAAACCACACTTGGAGGTCCCCAATAATTACAAGTTCCACAACTTGAACTTTATTTAAATAGCAAGAAGTGGAAAATATGTCACCGCATTTTCTACATCAACCATATACTTAGAGAAGAAACATAATCACCAAAACAATAAAGGTAGTGTTATAAAAATAAAAAAAATATACAAAACTTTTATAAAAAATAATGTGCTTTAATGAGAGTTTTTCAATTAAAAAAACATCTAACATAACGACTTTTTTTTTTCCACACTGCCCATATATATATAAAGTTGTATGTATAGAGAGAGAAAGAGAGGGAGAGAGATTAAATGGATGTGTAAATTGAATGAATTGGATCATCGAGGCTTAAAAGTGGAGTAATATTTACTAGTGAGACGTACATAAGCATTTTAAAGTAAAGTATCCAAAGCGAAGGGAAGAACAGAATTATGTCGAGTGGATATAAATAACTTGCAACATTAATTGAATCACGTTTTAGTCCTGTTAATTTCCGTGAGCAAAACAAAGCTTTTTGCTACTTTTTGCACCATATCTTTGAAATTGGATCTTCGTTAGTTCTTCTTAGACTATTGCCCCTTAATCTTTTGTCTTTGGGTCCCACTTGTTGGAACTTTGTTCTATATTTTTCTACACTTTCCATTTAGCCCTCTACACTTAAACATTCGATCGACCGCATGAAAATCGCAAATTTTCTAATATTTACCTTGATTTTCTTTAGGATGATTATGAAGTAATTAGCAGCATCAAGAAAAGGAGCTGATACTAAAGAAAACGATGTATTTTATATCTGGTTGTTGATGTTGAACCCATTTAAATATGCATCATATAAATAGATTTAGTAACACGAATGCTAAACTTAATCTTAATTAATTTGGAACTTTCTTGCGAAGAAGACTGTGGTTGAATCCATATATTCAAAGGACACAAAGCTAGTTCTTTTCCTTTCTTTCTTGATGTGAATATATGCCACATTACTCAACGAGAGAGAGAGAGAGAGAGAGAGAGAGAGAGAGAGAGAGGGCGATCTTCTTGTGTTGAATAAAAGGAACCGGCCGAGTGAAAAAGCTAAAAGAATGAGGGGAGAGAACAAGACCCTACTTGCGCTATTTGATTTCAAAATTGGGACCAACCCCTCCAATGGTCCAACTCTTAGACTAGGAAGCGATTGAATGTGGCTTGTTCTTTATTATCTTATCAGCCTGTTTGATTTAATTACTAGAAGAGTGAGAGGCTTTAAAAATGATCAAGAAGAAAAAAGAGAAGGGCAAAGAAGACTTGTCAATTCTCAAAGATTAGACTCAGCGAGCCAAGAATAGAAAGAGGAAGAAAAGGAAAGGAAATGCTAGAATAGGCATCGTTCCCTTCAATTTGATCTTTGCTTCTCTCCAGCCTCACATCTAGTAAAAAGTTTTGGATTCAAGTTCTAGAAATAATGTTCTCCTAGAATGATAGATTGATAACGCTTTTAGTCTTAGCAGAAAAAAATGTTCTTCATGTTACCCAAAAATAAAAATTAAAATTTTGCTAAACAAAATCATATATATTTACTTTTTAATATTCTAAAAAAATATAAAAAAGAGAAAATTTATATCTTTCCTCTCGCTTGAGCGGGTCTTATCTTATGAGAATTCTCATGCAAGAGATCACAATAATGTCATTGTGATACCGTATCTAATAATCTCTAATGAAAGAAAAAATGTTCATACATACATTTTGTTCAATTTACGAGACATAAATATTGTAAAGAAAAAAATAAAAACAAAAAAATAAAAATCAGCACATGCAACATACAATTTTGCAAAGAGAAGACAAAAGAAATAAATTAAAATAAATAAGAAAGGCAATTTTGCGGTATGAGCAAGGAACCCGGTCTATGGGGAGTTTGAGAGAGTTTGTGAGGAGGTTGTGAAGAATCAACCCGTCACCGACGAAGAAGAGAAAGCGAAGCATCCCACGTAGCCGGGTCATGAGGGTATGGGCCCCACGAGTCGTCACCCCCGGTTGGCTGGTGATTCATTTTTTGTCCCCTTCAGATTCGAGGCCGCTGATTCGTTGACTCGGACGACGGTAACCCATGAGTTTTTGTAGTTGATTAAGTGGGTGTGGTTTTCACATTAAATGGCTCAGTTTTAACTTTGGTACGGATCTGAGAGATTTAACAATCGTGAATATCTTAATTACGACGTGAATAACTTACTTTTAATAGAAATTGAGAAAAAAATTAGTCAAAAAATGATCAGACACTCTTCACCACAATACAATATATATATATATATATGTATAATGACAAAGGTAAGCTATACATACGTGTATACATGTAATATAGTTAGATAGTTGAGTTGATTTCAACCGACCTAAAATTTTGCTTTTTTTTTAGTAGTCATGTATTCGAATTTTTTTACAGTAATAGTTATGTAAATCAAATGTTGTTGAAAATGAATTAAATGTCTTTTGTATTTTGGTGAGATTGACGAGTTTGTCTTTTTTAAATCAATAGTTATAACTCAAATTAAATATTTTGTAAAAAATAAGAGCTGTTATGATCACATTTAAAAGAAATTATTACACTGATTACCTTTTTTTTATTTTTTTTTTAATCGGCAAAAAAATGTAATGTAGTCACGAGTAAGTGCCGGGGGAATTGGGGCGGGGGTGAACTTTTGGAACGCGTCAATCTCCATTCTCCATCTTTGACAAAGTGCCAATTTGGTAAGACGCAATCAATTCAATGCCCTCATTTGCCGGCCTAGAACCCCCAAACCCACCCCCCACTTGGACCTAGCCTTGTCCCACTTCTACCTCTCCCTCGACTCTCTAGGTCTAAACGCCTTCAAAATCACAGAAAAATAAATAGAAAAACTAGTACAGATATTTTTATTTTTTTGTTTTTAGTAAAGAATTTAGGTCATATATGAATAAAGGCAAGTCATTTTGAACCTCATTAAGATGTGTACACAAATTAGAAGTTGCAACAAAAACCTTGAAATCGCATTTTATTGGAGACGTGTTACGATTTTGGTGTGCAATTTATTTTGTTTATATCACACGTAATTTCTCATTACTTTTCTCTTTTTAAAATGTTAATTCTTTTTGCTATTTTTTGTTACGACTATTGGGCATGGAACAATTTTTTAAAGAATCATAAGAAAATATTTTATTTAAATAGTCCTTTGAAAATGAAGGATATATGCAAACTTGACGCATGAAAGTTGAAAGTTGAATATATATATATATATATATATATATGATGGTCATGACATGTGATACGTACCGTGACTATAGAAGAATATGAAGGGACTTGAGAGAATAGCCACAACCCTCTCCCAAATCATATCCCTTCATTTTCTCTTCAATCAAATCTAAAACCCCCCACACACCTCCACACAAACACATTCACTAAGTTGTATTTGGTCTTCTTCTCCTAGTCTCAGCTTCCCTTTTTATTGCCGAGTCCATTGCACCGTTTCAGACCCATCTCTCTTTCTCTCTCTTAATCCCTTCTCTTGATTTATGGCGGCCAAAGGAAGTGGACTCTCCATTGATTCAGATCGGATCGGATTCTTCCCCCACCAGCCAACTGTGATCAATTCATTTCCCGAAGATAACAACCACCACTATCACCACCGCCACCACCCTCCTAAGTTGAAGCTTGAACTCATGGAAGCAACAGCCAACAGGTCACCGGTCCCCACCATCCAATTCCCAGTAAACCTCAACTCCACCACCACCACCAACCACGATCAAGACGTTCCCTCGCCTTCCGATGACAAACGGATGGTCATCGACGAGATGGACTTCTTCGCCCACAAGAAACAAGACGACTCCAAGACGGTTGCCGCCTCTCCAGACGCCGATAAAAAGGACTTGGCCGGACCATCCGAATTGGATTTCAACTTAAACGTAAGCTCCCCGCTAGAATTCCTTTCATTTTAGTTTGTTTGGTTCAGTAAATTTAGTTTGTTTGGTTCACTGAGTTGTATTGATTTTTCTATATATATATATATATATATAGACTGGACTGCACCTTCTGACTGCTAACACTAGTAGTGATCAATCAATGGTGGACGATGGAATATCGCCGAACTCCGAAGAGAAAAGATCTAAGACTGAGGTAAGAACAAGTAATTCTATCTTGGGTCAGTGATATATATATAGTGGTAATACATACATATATATCTATTTTGTATATACACACATTAATGTTACCGGGTTTTAGCTGACGGTTCTTCAAGCGGAGCTGGAACGGATGAAAGCGGAGAATCAACGTCTGCGAGACATGCTAAATCAGGTTACTGCCAATTACAACGCTCTTCAGATGCATCTGATGACACTGATGCAGCATCAGCAGCAGCAAAAACTCGATCACAAATCTGATGAAACTGAAGAACATGATCAGAATAACATGGTTGATGCGAAAGTAGACGATGATAATAAGAAACAAGGTGGTCACAGAGGACTAATGGTGCCGAGACAGTTCATGGACCTCGGCCTAGCCGCCACGGCTGACGCAGACGAGCCCTCACAATCTTCATCGGAGGGACAAAGCCGGGAGCGTTCACGATCGCCGGTGAATAATGTGGAGGCTGCGTCGAAGGAGGTGTATGATCATGGAAGAGAGGACAGTCCGGATAATGGATCGAACCAAGGGTGGGGTCCTAACAAGGTTCCTAGATTGAACCCTTCGAAAAATGTTGAACAAGCCGCCGAGGCCACCATGAGGAAAGCCCGAGTCTCCGTCCGAGCACGATCGGAGGCACCCATGGTATATATATATAAGACTGTATAGAATTGGAATTCATTGATTAATTAAATTCATATGTATTATTTCATTTTTATCTGAATTAATTGGAAATTTGTCGGTGACAGATCAGTGATGGATGCCAATGGAGGAAATATGGGCAAAAAATGGCCAAAGGAAATCCATGCCCTCGGGCCTATTATCGTTGCACCATGGCCGCCGGCTGCCCAGTTCGGAAGCAAGTATGTCTGTCATTTCATTTTTCTTTATACTTTATATTTCAAGAAAATATTGGTCAATTACTTATAACAAAAAAAAAAGAAAAAACTAAATTAAATCAAGTAGGTGCCACCTGTTTTTCCTGGGGAGTTCACTAATTATGGAATCATGCCAAATTTGGAGTATTTTTATTTTTAGATATTTTCTTTGAATTAAAGTAATTTCAACATTCATAGTCATTATTATTATTATGACTATTATTATTATTATTATTTCTTAACCAAAAACATATCTTTTAAGACTTACTTCTAAAGGGTTATCGCTTGATTTGGGTATAGTTTTCTTAGGAATTCATTCAATCATGAATAGAATTTTCTTGTCCTAATTTGAATGATTGTGCTTGAACAGGTTCAAAGATGTGCAGAAGATAGAACCATCCTCATAACTACATATGAAGGCAATCACAGCCACCCATTGCCACCGGCAGCCATGGCAATGGCGTCGACAACATCGTCGGCTGCAAGAATGCTGCTCTCTGGATCTATGCCAAGTGCCGATGGACTAATGAACTCGAATTTCCTAGCCAGGACTCTCCTCCCATGCTCATCAAGCATGGCTACCATTTCAGCCTCTGCCCCATTTCCTACTGTTACATTAGACCTTACCCAAAATCCCAACCCATTACAGTTTCAAAGGCCACCGAACCAATTCCAAGTCCCCTTCCCAAACCCACCTCAAAACTTTGCCGCTTCACCGGCCGCTCTACTGCCTCAGATATTTGGCCAAGCACTCCATAACCAATCAAAGTTCTCCGGGCTTCAAACGTCCCAAGACATGGAAGCTGCCCAATTAGGCCAACAAGCTCCGCCACAGCTGCCGCCTACGCACCAAGCACAGCATAACTCCCTGGCTGAGACTGTGACGGCCCTCACCGCCGATCCGAACTTCACGGCCGCTCTGGCAGCCGCCATCACTTCTCTAATTGGGGGTGGTAATCCAAACAACGTCGGTAACAATACCGCCAACGCTGCTGCCACCACCACCACCAGCAACAACAATAGCAACGATAACAATAACGTCGGCAATTCCAGTTTCCCGGGGAATTAAGGGCGAATTGGTTTCGATCTTCAAGTTTTTTCATTTTCGAGTTTTCATATTTTCTTTTCTTTTATCATAACTTTTTTTCTTTTTGGGGATGGAAAATGAGGTTAACCATGGATTTTTCATTCTTTCTTTGTTTGAATAATGTCAGCTAAATTGTGAGCAATACTCGAGAAATGGTAGAAGGACAAAAAGTGCATAGTGACTTTTCTTTTTGGTTTTAATTCTATATCTATTTTTTGTATTTGTGAATGTAGTTTGTATCTTTCTCCGCATGGAGCCAAACCTAGGAAGTGAACAAAAGCAAAAGATAAAAGGAAAGGAACGGTTGAAATATTCTTTTCTTGGAGTTGCTTGTAATCTTGAGTTCAGATTCACATGGGGGTATAGTCAAGAAAGAGGTCAATAAAACCGTCTCAAAGAGGTTAGAAAATGGAGGGTTTTGTTTGACACGGAAGGACGACACGGAAGGACAAAATGTAGGACAGGGAGTTTGGTTGCTTTTCCTCATTTGATTTTTGGCCCGCCCTGCCCTTCTATTTAGAGATAGATGGGAGATAAATTCACACAGACCACGACCATTGATGTTCAACCATTCCAAATATGTGGTACCGTATTTGTAACAAGTTGGGCCACGGTGTGGACTCTCTCTCTCTCTCTCTCTCTCTCACCCCATAGGACATATTCCAAACACCGTAAACACTACGGATATTCATAAAACAACAAAATTATACAATAAATTTGGTGGTCGGCTTATTCTCATGTTAATTGTTAAGTATAAAATCTCAAAGTTAATACCTTCTAATGTTTCTTGTGACTAGCTATCATTCATATAATATATAAGGTTTACATAATTTGTGTGAACAATGACCTAGTTCAGCTCAATGGTACTCAATTAACAATATTAGTAGTACCTCGATTATGTTAAGATCATGAGTTCAACTTTTCGGGGTGGATGACATTGTGGCTATTGTAAGAGTTAGTCGCAAGAGATTTATTCCTCGTGAATACTTAGGCCTCATTTGGTCATGTTTATTGTTTTTATAAAAATAAAAAACAACATTTGTTTAAATTGTTTTTAGTTATTTACAAAATTTAGAAAAAAGAAACTAAAAACATTAAAATAAGTGTGTTCTCTCTTACCAAAATATTGGTCTAGTACTATTGGCACAACGAAAACCTATAAATGTCTATCACCAGATCACAAAAAATACACAGCAAAAATGCACAATAAAAATACACAACAAAAAATAAAAATTAACAGCGTTACCAAACGGGCTCTTAGTCTCGGTGGGAATACGCCTTTGATTGAACTAGGAAGGAACCAAAGTAGAAAGAGAATTAGTTAAGTTGTATGTAAGTTGATTCAAACACTCTACTCGCGTAATGAGAAAAAAAACAAAACAAGTTGTGCATTGGAGGTCCATGCACCATTTAAGGTATGTGAGAGAATCAACAAAGAAGTTAACTTAAGGATCTATTGGATAGGGTTTATTTTAAATTTTTTGACTTGGTTTTTTGGTTTATAAAAAAAATTTAAATTTTTAACTTTTTTTCTTGTTCTTTTTTACTTTCCTGTTAATCTTAGATTATAAAAGAAAACAAATTTAATTTTTTTACTTATAAATTAAAAAAATAAAATTAAAAAAACTAAAAACCACTATACTAAACGGACCCTAAGACCTATAAGTATCATGTTGTAAAACGTCAGAGATATCATTCAGAAAAGAAAACCGATCATATTTGATGGCTCATGGACTGACACAAATTCATGGACAGATCCATGGGTTTCTGACCAATCTTTTTAAATGCCAATTGAACGCTGGAGGTCACCTTGGACTTGCTTAATTTGTTGGACCCCATAATAATAAGGGCTGGCTAAGAGAAAGTTATAGGGAGCTTAATGCAAAGCAAAGCTCTCATAGTTAAGGGTAGAGTTATCGCTAATGAATCACTGGTTTTTATTGCTGTTATAGCACTGACTTTTATCAGAGTAATTTTTGAATACTACTTAGTTTCAAAATCTTTTTTTTTTTGTCAATTTAACAAAAGAAGAAAAAAAAAGATGTGTTTGGTTATAGATGGCATGTAAGTCAATGCATGTGGAGTCTATATTCCCTTTGTGGAAGACCCATTCATTGACAAAGTCTGAGTCCATGAACTGTCCATCTGTTACTCCTTTCCCAAGTGGTCTTGTAATTGTAAGTACCTCCTCCAAGTGCTAAAATCAATGAGGTCCATTGCAAGAGAGTTGAGGGTTGTTGACACATGTGGGTCCTGAAGATGATGCACTTGTTTTAACCTAATTGGGAAGCTAACTGCTTAAAATTAATGTTTTCATCTGTAATTCAAAGGAGATTACAGAGTTAATGGAGCCTGTGGTCCCAATCATAACCTTTGCTATTTTAATTCCAAGACATGGTAAACCAAGTCCTATTTAATCTCAATCAACTATCCTATTTAAAGTTGTTAGGATGCTTGTGCAAGATACAAACATAAATGGTTTGTGTGTAATGGGAGTTCGACTCTTGTCAAGCATAAGAATAAAATGAGAATTACACAAACTCCGAGATTAGTCGAAGTGTGCACAAATTGACTCGGACACTTGGTTAACAAAAAAAAAAAAAAACGTAAATTGTTATAGAGCTTGCACCCATGTGGATGCCATTTTAGTGGTGCAACACTCTACAAGTGGGAAAAAAAAATAGTAGTACGGTAGTATATGCTAATTTTGCCTAAAAATAAATTCAAGTGATCAAGAGGCCCCCTTATATGTTTTTATTAGGTACATCTTTTTTTGTGATCGTGCATATTGAAATATATTAGAATATTTTAGGCCTTTCTTCACAAGTGTCAATATCTCAATTGTAATTGCTCATACTACCATCCTACTCAATATTAAGGCCCGCAAATGCAATTTCTAATTCATGCAATTGCTAATAGCATTAGTCAACTTATACGTGATTTAAACTTTTTAAAAAATTTTAGCATTAGATGCGACAGGTTTTCGTTTCACGAAATTGGCTGTTGGATTAGATATTTTTTCCAGACAGGTCATACATGCCAAGGTTCAACACGACAGGGACATGTCCCATCTATAAACTCACATTTCTCCGTGCACTCTAACTCTTATTTGGAAAACCATCTAGATGAGAGATTTTCTACCTCTAATAATCTAATTGACCTCGAATTTGGCATGCATGATGAATATAATGGCAATATTTAATCTAATAGGCAAGTTTGTGAAATGTAAATCTGTTAAAAAGTTATGAATATATGTAAAACTTCATAATTTTATACAACGTGTAATTATTTTTTGCTATAGGACAACATTCAATTATTCGTTTGATTCGTTTGAACTCATGCAAGACCAGTATCAAATTGTGCAAAAATGAGCTGACTATTGGACCACCAATGTGGAACATATATATATATATATATGTATGTGTGCGTGTGCGCGCGTAAACGTTTGAATATGTACTATTCAGGTTAAAAACTCAAATGACAAAAAAAAAAAAAAAAAAAAAAAGAAAGCAAGCCCCAAATAAAATTCCCCGTATAGTAAAACCAAGCCCTTTCGTCCGTGGGCTGCGTCCATAACCTCTCTGGCTTTTGATGCTAATTGGGCCCGCGGACCAACTTCATCAGTTGCTATCCCCTCTGCTTTACATTCTACAGAGAAGTTTGTTGGGTGTAACAAACCTATTTCTAAATTTATTTTCTTACCCCTAAGACACAATGCAGCGAGACTCTTGATAATAAATACATGTGAGACTTACTCGCTTGTGGCTGAGCAAGAAAATAGATTGAGAAAATGATTTGTGTATAGGATTTTTCTATTGGCAATTGATATAAATTTTTTTTTTCTTGTTTTACAAGAATTAGCAATTGATGGTGAAACTAAATGGAGGTACACTAAATTATTTTCGCAGGTTAATGGTGGTAGTATCACATGTTTAGGTTCGAGACTCTTAAAGCATTTGAATGTGGTTGTGTTTGTACGAGAATTATCTCATGTTTCCATCAAAATTCATGTTACTATCACTATGATTTGAGTATTTGTGGACCTTACACCAAACCTAAGATAAATTTTAAAATCATGGTGGCTACCACATAATGCGACAGCCATATAGAATAATTTTTGTTTAGCCTAACTAATCATCAAATAGGTAACCAATATTTTCATACTGAAAAACCAAAAGAAAATGGGTTTAGAAATTTATAGTATGCCAAGATTGAAGAGAGCTTTTTTTGTTTTGGTCTGAGAAGAGAACTTTGACTAATTTGTAACGTGAATTTCTGCACTAGTTGTTACTAATAGATTTCAATTATTTGAGTTGAATGATTATATAGGCCAATGCTGGCCCCCCGGTCAATTAGTTTCAGGAAGTAGGCCTAATACTCTTGTCCACGGCTGAAGTGAATTGTTCAAATCAATATGCTTAAATAACTGACATCTAATATTGAAATTTCTACTTTTTACCCTTAAGAGATGGGAGGCTTTTTAGTCTAATGATTCGTTTGGTACAATTTTTTTGATTTATAAATAAAAAACTAAAATTTTTCACTTTTTTTTTATTTGATAAGCAAGCAAAAAAAAAAAAAAAAAAAAAAAGAAGCAAAAATGTTGAAAGATAATTAATTATTTTGCTTATAAGTCACAAAAATAAAACTAAAAAAGACTTAAAATAAATCCCACCAAATGGACTTTTAGAGTGGTCCATTCACACAGCTTTGGGCAATGGGCATTATGATGATTTTAGAACCATAGGCCGATTGCAATGTTGGCTTCCAAGTTGAGGCACTAGCACCACCCCTTTTTTTTTTCTTTCCCTACGGGGTATCTAGGCCTACAGCCAATGGCGGACTTAAGAAGTGTCTAGTGGGAACAGTTGCCCCTAGTAGATTGGCTACTTCTATTATTTTTAAAATTTTTTTATGTGTGTTTATTGGATCCTAAGTTATAATTATATGTTTTGCCACTATTGAATTTATAAAAAATTTACATTTACCTCATTTTGAATTTAGTAATACCTATATTTACCCTCACTGAATATCACTAAACTTATGACAGAAAATATATGTATCTCATTAACTCTTTATTATTAGTTTAAATAAGCAACACAATTCCAATTAACCTTTCATTATATGTATTTATAGACTTTTGGTTATTTAAAATCTCAAAATCTCTTCTCAAAATTTTGAACTTTAACCAGTTAAATCTGAATTAAGATTTTTGATAGGGTTTTTTTGTGAATAACTTTTGTATACAGGTGGCGTGCTTTTTTTTAATATAATTATCCCGCTATTTATTAAAAAAATATTATCAATTAAAAAAACTTTGTATATGATTCTATGTAAATTTTGCCTCCACTAAATAAAAATCCTGAATTCGCCTTGTCTCCAGCCGATTACTCTCTCAAATTTGTACAGTGTTGCCTAGGGCCGGCTCTAGCCTAAAGCAAGCAAAACGCTCGCTTTAGGCCCCCGGTTTGTGAAGGCCTCAATTTTGAAAAATATCCTATATAATTTTGACATGTTAATTCTTTTAAAAAAAAGCCTTGGTCTAAATAAAATAAAAAAAAGACCTACAAGAGAAAAAAAAAACCTCAGCCTAAATGAGAAAAAAAAAAGGCCCATAAGAAAAGAAAAAACAAAAAAAAAGTCCCAATCTAAATAAGAAAAAGAGACCCTTTAAAAAATAATGAAAAAAAGTCTCAATTCATAGAAAAAAGGCCCCATAAAAAAAGACACAAAACAACTACATTAGTTAACTTGTAAGTTTATTCGTCTTTTTAAATTTGCAAACCGGTGGAGAGTTAGGGACCCAAACACAGTGTTAAAGAAAGAGAATTTTTTTTAAATTCCGTTTATTTACTATTAAAGGAAGGTCTTCAAAAAGCTAGTAAATGGGTGGGTGATACTCTTAATAATTAGGCTTGAAAAATTCAACTCATATTTATGAATTTACTTAATTTTACCAATTTAAAACCCATTTAAACTCATCAAAGTTTATTAATAGGCTTAATTGTGTTGCATCATGCAAGCCTAATTATAAGTAGGTTTAAATAGATTGGATATAGGTATCCATTGGGCATTGAATTAGCTAAACGTATTGTAAAATTAGTTTTCACCTACAAAAAAGTGTTTTACTTTTTTTTTTTTTTTTGTATTTATTTTTAAAACAAATCTTCCTTCCGTCTTCTCCCACCACTATCCACCACTATGGTTGGCTTATCCCTTAGGCGATCGAGATCACCTAAGGCTCCAATTTTTTAGGACCTTAATTTTTGAAAATAGTTTATTATAGTTATAGTTCAAAATAGTTTTTAAATATTTTCTTCTGTAAAAGGCCTCTCATCTTTAAAAAAATAAAGCATAAAATTAATTAGGTGTAGTGTAGCACATACATATAGTGAGTGTCACCCTTCTAGTTATTCTATACTTCAAGACTTCTAGTATTATTTAAATATTAATGTTTTAAAAAGCCTCATTCAAAATAATATAATTTTAAATATAAATTTTACAATAATATTTATTATATCAAAAGGTCTCTTCAAAATTTTTTGCCTTAGGCCCCAATATTGTTGAGCCGGCCCTGGTGTTGCCATTCACCTTTTTTTAACATTTTGTAGTTTACTAGCACTATATATATAATCAAATTTGGAGTCTAAATCTGGAGAAAACTGAATTATCTAAATAATGTAGAAAGGTTCCAATCAGTCCGTCCATTCACTGACATGAGCAACGTGTGCGCTTTCAGCAATCTGTTCTCTATAAACACTCTTCATTGATATGCTACCAACATCTCCTTAATATGTGATATATATATATATATATATATATAATATATATATCTCAAAAGAGAGAAAAGTTCTCTTCAATCCAACCAATAATCTAACTACAGCTACTTCAGATGGCAAAAGCAGCAGCCTACCACGTTGCTTCATTCCACTCCACGCTTTAGTTTTCAATCACCACTACTCAACAACCTCTCTCCCAGCAGCAATCCATCCACATAACGGAACGTCAAAGCAACAACAGTGAGACATATCTACCGTCCTTTTCTTATGCACTTTACTCCACATTCAAGGCTAAAAGCCAGAAAGTGCTAAAACTTTCATTTTCAGTCTCTGAAAAAATAAAAACAAAAAATGATTGTAATAATGAGAGATTAAGTAGAAAGAGGTGGTCCTCTCGAGCACGTGTGACTGCGTAGGCAATTCACGTTTTGCATATTTGTACTACATTTCTTTTAGTCTATATTGGAGGCTATAGTCATCAACTAAACTCTTAGTTGGAGAGAAGATTTACTTTTAGACCCGAGACAGAAAATTTTTAATAAATAATTTTTAAATTTATTAAAAATTTTAACATACTTTAAAAAAGTTATCAAAAACTTTTAAAAATATTTAGGAACTCTCTATTGTGCTTCTCATAATTTTTAGAATTTTCTATACTCAAAATCTTATTTTTCAACAATGATATATAATTGTTGAATGAGTTTTCATAAATATACGTAGTATTAGTACCGTGTATTCTTAGTAATTTATATTACTATTATTGAGGTTCTAAATAATTCTTTTTTATAAAATTCTATTTAATTTTATATGACTTAGCGTTTTTCGTTTTTCATAATTATTTTTAAATCATGTTTAACATTTTCGTCATTCATATTTCTGACTGCATTCGAGACACTAAATAAAGAGACTTCTTGAATCATAATGTGCTTCAAGGCATCGTATAATTGTTACTTGCAGTTATTACAAAACTAGAATTGAATTTTTTTTATTAAATATGAGTTGGTGGATGTATTACTCGAGCACACCGTACCTCACCTTACCGTTTCTTCTAGAAACCATTCAAAACGAGATTAGTAAGATATCTCTGGATTAAGCTTAACTAACTCAGTACAAACTTGGCCTAAGGTAACTGGGTTAGACCACCAATCAGGTGGTCTGCACACCACCTGATTGTCAAGCCCTCTCTCACCAAAGGAATACAATACAACATTCTCTCCAGTGTCCGCGCATCTAAAACGTGTTCTTTTTCAGGATTCTATTAGACGTGTCACGTAGCCAATGGTTGAGTTCTAATTCCCACCCTTTTCTTCCCACGAAGACACAGCAAAAAGCCAAAAAGCTTGGACTCAAAAAGGCAGAAAAAAAAAAACGAGAATTAAAGAAAAAGAAAAGACACGTGACTTGCGTGTGAGGAAAGCCTTCTTATCATGAGCTATCTTACAAGCCACGTCATCAGATCGTATCGTACCTTATATACACGAAGATAGATATATTTTCGGTATCTAACACCTACTAAAGTAGATGAATAGATGTGTTACGTTGGGTCCAACTAATTAAACTAATTTGACGGGAAGGCAGATAGAGCGGTCGGTTAATGTGTCAAAATCTGTAGAGGAAAGTGCCCCCCCCTTTCTCCACTTGGCTTTTAAGGAGGAAATTTTATTTATTTATTTATTTATTTTTAACATACTACTCTTTTAAATACGTGGAGGGTTACTTTTTAAACAAATCAAAAGACCGAACTTGGGAAGTATATTTAACATATGTACTAGCCGATCATCAGTCATCCATGTTGTTTTATTGGTATTATATACAACTTCTCTCACCTATTTCTTTTTGGCACTTCTCCTTTACGGACAATCTTTCCCAAATTCACTTTAACCTTTTTTTGACTTCAATTAGCAAAGCTTCTACCATTTTTGGTAGCCTGCTAATTATGAGAAAAACTGGGTGTATACAGCTTATGTTAGGGGTTTTTTGGGCCAATGATACGATTAAGAAAGAAAAATTTTATTTTACATAATTTTTATGCTAAAATTTTCTCCAAAATAATGTGATAGTAACAACATATCATTGTGTAAGATGATACACTTTAATTCACTTTAAAAATCCATTTTAAAAGGTACAAAACAGCTTTTAAACTAAACACATTATAGTACATGCTGAGGTAGAGTTGATTAGAAAAAGTGTGGCAATGTAATTTTATAATTAATTTGAACCAGTTTAAAAATTAATGGCATTACGTACCTAATACAATTCAATATTTGACCTACAAACGTTTTATTCTCCGAATCTCTGTTAAACTAGTTCTTGGATATTTCATCAACCCCTTATTAAGGTTTTGCTTTAGTTTTAAGATTTTAGCAAGGGTTTTGAAGGAATCTCCTCTTACACACGACTAACGTAAAGAATGTCAATACAATAATTGTCCTAATCAAATAGACTTTTGCCATTTTGAGGTTCCTAACACTAACAGTGTTGTGGGGGTATATTATATATTGATAGGTGCGTAAAGATGACTCATCATCGTTGCTTTGTTTTGGGGGCTTTACAAATCGCCCAATGAAGCTAACTAGATTTCAAGAAATCATTAGGCATTTTGGGCACCTTTTTTATCATATGGAAACTCAACATCTAGCAAGTCTTGATTTAGAAGCCATTAACCACTACCAAGTATCAAGGACCATACCCTTTTGAAATGATTTCAATCTTATGAAGATTGTGAAAATGAGACTTTGTTGAACTTGGAACATAAATAATCAAACTTATTCTAGAAGACAACATGAAAGAATTGGTAGAAAATAGATGAAATAATTTTATCTTTGAGTGTACCCGAAAACATTTTCTCGTGTACGACTTCCAATTTGTCCACTTTACAAGTGGTAATTTTTTTTCCCATCTAAAGACTGTAATAAATTTAAATAGTAAACATTAGGTACCCAAATTCATATCTATTAGACACCATAATTTTCAGGTAGCGATGCCCATATTTGTGGATCTGGCTCCTCTCCAATTTTGGTTGAAACTTGAGATTTTCATTTCAATACATAAGATTACGATATATTGTTAAAAATCAAAGTTAATGGTCTATATACTTCCACGTTGTTGTCTGTTTAAAGACTTTAATACATTATCGTTTCAATGTATTGTGGCTTACCAAAATATATACTAATCTGTTTGGAGTTTAATTT
Source organism: Euryodendron excelsum (assembly GCA_033060915.1). Taxonomy (NCBI): domain Eukaryota; kingdom Viridiplantae; phylum Streptophyta; class Magnoliopsida; order Ericales; family Pentaphylacaceae; genus Euryodendron; species Euryodendron excelsum. The sequence continues at coordinate 13,803,054 of CM065386.1, forward strand.
AAAGTTTTGACAATATAACATTGTCATAGGCGTCGGTCATCTATTGTCATTATGCTGGAGGTGCCAGAACTAGAGAGGAGTCAAGTCCATTTTCATAGTTAGGCCAAGAAAAAAATTAGGTTGATCTACAAAATGCATGTATCTCTTAAATGCAAGGTATAGGGGAGGATTAGTGGACAATACCAAATCCTGAATGCAAAAACATCCTATTAATCTTCCTAATTTGACTAGTTACCAAATACCAATTTTTGGCTAGTGAGTCTTTCTACATTTCATAATCCAAAGACTTCAATTTTGATGAGAAACAATAGTGGCATGACTGATATATATAAACATATTATAATGTATATATAGTATAAATTCATAAGCTCAACAGTCAACAGTCTGCCAAAAAGTGGAATACCCAAAAATCAACCACTTTGGTGGTTCAACCCACACCTACCATGCCACCAAATTTAAATTTCACAGTCAATTACAGTCACATACTACAGAACAGAGAATCCCTGACTGGAATTTTGGATTATCCATCCAAGCTACCATAGCCAACCTCCTCAAACGTACCCACCAAATAACCAAAACCAAAATCAGTAGAAATGTTTTTTCTACTTTCAAACCTTTGATCCAAATGCCTCCACGTGCTCACGTGACGTGCCTCTTTCCCAAGAGATGGCCGCCCTAGCGTCCAAAGCTATCAGCCCCACCCAGATTTTGACACGTTGTGAGTTCCCGTTAAAGGAATCGTCAACAACTAGAGAGAGAGAGAGAGAGAGAGAGAGAGAGTTAATAGATATAGAGAGAGAGAGTGGCCGCCCATAGCCCCAAAGCTCCACCCAACCAATAAAATTTACGTATTGAAGAGGCCACCTTGTGCCACTAACGACTCGATATATAAGACACTAACTCCACACAACCCCAAAGCCTAACTTTCTTGTTCACCTCAACAACATCCCAAAAATGGACTGGACCAGAGGCCACACCATCGGCCGTGGCTCGTCCGCCACTGTCTCTGCCGCCACTTCCCGCCGGTCCGGTGACATTTTTGCCGTCAAGTCCATCGAGCTCTCGCAATCCCGGTTCTTGCAAAGGGAGCAAAAAATTCTATCCACTTTGAGCTCTCCTCGTATAGTTAGTTACATTGGGTATGACATTACTAAAGAGAACAATAAGCTCGTGTACAATTTGTTAATGGAGTACTTGCCCAGCGGCACGCTCACCGATGCAATTCGCCAGAACGGAGGCCAGCTCAACGAGTCGAGGATCGGAAATTATACGTGCCAAATTGTGCAAGGCCTAGAATACCTTCATTCAAGTGGCATAGCACATTGTGACATTAAGGGTCAGAACATTTTAGTTGGGGAAAGTGGCGCTAAGATTGCTGACTTTGGTTGCGCCAAGTGGCTCAAACCGGTGGCGGCGACTAGTGATGTGGCGGCGCCAATTGGTGGGACGCCAATGTTTATGGCACCAGAGGTGGCTCGTGGGGAAGAGCAGGGGTTCCCTGCTGATATATGGGCACTTGGATGTACAGTCATTGAAATGGCCGCCGGAAGTTCACCGTGGCCTAATGTCACCGACCCAGTATCAGTTCTATACAGAATTGCATTTTCCGGGGAGTTACCGCACTTCCCAAGTTTTCTTTCCAACCAAGCAAAAGATTTCTTGAGCAAGTGCTTGAGGAGAGATCCGAAAGAGCGGTGGACGGCTGAACAACTTCTCAGACATCCATTCCTTGGGGAATCCAATTTCCATGAAAAGCAAATCCTGGATTTCAATTCCAATTCTCCCACAAGCATACTAGATCAAGGTGTCTGGAACTCAATAGAAGAGGCAGATTCTCTGGATGGTATGAGTCACACAAGCAGTCCGAATTCTCCGGCAAAGAGGATAGGATGGTTGTCATTATGTTCTTTGGCGCCCAACTGGAGAAGGGATGAGAATTGGATCACAATTAGAAGCAATAGACATGAGGAGGGCCAAGAATTCATTGAGGACATCTACAAGGAAGCTAACTCAGTTTGTGGGCCAGGATTTAATATTCACAGATAGCAATGTTAGTTGTAGTAATGGCAGTAGTAATAGTTTGATGGCCTGCACATGTGAATAACATGTAGGGTAGGGTTGTAATGAGCAGTCCCAATTTGAGAGAGACAAACAGGACCTTGCTACTTGTTCAATACTTCCAATGTCGATTCTTATAGCACTTGTATAAAAATTCGTAGTTCATTTGTTTCTAATTTTCCATCTGAGATTGTTGTTCTAGTTTTTCTGTGACCTTGAGCCAGTCCTAATACTCTTAACATCTGTTGGTGAGGTCTCGACAAGTGTTGGACGAGAGTTGGTCTGAATTAGAAAATAAAGAAGAGAAATAGAAGAAAGTCTGATGAAATGTCAAAATCCTTTGTCATCACCTGTTAATTACAGTTGTCATACTTTTGTGTACGAATGGAATTGAAGAAGAGAACTTGAAGTTTGGTGCTTTGGAAATCAACCTGTTCCTGCTGGGCTATCCTAATTCTACACCTATTTTAGTTTAGATTCATGAGGGATGCCAGTTTGACATATTACAAATTTAATTGTGCACCCAAAAGTATAGAAATCTCGGGTAGCCTAGTGAAGATAGGGGCGAGCAGTAAACCCAGACATCTCGCAAGAGATAAATCTCATAAATTCCCTAGTTCTAGTGTGGATGATTTGTCTTTGATCAAATCAAGAAAATGATTAATTGAGGTGTGCATAAACTGGCCCAAACATGTCCGATCACGTAGCCAAAAACAATAAAACTGTAGACATTACCTGCCAACATTTTCTCTCTCTCTCTCTCTCTCTCTGTGCGCGTGCGTACACAGAGAGAGATTGGCTTAACAGCTAACAACAGGGTGTTACAACCTATTTCTCATCACCCTCCAAAGCCAGCAGCATCTCAACTGGATTTGCTCTGGCAACTTTGTATGTCGGCCAGAGGGGTCCAGAATTGACATTGCAACACAGTTCGCAGTTGTGTTCAATAAATATTGTGGTTGTTGACCGGCCATTAGCAAAACCTGGCAAGTTATATAGTGCCCTAACTCCTAAGCGAACATAACCTTCCCCAAAAGTGGGGGGATTTGCGCGGTTAATTACTTTTTGATCTATGTCATTTTATCTTGATCCGAACTCAACTTGGCCAAATTTCTTTGGACAGTAGGTGATCCATCCTTGGTTCTAATTATGACTCAAGGCTTTTAGCTTGTGGGTTGAGTAGTTGGGCTTAAGCCTGCAATTAGAGGCAGAATCTAATGTTATGACTCCCTGTCTATCACACACACCTGCACGACAAGTTATTCGGTCCTTTCCAAGGAAAATGTAACCTTCATTCTCTTCTCATAATACCTGTTGGGGGAAGACGAGTATTGTGAGAGGAGAAAAGCTACCTGGTCCTTCACGAGAACCCAATCGTTTTTCCTCACACATGCACACGCACAATAGAGGCCAATGGAAAAGGTGTCAAATACATTTTTATCTTTGAATGTGACATTAATCTCCCTCTGTTTAGAGGTAAGAAATTTTTACTCTCAAAAAGTATTTCCAAATCATGAATATTTATGCTATACTTCACTTGCCAAGGGAAAGACAAATAAATGGTTAATAAAATTACTTATCCATATTCTTTCTTTTGGGATAAATAAACAAAAGTCTAATTTTTTTTTGACAAATACAATTTAGTTTATTGAATTTCTTCTCAAAATTTTTTAAACCATCCAAACAAAAGGAAGGATTTAATTTGTTCGACCCCATAAAAAATGACAGTGAGCCACAGCCACTTTGAAGTGCATTACGCCCCCTGCCCACATATGATGCCTTTCTTCAGCTACTTTTCAATTAAGTTCTAACAAAAACCATGAAACAGGCAGAAAACTTGAAGACAGCCTTTTGGAATTGAATTCCGCCTGCAACTGCAGCGGAAAGGGTCCACTCATTTAAATGAGAGATGCAGATAGCACTTGACCAAGACTTGGGCCAAGGCCAACCTGTTGCCAACATCCACGAGAAAATATTTAATACAATGTTAATGCTCGTGGTATCACAAAGTCCATCAAACACAACAACAATTTTGTCATTTAGTGACACAAATTTTTGCGACCGCACAAATTTCGTCACTAAAGTAGAGCAGCTATTTACAACTTTAAGCCTCGTAGTAAATAGAATTGGTGTAATACATTTTAGGACGAAATTAACTCCTCTTTAAAAGTTGGTCACAAATACTGTTCTCTTAGTTTTCCAAGGTATATAATAGCTGAGGAGGGAGTTTTCAGCGACTATGACTATAATAAATGTATGTTTGTTGCGACGAGTTTGGTTCATCATCAAAGGGTTTGCTTGCAAAGACGACCTAACTCGTCAGAAATACATTAGACTAATTGTTTCTCGCTGCCGTGACTCTCTTCAATAAATGGGCTCCCCACTTATTTTTTTATTATTATCTTCAGAAAGACGGCCCCCCAATTTTCAATCCTAACCCTAATCGCAACCTCCTCGTTCGCGTTCTTCCTCCACCCCTCCCCCATTTTCTCCCCTCACCAAATCCCAACCACTAACACTTCTGTTGCCGATGTCAGACTTCAAAGTTCCGCTTCCGGCACCACCTAATACAACACCACGCTGATTGTGAGTCCAACAATGCCTTCCCCTTTACCACGACGACCTTCGGCACTCGCTACTGCTCCCCGGCTTAAAAAATGACTCCAAGCAATCCCTAATATCAAAGTCATTGCCACAATGCTGGAGCTCAACCCAGTTATTCTGTGTTCTGTAAAGATCAATCTGTGATCAATGTCAAAGCGAAGTAGTTGCTCTGTACGCATTGCTCTGTAAGGATATCTCCCCGAACTCTATTTGGTCTCTCTTCTCTATCACTCTCATATGACAGACTCTTTCTCTCTCTCTCTCTCTCTCCCCCCTCTCTCTCTCTCTCTCTTTCTATATATATATACATGTTTTTATGATTTTCATTGGATATCATTACTGATCGATGTCTTCTTTCTCCTATTCTCTTTGTCTTTCAGTAAGAAAACCCTAACTTGTTATCAGTTTTGATTCAAATTGTACTTATCCAAAAAAAAATTTGATACAAATTTTACTTCTGTGAGTGTTTGTATGTACTCATATATATATATATATATATCAACAACCTAATACGAAATTCATGTGTTCCCTTTGAAGCTGAAATTGAGAAGCTACTGAACTCCAGACCTGATCTGAACAATTCTTTATTTTTGGTTGCATCCACCCTGTTGTGATTTGGTAAGTGCTTCACATTCTTTTCAATACCGCAATACTCCCTCCACATTGTCCACAATCATTGTTGTTTCTTGATGATTAACGATGATGTTATTTAATGACTTTGAATAATTGCTTATTTGAAAATTCTGGTTTTGGGCCATCTAGCTTTCTAAAAAGAGAAATATATATATATATATATATAAAACTCTATTATTCTGTGCTAGTATGGGCTTGAATTTATACAATTCCTCTACACACATACATAATTTACCGTTTCTTTATGCTCTGTTTTCTTTGTCTACTTGCACTTAAGAGACTTTATCCTATAACAAACCTAACCAAAATTGTTAGCTCACTGTTATCCTTATTCAACTGATTCTCGCAAAATAAATCTGGCCTACTCAAGTTTTGAACTCTATATCTTGGCAGGGTAAATATAGGTTTTTGAAAATTAAGTTTCTTAAGATGCATGTAAACTGTTTTCATTCAATATGGATCAAAATGGCAACTGTTGAAAGAATAGCTTTCTTAATTGTCTTGCTTCTTTTCCTCCTTTCAGTTCAGGGATACTAGAGAGGGAGGGCTGTTGCATTGGATTTCATTTGGTTAACAAGGGATACTAGAAATTGTTCACAACTTAACACCATATGATCTGGGGATTGATCTGTCACCAGAGAAGGTACCAAATTTAAAATTTGGACATAGAAAATTCCTAATATCCTTTTGGCCCCAGAAACAAAATTGAATATCTTCTAATATTGCAAGGTTGTTGTGATTGCGATGCAACAAGGCATTATTTTTTGAATTTAATTTCGAACTATATTTTTCTTGTTATATGCTTTGTGAATCTAGATATTTTATTGAAAAGGCAACTATTTACAAGTGCAATATGGCTGGAAAACCTACCGTGGTTACTTATGCTGTGGATAGTGTGATGGCAGTATGACAGACAATTGAGGCAACTGGTGATGCTTGGATGGTAACCTCTAGCTTTCTAATATGAGATGCATAGGATGGCTTTTGTTAGTTTGGTAGACATTGCACGTGTTACCATTTGTGGTTATTAACGTCATTGGTTTCACTTCGACCTTTTCTTAGCGAGTCACAAACAATTTTCTGTTTACGGTGGCATAAATTTTGGGATCTTACATTTTCTGTCATTGTTAATTTGATTCAGGTAGTTATGCAGAGACCCTCCATGGTTTGAACCTTGTGGAGACTATTTCCAATGTTGGTCAAATTTATGTTGAGATAGGATCTTACATTTTCCATGGTTTGCGACTATTACTTTTTCTCAGTTGATGTTGCTATTATTAGCATATTTAATTGATGGTTACATTTGTGGACCATGAAAAACAGATTGATGCTCTCTTGCTGCCCATATCCTTATTAATGGGCTGTAATGCCTTTGACAGCCCCTATAATTTGATGTACTCTAATTTTATTACTGGTACCTATATGTGGAAGACCTTGATAAGGTGTGGTTGTTATCCAGGAAATCCCTAGATGGTATACCTTTCTTTTCATGTTTTGATGGAGGACATTGGTTTAGAAAACATTATTTTGATTCTTAACTTAAAGTATTCCTATTACACCATGTTCCTGTTACACCCCTAGGCAGTATGAAGTTGTTGAAATGTTAAGGTACTTAGCATTTTGCCCCCCATCATGGGTTGGAATGAAAGCTATTTGAGTGGCATGGCATTATCTTTGTTATCCTTGAGTTAGGATTTCTTTTAGCAAAAATGATTATTTTTATCATTTGCAGGTTGAAAGCGTCTAGTTCCTATGGGTCTTGGAGATGATGATTTGCATTGAAGACAACTTCGCTGCATGGTATGAAGAACATTTAAGTTTGCCTGGAACTCATAGTATGCTTTTTTTGCACTCCTGAAGATAGATATATAGAAATAGAAACTTAGTTATTTTTATTATATGTTAGGGGGGAGCTGGTGTGGGCTGAGTTGGATTAGTTGCTTCTGGATGAGGACGACGCAACTGTTGAAACTCCTTACCATGCCATGTTTGAATAACATGCTATATTTCATGAAGTGTTATGAACTAGAAAACTCGTTTTTTTTTAGGTTGCTACTTAATTATATGTTTGTTTTATATATTTCCGTAACTAGCAAATATTTTGTTTCTGAATTAAGGGCTAATGTAGCTGTGAAAAAGGAGCTTCATAATCTGGCCTTTGATTGACCTTGCACCCATCTGGAATTTGACATTGCTGGCACTAGACCTGTGTAAGTTGCAATTCTGATTCACTTAATTGTGTAGCATATTTCTAATAGTGTGATGAAATTAGTTGCTGAGACTATTAATAGGCTCTTTTGTTTAGTTTAGTTTAGACTCGGTTTGTGCTTTGTAGTAATTATACTACATCTAGTTTGCCTAAATGTACATATGGCATGATGAGAGCCAAAAAGCAAGAAAGATAGCTAGGAGTCAAGAAGAATTCTGTAGGAGAGAGTAAATAATGAATGTTGTTATGTGCAATGCTTATAGAGGATGGCTTTAGTTTTTTGGTTTCTTGATTGGATAACGTTGGAGGTGTATTTTTTTTATTTTTTATGTAATGTCATTGGGATATGTATTGAATCTTTAATGGATTTAATGATGCTCTTTCTTATTTTGAGAATGTGTACAAGTATATTACATAAGATTAGCTTATAAAATTGTGAAATTGAACGGAAATATAAAAATATACAAGGGAAATGAAAAATGGCTAGGAGCACTTTCAGTGTCAAGTAAAGTAGTCACTAACTTTTTGTGACGATTAAGTGTCTTTAATGACAGATTTCATGACTTTCAGCGTCGGGTTTTTCGTCACAGATTTGTCATTTTTTGTGACGAATTTATTATCGTTGTAAAAAATGGACGTTTAGCGGCGAATTAAAATCCCGTCGAAGAGCATTTACGACGAAGTTTCGTTAAAATCCAGCGACTTTTTTACGTCGGTAAAAATTTAGCGACAATTTGTTACTTTGAGCAACGATTTGATTCGTCGCAAAAACTAAAATTTCTTGTAGTGAAATCATATCACGTCATTTGTAAAGGGAAGGGGGCGGGACGAGAGGAGGCATGTGCCCTTAAAAATTTGGCAAAAAACTCTCTGCTTGCTGTTTCTTTGACTCTCTGGGCACCATGGCAGCAACAATAAGTGCCGGCTTAACCATGAAGTAATCAAAGCACTTGTTTTAGGTCTCAATTTTTGAATGCCCCATATTTTCTGAAGCTTCACATGCTCTAATAAAATTCCTATATAAATTTTACAATTTTTTTTTTGAAAAATAGCCCTCAATCCAAATAAGTAGAAAAGCCTGTTAGAAAAAAATATCAAAATTAACTGCACTAGTGAACTTCTGAAGAAAAAAATTGGTTTAACAAAAATAAACAAATAAAATTTTTTTGAAGGCCCCAAAATTTTGAAACTCTACATGCTATAGCAAAAGCTCTTTATAGTTTTTACATCTTTTTTTTTTTTTGTTTTTCAAAAAAGGCCACAATCCACATGAGAAAAAGATCCCAGTCCATATAAAAAAAGGCCTGTCAGAAAAAGAAGGCTCAAAAGCAAACACACTAGTTGACTACAAGAAAAAAATATTGATTTCTGAAAAAAATACATAGATTGTACAAATAAAAAAAATAATTTGATGGCTCTAAATTTTAAACCTTATATGCTATTAAGAACTTATATAGTTTTTATATTTTTTTAATAAAAGAGACCCATCGAGATAAGAAAAAAGACTTATTAAGAAAAAAGGCTTAAAATCAATACACTAATTAACTTTGAAAGAACCCTCATCTAAAATTTTTTGTAAAAAGCTTATTTAAATTTTTTGCTAATTTTAAACCTTATATGCTATTAAGAACTTTTATAGTTTTATATTTTTTAAATTAAAAGAGACCCATCGAGATAAGAAAAAAGACCTATTAAAAAAAAGGCTTAAAATCAATACACTACTTAACTTTAAAAGAAGCCTCATCTAAAAAATGTAAAAAACCTTATTTAAATTTTTTGCTAATTTTAAACCTTATATGCTATTAAGAACTTATATATTTTTTATATTTTTAATAAAAGAGAACCATCGAGATAAGAAAAAAGACCTATTAAAAAAAGGCTTAAAATCAATACACTAGTTAACTTTGAAAGAAGCCTCATCTAAAAATTTTTGTAAAAAGCTTATTTAAATGTTTTGCTAATTTTAAACTTATATGCTATTAAGAACTTATATAGTTTTGTATTTTTTAAATAACAAGAGACCCATGGAGATAAGAAAAAAGACCTATTAAAAAAAGGCTTAAAATCAATACACTAGTTAACTTTAAAAGAAGCGTCATCTAAAAAATGTAAAAAACCTTATTTAAATTTTTTGCTAATTTTAAACCTTATATGCTATTAAGAACTTATATAGCTTTTATATTTTTAATAAAAGAGACCTATCGAGATAAGAAAAAAGACCTATTAAAAAAAATGCTTAAAATCAATACACTAGTTAACTTTGAAAGAAGCCTCATCTACAAAATGTAAAAAGCTTATTTAATTTTTTTTGCGTTTGGCCTCAAATGACCTCGAGCTAGCCCCGGTGACAATTATATAAAGAATTAAAAAAGGTGTTTATTAGTGAAACCAACCTTTTAAATTGATTCAAGACCTTTTTTTAATATTTAACGTAGTGTTGAATATTCGGTCTTTTCTTTTGGTGGGCTTTCTAATTGGCTAAAATAGTTAAAAAAAAATTTCAAAGTTTGATTTTGATTTGAAACAAGAGTAATTCTAAAAAACAATGCCATAAAAACATAATTTTTGCACATAATTTTCATATATGCAATTGTTTATGTTTTTCACATTTTATACTAAACACTTACTATATATTTTGGCTCATAATTTTAAACATATTACTGTCACATCAATTTTCTTTGAACGCTAGAAGGTAGATCTAAGAGCAAAAGAACAATTTGAGAGAAAATCGTAGCTATATTAGAGGGGTTAACTTCTATGCTGTACTTCTAGCTATTTTGACGGCCCGGCCCTCGAAACGATTATTACCTTCTTCCACAATTGCATTATGGACTTTTTTTTAATAAAAATTTATTCTTACAAAACCCTATTGGTTAGGGGCTTGAGATGCTTTTCCCAACGGGCTATGTCATTCTAATAGAATATTTTATATAAAAAAATCGTATGAGAATAAAATTTCATTCTAAGCACCAAAAATAAAAAAAATATTTTATAAATTTTTTAAAAAATAAGAAAGTGGGCTTAAAAGATCAATCATATTAACTATGACACTCTACTTATTGTAGGGATGACAATAAACCAGGTAAAAGTGGATATCTGACCGAATTCACCCTGTTTGAGAATGGGATGGAGGATACAAAATAAATATGGAGGTGGGGATAGAGATTAAAATAAAAATCCATGAGGGAAGGGAGGCGTGGTTGGACTAAGTTCTTTCCTCGTGCTGCTTCCCTATTTTTAGCAATTATTATTATTATTATTATTTATATAGACTGCTTTTAGCTTTTTATGTATGGTGTGCTAGTAATACCATCATTAGACTTTGTGTTAATTGATGTCCAACTTATATTCAATAGTTTTTTAATGTTATTTGTTGGATGGACTTTTAATTTGTTATTTTAAGCTTTATTTCGTTTGACAGTATAATAACACTATTTTGATTCATATGCAATCCAAAATGTTTAAACGTTAATTCTATTTTATTGCCAAGTAGAGACCATGATACTATTAATATTTCTAATACTTTAGTTCTTTTTTTTTTTCTCCTTTTATTGGGCTTTGTGTTGTTTGTTTCTTTTGTACAAAAAAGAAAAAGAAAGAAAAGAAAAAAGAAGTTTGGGCTTGGGTTGTGGGCGGAGGCGGAGGTAGAGGTGGGTGTAAGTGGGATTTTTGGGGAAGGCCTGGTCGATCACTCAAGGCAATATTGATGAGTCCAAACTCTTTGCAAGAAAGAGAAGTTAGAATGGGTCGACCCTTTTTGGGTCGATCACACTCTGACGATTAAGTTAGCAAGCTTAATCAAGAATTTGAATAGATAAAAGTCGTATTAGTTGGAGTTAATTGTCCATACCTTGCTTTTGAGGGCTTCGGTATTTATAGTGTGATCGATGTAGTGTTTTGCCCTTGGTTTACCAGAAGGCCATCATGACCTGATTGGTAGACTTCATCATTTGCCATCGATTGACCGAATGCAGGTCGTACCTTACCGTCGCTCAAAAATCTGGTTGATCGGACGTGCAGGTCAACGTCTCGTGGGGAGCTGCTTGCGCATTTAATGTGGGTCAACTCCGCATTTAATGCTCTGAGACTACTAGTGGTTTGGGTTTACCTTCCGTAGTTTTGGGCCTTGGTCGGCATCAGGTCGAGACAATGGGCCAAACCGTCCTTTAGTATTAATTTGGGTTGCCCGGTAGCCCAACTTCAATTTGTATTGGTTGAGCCTAATCAGATGGGTTGGCCCGTGTATATTTATCCCACAACTGCCCCCCAGCCCTTATGTCATTTTGAATCTCCTAACAGCCAAGGGCTGTGCTGGGTCATAATGGCACCCCTTCAAATATACGGCCGTTTCTTCGGTTACCTGGCCACGTGGATGGTGGGGATTTAAAGTTCTACTGATGGGACGTCGCCGAATCGATTGCCGATGTGACGGTTCGATGGAGCGACGTGATTGCTGTCGTTTTTTTGCGCGCAAATTGACGGCTTGCGTGCATATAAAAGGAGGATGCCACTTTTGGTGAAAGGCACGCCGTTTTACTTCATCTCCTTGTTTAGCGTGTTCATTGCCAATTTCGACTCCTACCATTGTAAGACTTTCTAAGCTCGTATTTCTTTCGCGCTTCTCTTTGCTTTTCTTCCCATTTTCGACAGTTGTCCCCTAATGGCATCTCGTCTTAGGAAAATGCTAGACGGTTCGGCGACCTTTGCCTCTTTTAGAGCTAGATACGAGATCCCAGACGAGATCGGCTTAGAGCTAGTCGATGCCACTAATCACTGCATGGGAGAAACTGAGAAGGGAGTACCCTTCTCGATCATCGCCATTGTAGAAAGGGGCCTTAGGTTTCCCTTTCATCCCTTACTCCATAAGTTCATTGTAAAAAAGAAAGTGTCGCCCTCCAAACTGTCGTTAAATGTATATAGGATCATCTTTGGTATGCTTGAGATTAATCGGTGCCTGGGTGTGAACCTGGGGCTCGTCGAACTTGAATATTGTTATACACTCTGTAAGGTCGAGGGGAGTTCCAAAGTCTATATTTGGGCTGTAGAGTAGGCCAAGGAATTGGTGAAGTGTTTACCTTTCTCAGGGAAATGCGTTGACGATGTTAGGGTTTGGGTAACTGGGCCTTGAGAGTTCGGTGACCTTCCTAAGGGTGAAAGACCGGTGTTTCGATACTTTAGAGTTCCACTTGAGATAGGTTTGATGCCGACCCTTCTTCTTGTGTGTCTGATTTGATTCTAATGCGTGTCTGAATGTAATCGTGATATTTTACAAAAAAGAAGAAGCGGTCGACGGCGTGAGACTGACATGTTAACTTCGGCGATCTGAATAAGGCTCTGAACTTTCATGGTGAAGGCAGATTGAGGGACCTTGCTTGGACGACACACATATTGCTAAACTATCCTCTCCACTACTCGACGTTTACTACTAACACCGGGATCCCACAGAGCGTCCTTGCAAGTTTGGCTAAGGAAGGTGTTGAGGGAGACTTCGAGGAAATTCCTGTCAGGATTGCTGTCGAAAGAGCCCGTGCCATTATGGGAATAACAGTTGCTGTCCTTCCTCCGTCAGAGCCCGTTATCGAAGAATTGTTTAAACGTGAAGCCCGCTCTAAGTCGAACAGTTCAGCCTTGAGTTCGCCGCCACTTACAATCCTAGACCGCCAAGTCAAAGTATCTTACAGAACATAAGAATCCACCCCATCTCTAGATGAGGAAGACGAAATGAATTTGAGGGAGATGATGTTTGCTGCAGTGGGCAAGCCACTAAAGACAACTGCCATGACTTTTGCTGACCCTCCTGCCGCCGCTCTAGAGACTGCCCCAGTGGAGGAAGTCGCCCTTATTCAAAAGAAGCCGGTGACCTGGCAACAAAAGAAAAAGGCGCTTGAGGTTGCTGCGCCACCTTCAGCTTCAAGGGTTGGCGCTAGCAAAGTTGCATTGGAGGAAGTCGGAGAAGTGGTCACTGTTACACCAAATATTTTGGGCCGACCTCTGACAACAGCTGATTCAATGATTAACCAAGCCGAGGTCGCTTTTGGCGTCATTAAGAGCATCCTCCAGAAGAAGGATGTTGCCAATTTAGAGGCGGCGAGCGAAACTGGCATCTTCATGGGGGCCTTTTATGATTCTCTTTTGGTAAGTTGGCATTGCCTTTCAATTCGCTAGAGATTTTGCTTATATCATTTTTATGCAAACTTTGCTTTTTGGTGTAGGGTTGTCTAAATTCACTGGAGGCAATGAGCCATTATCGAAAACTTGCTGAGAAGCATGAGCACCTTATAGAGGTGCATGGTGGCTTAAAGAAAGAGTGAATCGATGCTAACAAAGATCGAATCACTTTCAGGAAAGAGGCCGAACAGGCGACTGTCGAACTTAAGATGGTGAAAGCGGACTATGAGAAGAGAGACAGGGAAGTGGCCGACCTTCAGAAGAGAAATGATGTGCAGTCCATGGACCTGTACAAGGCTAAGTCTGAGATCGAAACTCTCCAAGCTGAAGTGGCCAAGTTGAAGGTAGAGGAAGAGGCCAACATGAAGAGGGGCGAAGATAGGGCGGTAAGGGACTTGGGGACGGACTTGAGCCGTAGCATCTTCCGAGAGGGCCGGAGCGGTGCCCTTATTTTTACTAGGGTGGACAAGTCCTCTGATGTATGGCATCTGTGCCTTGACTATTTTGAAACAACCGAGGAGGGCGTTGTTAATCCAACGAAAGTGATTGCCAATGCTGAGTACTGCAGACAACTTACTTTGGAGGCTGCTGCCGAAATGGAGAAGGCTACTGCTGAATCATCTAAAGCCACAGAAGAGGCCGCAGATAACTCGACGGAGCCGTCTGTGCAGTTAGGGGAGAAGTCGGCAGAGGAATAGAGTTATAGTTTTTCTTTTTTGGATTCCTTTTTATAACCAACCCTCCTATCTTTAATAAAAGTCTTGTTTTGCCTTCGTCTCGCTATTACTTTCTCCCGGCCAATCTTAAGCAGATGGTTGGTAACCAATCTTTTGTAAATAACGTTTTCCCTGTGTTTGTAGATAACTTTTTGGCCTGTCCTAAATAGATTAGGGCAGGACCAAGTTTTGACACTTGGTATTTTTGACCTTGATTGGCTGACTTGTTCAACTTGGACAGGACCAAGTTTTGACACTTGGTTTTTATGACCTTCATTGGCCGACTTGTCCAATTTGGACAGGACCAAGTTTTGACACTTGATTTTTGTGACCTTCATTGGCTGCCCTGTCCAATTTGGACAGGACCAAGTTTTGATACTTGGTTTTTGTGACCTTCATTAGCTGACCTGTCCAACTTGGACAGGACCAAGTTTTGACACTTGGTTTTTGTGACTTTCATTGGCTGACATATCCAACTTGGACAGGACCAAGTTTTGACACTTGGTTTTTAGCTTAGTCCTTTAGTGCTTTGAGTAGGTTTGCTTGAACAACTTTGCATTCTATTGATCTCATAAAAGCTTTACACATTTTTTGAGTTATTACATCATATGGGGTCCCACACTACTGGTAAAACTTCCTCAGGTTGTTCGCATTTCATGGACAAGGTAGTTGTCTTCCGTCTTTGACAATTTTCAGTCGGTATGCACCAACGTCGACCTAAGATGCCACTTGGTAGGGGTCCTCCCAGTTGGGGCCGAGCTTGCCATCCGCTGGGTTATTTGTTGCCCCCAGCACTTTTTGTAACACTAGGTCACCTGGAGCAAAGTTCCTCGGACGAACCCGTTTGTTGTAAGAGCGGCTTAACTGCTGCTGATATCTGGTGAGTCTGATCAAGGCAACTTCCTTATTTTCTTTAGCAAGATCCAGATCTTTTGCCAGAGTCTGGTCGTTAAGTCCGATATTGATTATTAAATACTACCGATTTGATCGTTGGTAGCCCTACCTCTAAGGGTATGACTGCTTCCACCCTGTAGGCCAAAGAGAAGGGGGTTTGACCGGTAGATCTTCTTGGGGTGGTTCTATAGGACCGTAGGACGTTGGGTAGCTCCTCCACCCTTTTCCCTTTAGCCCTTTCCAGCCGCTTTTTAATCCCATTGAGCATGGTCTTGTTTGAAATCTCGGCTTGCCTATTACACTGTGGGTAGGCTAGCGTTGAATAATAGTTTCTGATCCTGACGATACCCAGTCCCCACTAGGCAAAAGGCCATGGACTGGTAATGATTGTGAGATCCTCGGTAAGCTGATGTATGATTGGAAAGTACCTCTGACACTTTTCACATTTTAGGACGTACTGGGCGGAGTCTTTCTGCATATAGGGCCACCAGTATCCTTGTGAGATAGCTCAGTGCGCCACCGATCTTCCACCGATGTGACTTCCACATATTCCTTCGTGGATTTCAAATAGGATGCCCTGCACCTTATCCAGGTGGACATAGTGCAAGTAAGAACCTGTGAAGGACCGCCTGAAGAGTTCCTTGCTTGGTGATAGCCAATATCTGAGAGCTGTGTGTTTGATTCGTCTGGCTTCATTTTTGATTCATCTTTGTTGAGATAGGAGATAATTGGGTCCATCCAGGATGGTCCCAACTGTTCTATAGCTAGAACTTTTTCTTCCTCATGAAATATGCTTGGTCTGGCTAAAGTCTCCACGTTGATTGTTCTTTTTCACCCTGACTTCAGGGCTGTTGCTAACGTCGCCAGAGCATCGGCATGAGAGTTATTATCTCGATTGATTTGGCGGAGTTTGTAACTGCCAAATTTAGTGAGCAATTCCTTAGCTTTTGTTAGGTACTACGTCATTCTGTCATTTTTTGCTGCGTATTCTCCCATAATCTAGTTGACAACTAACAAGGAATCTGAATAGATGACAATCTCGGTAATTTTTAGTTCGATGGCTCGGCGTAGTTCGGCGAGAAGTGCCTCATATTCAGATTAGTTGTTTGAGGCAGTGAACTCAAGCTTGATAGCTTATTCAATGGCCAAACCGTCTGCTGTAATGAGCACTATGCCCGATCCTGCCCCCCGATCATTGGAGGCTTCGTTGACTTAGAGTTTCCAATGATCAGCATTCTCCCAAAGATCTAGGGGGAGGTCGTCATGCTGTTGTGCAGGATGTGGTGTTTGGTCGGCTTCGGGTGGTAGTTCAACGGAGAATTCGGCAATGAAGTCTACAAGTACCTGCCCTTTGACAGCCGATCTTGGATGGAACTTAATGTCAAATCTTCCTAATTTCACAGCCCATTTTGCCAATTTGCCAGAGAAGTCAGCCCTCTTGAGGAGTGGTTTGAGCTGGTGGTTTGTGAGGATGTTGATAGTATGAGCTCTGAAGTAATGCACTAATTTGCGAGATGCCACTACCAGTACAAGTGCCAATTTCTCTAGTGGTAAGTACTTACTTTCCCCCCCGAGAAG
Organism: Euryodendron excelsum; assembly: GCA_033060915.1. Taxonomy (NCBI): domain Eukaryota; kingdom Viridiplantae; phylum Streptophyta; class Magnoliopsida; order Ericales; family Pentaphylacaceae; genus Euryodendron; species Euryodendron excelsum. Next base: position 13,819,914 of record CM065386.1, read on the forward strand.
AGTTTTGCTGACATAGTAGACAGACAACTATTGGCGATCTTATTGCTTGAGTAAGACGGCACTGATTGCATGCTCTGACAGTGCGAGGTACAGGAAGAGTTCTTCATGCTTGAGTGGGGTGGAAAGTAAAGGTGGCTGGGTCAAGTATTTCTTCAAATCATTAAGGGCTTGGTCATATTCCAGAGTCCATTTGAATTGTTCACGTTTTTTGAGAAGCTAGAAGAATGGTCGGCACTTGTCTGAGGATCGGCTGATGAACCTGTTGAGTGCTGTTGCCATTCCAGTCAACTTTTGTACTTCTTTAGCCTTCTTCGGGGCTTGAACGCTCTGGATTGAGCTGATCTATCGCGGGTCCACCTCAATGCCCTGATGTGTAATCAAGAACCCCAGGAATTTCCCTGAGCTGACTCCGAATACGCATTTTAAGGCGTTTAATCTCATTTTGTACTGCTTTAGGATGCTGAGTACTTCTTTTAGATCTTCTAGATGGGAGTTGCTGACTTTGCTTTTCACTACTATATCGTTGATGTAGACCTCCACAGTGCTACCGATATGGTTTTTGAACATCTCGGTGACCAATTGCTGGTACGTAGCCCTAGCGTTCTTCAGACCAAAGGGCATTACTGTGTAGCAAAATATACCCCTTGGAGTGATAAAGGCCGTCTTCTCCTGATCGTCGAGATGGAGGGGAATTTGGTGATACCCCTAGTAAGCATCCAAGAAACTCATCCTTCCAAAACCAGCTATTGCATCCACGAGCTGGTCGATCTTGGGGAGGGGGAAAGGGTCTTTGGGGTATACTTTGTTTAGATCAGTGAAGCCCACACAAATCCGCCATTTGCGGTCCTTCTTCTTCACCACTACTGTGTTTGAAAGCCAGCTCGGGTAACGGATTTCTCGAATTGCCCCAACTTTCCAAAGTTTTTCAATTTCTTCAATAACGGCGTCCATATGCTGTGTTGCCGCCCTTCTCCTCTTTTGGACCACAAGTCGGCATCTTGGGTCGACATTTAGCCTGTGGCAGGCAACCTTGGCATTAATCCCCAGCATATCATGAGGAGTTCAGGCAAACACCTCAAGGTTTTTTATCAGTAACTCGATCAGAGAGTTCTCCCCAATTTTAGATAATGATGTGCTGATGACGAAGTACTTATAATCCTACCAATCGATGTATATCTTCTTTAGCTCCTCCACAGCCTTACTCTCCGGCGTTTGCCCCACATTGTCGATTGTAGGATTATCCTCGTGCAGCTCCATCATTTGTCCTTTTTCAACTTTTGTCTTTGTGGTGTATGCCGTCAGAAAACATTATTTGGTAGCCACTTGGTCTCCTCTTATTTCCCCCACTCTACTGGAGATCGAAAATCTGATCAACTGATGGTAGGATGAGGGAATAGCTTTCACGAGGCATAACCAGGTTTGTCCCATGATTGCATTATAGCGGGAAGGCACATTGACTACCAGGAATTCCGTCTGCAACGTAATTCCCTCAACAGACACTGGAATCGTTATCTTCCCCAAAGGCCAAATTAGGTCTGAGCTGAATCTGACCAATAGGTTGAGTGATGGCTGGAGGTCGAACTCTTTGAGCTCCAATTTTTTAAACAGACTGTAATACATGAATTTGGATGAACATCCTTGGTCAATGAGCAGCCTTCTCATGTCATAGTTTGCCATTCTCAATGTAACAACCAAGGTGTCATTATAAGGGGTCTGCACCCCCACGAGGTCCTCATCAATAAAGGTAATGGACGTAGGGCCATCACCGACCTTAACCTTTTTGCTCGGGGGTTGTATCTACATTATTTCCCTTAAGTGTGTAGCCTTTTGTATCTCAGCTCGATATCTATGTAGGTCGATGGTTCTTGATTTAGTCGAACCGTGCAGCACGTTGATTACTCGGACCGGTCTCGCTTCAACCTCCTTCTGTGGGACATCTTCGATTCGTGGTTACTCGGCTTCGCTTTTTGTCTTGTCCCGATCAATGTAATGATGGAGATGGCCAGCCTTGGCTAAATGCTCCAAATGGCTCTTGAGATGCTAACACTGTTCCGTTTTATGCCCCTTCTCTTCGTGGTAGGAGCAGAACCTCTTTTGGTTTTGGGACGTTAGGTCCCCTCCTAACTTCAGGGGCCACTTGAAAAATGGTTTGTCACGGATATCGGGTAAGATTTTATAGATGGGATCCTTAAAGACTGTGTAGACCCCATTATTCACCTTTCTTCCCTGGTTGTTGTCTTCTTGTCGGGGTTTCTTAGCTTCCTTCTTGTTTGTCTTCTCGGCGACAATGCCCACCTTTGCTGAATTTGGTTGAGGCACATCTTCATCTAATCTTGCGTAGCGCTTAATTCTTAACATCAATTCATGTATGGTGAGGGCCGGCTTCTTCATCAAGGATTGCCACAAACGATGCTCCTTGGGAAGGCCGATTTTGAATTGAGTCTCAGCCAGTTGCTTGCTGCACTTATTAATCTCGTTGTAAGCCTCCCAGTAGCATTGTGCGTATGCCCGCAATCCTTCTCCCTCATCTTTTCGTAAGATTAGCAAGAAATCGACCTCCTTGGGTTGCATGCTGTTTGCTATGAAGCAAGCGGTGAACAGCTCTGCAAGCTGCCTCCAGTTTGATACTGACCTGGACAGTACTTGTTGAACCATCGTAAGGCTATGTCCCCTAAACTGGAGGGAAAGATTCGACACATCAACGTTGGGTCACCGCACCATAACACCATCATTTGCTTGAAATACCGAACATGATTAACTGGGTCAGCCTTTTCGTCATACAGAGTGAACTTTGATGGGGTGAACTTTCGACGAATTTGGTGGGACTCAATTTACTTTGTGAATGGTGTGGACGCAATTTGGTCCAAGGCCTTTTTGATCAGGTCATGGGCTTTGTGGTCTTTAGTTTGCTGCTTCTTGTCCTCTAGCTTTTCAGTGCACCATTTTTCCCAATCTGTATGCTGCCGACCATCTTCGCCCGTGCATCATTTTGCGGAGTCTTGCTCCTTCTTCGGCGCCAATCTGATCGCTTGTCCTCGTAGTGCCCTGTGTTAGAGGTGTAACTTCCTTTTATTCGCGGCGTTGGAGAGTCCCTGCTTCTTGCAATTCTCTCATGGTTTGGGGACCCCTCCTCGCCATGCCTGTCTCTTCCGGAGATTGCCTTTCTCATGACCTGAACCTGAGAGGTGAGATAGGCAATCTCTTTACCGCGTAGCCAAATCTCTTTTTCAGCCGAACAGAGCATATCTTCACTTGGGATGCATCCACTGGAGGGCGAGGAAGCAAGGTCACGGTGGTGGTTTCTGTGAAAATTTCGATCCCTGACATAGTTTGGGTTTCTTCGCAATTTGTCTTGTGCTTCCTGGTGGCTCTCAATAAGGGTTTGTATTTCCAACCTCAGTATTCCACCTCGGTGCCTATCTACTGGGGTAGATTGTCAGTGCGCTAAATTGGTTTGATCTTTGCTAGAGGAGGCTTCGTTACCTCGTTCATTGTGGTTCTCTCCTCTTCTCCATTGATCGTTCAAACTCATGGTTATCTCAGCCTTCCCACAGATGGCGCCAATTGTAAGTGGAATTTTTTGGGAAGGCCTGACCGATTACTCAAGCCAATATTGATGAGTCCAAACTCTCTACAAGAAAGAGAAGTTAGAATGGATCGACCCTTTTTAGGCCGATCACACTCCAGCGATTAAGTTAGCAAGTTTAATCGAGAATTTGAATAGATAAAAGTCGTATATAATTGGAGTTAATTGTCCATACCTTGCTCTTAGTGTGATCGATGGAGTGCTTTGCCCTTGGTCTACCAGAAGGTCATCATGACTTGATGGGTAGACTTCATCATTTGCCGTCGACTGACCGAATGTAGGTCCTGTCTTACCGTCGCTCAAAAATTCGGCTGATCGGAAGTGCAGGTCGACATCTCGTGGGGAGCTGCTGGCGCATTTAATGCGGGTTAACTCCGCATTTAATGCTCTGAGACCGTTAACGGTTTGGGTTTACCTTCTGCGGTTTTGGGCCTTGGTCGGCATCAGGTCGGTACACTGGGCTAGACCGTCCTTTAGTATTAATTTGGGCCACCCAACAGCCCAACTTCAATTTGTGTTGGTTGGACCGTGTATATTTATCCCACAGTGGGAATGGAGGCAGACTTGTACCCGTGGAGACAAGAATGGAGGTGAATATTTTAGGTTAAGGAGGGGATGAAGATCCAAAACTCTGCCCCACCCCGATCCATTGCCATCCCTACTTATTGTTGACAATTAAGTTTTAAAACACAAGTAATAGAAGAACTTTATGTCATTGAAGAAAACTATATATAGAGTACATCTGTCGTAAAAGGGTTCTGATTTTCCATTGCTGAAAGGAGTGCCAGAATTACGGGCCATTACATACAGCTTCATTATAAGTATATACTATATAGAGATGTTGGAATAATTGGTGTGAACACCAACTTTGAGCCATTGTTAAGGTGGGACCCACATGTCCTTTTGAGTGGGTCCAAGATGTTTTGTGTTCTCCTCCATGAGGAGATGAAGAACAAGCATTTACTTGCTCAAATCCATGGAGGTTTGAATGAGATAATGGTTTCCAAAGAAGGTACCATGAGTATGGTTTATGGGTGGAACTAAAGGCTTATCCCATATTGATTTTCTATGGGAAAAGTGATGGGTATATAAAGGCTAAGTTTAAAGATGGGTTTGGGCCCCAAGGGGCACCCCACTTTTGTGGAAGGGGGAGGACCTATAAAACCCATGGGTTGACCCAATAAACCACACACGCGCGCGCCGCCGCCGCCCGTCCGGCCGGTTCGGTTCGGGTCGGGTGCGGGTGTGATTAAATTAATATTAAAATGGCTTGGGCCGGTTTAAATCATACCAAAGTGAACCGGGTTGAACCGAACCAGTTCAGAATTTGAATTCCAACGGTTGTGTCCCTTCCTAAGGGCGCGTTTGGCTGGCACCGTTTCGAAGGGGTACGATTCTTTCTATATATAGAAAGAATCCCCCTCCGAACAAAACAGAACTTAATAGAATTTTATAAGCAATTTTCCGTCTCTCTCTCTCTCTCTCAGCTTCCGACGACGTGCCCAGATTCCGGCGACATTCGACGGTGAATCTCCGGCGAAGTACTGTCTAGAATTCCAGCGACTGTTCTAGACAGATTCTGACACTTCATTCAGTCCAGAATTCCAGCGATTGTCTTAGAAATTCCGTACACGAATTTCTATCCAGGTTTTATTCGGTTAATTTTATATTCGGTATGATTAATTTCTGTGGAAATTATATCACTTTCTTTTGTGTTTCTGTAGTCAATTTCAAGGTTGAAATTCTACAGAATTACTGCTGATTTTCTGTGTAGAAAATGCAGTGTATTCATTTTCATATCATATTGATTTTATCAGAAACGTCGTAGGTTTCTGTATGGAATTAATTGTCATAATTCTGTGTAGAATTAGACAGAAATTCCTTTTTGTTTTATATCATACATGATGCATACATTCCATACATTGAGAGAGTAAAATCAAAAGGTTGATTCGCTGAATCTTGATTATTGTAGTGCTACTTATTCAAGATTGTGATCATTTTATCTTGGAGATAGACGTCCGTTCATCTCATGAACACCTGTGTGGAGGACGAATCTGTCTTAAGCTAAGAGTGGGAAATACTCGACTTGATCTCTCCTGCATTGCATATTTTATTATTTCATTATATGAGACTTGTTGAATTTATCATATTATGTTATTTCATACACGTTATTTATTGTTGCTGATTTCACCTTATGATGATTACATGACAATAATATTACTATATTTCATTTCACTTTATTGTGTCTACAGATTATATGAAAACTTTATACAACACAGATATTATACCAACAAGAGATTCAATCAAGTAAAATTTGTTTCCTTTTATATTTTATTTTTACATGAAGAGGAGGGCCACAATTTTAATCCTGGAAGTTAGGTGATAACGAATTGAGATGATCATGACAGTGGCCTAGCTGATCAAACTGCAGAGCAACTGCCTGTAGGGCTTAGAATAGGATCATCACTAGGCAATAGCATATTTGTATTGAGCGCGGTGAACACCATCAAACCAAGGGAAACCAGAACTGAAAGTGCTGATAACACGAGCATTAGCGCGTGAGCTATGCTGCTCTTCACCTCTTGTGCATACTCAGTGGAAGCAATTGCCAGGACCGTCAATGGAAATGAATAAGCCCACCATGCCACATTGAACTTTTTCATGGATTTCTTGAAGAGGGTTGGCCTAGAAACCTGTTACAAATGGCATTACAGAGATCAATAACGTTTCTGAGTTAGATAAAAGAAAAGATTAATCTCATATTTATCAGAATTTTTTCCTGTTAATTATAAATGGGATTCAAAGCTAACCTCTATTTTATTTCCTACCCAACAAAAACTCAGGCAAAGCATCCATACAATGTATTGTAGCTCAGCAGAAGTAGTGGTTTTGGGTTTACGGTAGTTTACTGTAAACATATATGCCAAATGATTTTATTTATTTATTTATTTATAGTACAACTGTCTAGCATTCGATCAAGCTCATGCAGGGCATCGTCTATGCAAACCATGCAAATTTTGTGTAAAATTTAAATTTAAGAGTTCATGTTTAACATGAAGACCAGCTGATCACGCCACCACCTTATGGTTATATACCAAGCGATTGATCATCCCCAACTTCTTGCTTTCTGCACTATTGTCCTGGCACGGGGTTAGTCAACCACATTACTGTTGTAGCACCACTGATTCTATCTTTCAATATCATGAGAATGACTTGAACCGGTGCAAAAGATCTTTGATGAGCCCAATTTGAACACTTCTACCAAAGAGGTCACACTACAAATTTTCTCAATCTTAAGAATAAGGAAAATAAAAAGAAAAAACAAACTTAAATACACCCAAATACTTACTAGGGACATGAAGAGAAACAGTGAAAGAAAGAAGAGCATCTTTGATGAGTTGTCAAAGGTTCCAGATATGGAGTCCCAAGCTAAGCTTGCCATGCTCGGGGCCGCGAAGAACAAGAAGAGAACTGGCCTCAGCATTGCCGGAAGGCAGTTTCTCCCCGATAATCTCTGATACAGCGTGACAAAGAGCACCAAATAATGTGCCATGCCGAGCGAGAACATACAAACGGCATTCTCTTTCCAGCCCATTCGCGCCGCCGCCCAAGCCCCAACCAAGTTCCCTATCACTGACAATTGGCTCGTTGGATTTGCCACTGTCGATAGAAATCGCTTTCCTTTTGTGAACCATTGGCCGTAAATCTTCACATCGAGGGCCACGATCGGCACAATGAAAACCCACCATAGAACTAAATAGTAAATAGTCTTTGGAGTGAAGAGTGGTGAAGATTGAAGCAAGAGAAGCCATGAAATCCAAGGAGCAAACATGTAGTTCATTCCCACGTGGTGCGAGAACTCATCTTTCACCATGTCAAAGAGTAAGAAACATCTCAGGAGATACATAAGAGAGAGTGAGACTAATGCGAACAAAGCGATTGACCAGAGAAGAATGAAAGCTGTGGACGGTAACATGCGAAGGAAGCGGCGAAAAGCGTGGGAATCTTCCGTTGGCTCGCCGAGGGTCTTCCATAGTAAGGCCTGGCTGCAGAGAGAGAGGCTGATTCTGAAATGGCCGGCATGAAATCTGGCCAAGATAGGCAATATTAGACCCTTGGTCATTAACAAAATGCCATGTTGTGTTTGAGTTGAGAGAACTGATGTATCGACCACGACCTCGATTTGGGGTTGATTGGATTCTTTGGCATGCATTGGCATGGTGATGTATAAGCAAATTCAAGTAGGCAAATGGTGATATATATATAATATCTGTGTTTTTACATAGTTCATTGTCGTATATATAGTGAGGAAGTGCATGGAGGAAGTACCGTACGGACTTTGAATTCGAGGGAAAGGAAATTTCTTTGAAGGTTAAGTTCGGCTAGCCTTTTTGGACTTTGTGGATTTGGGTTGGTCTACAGCTCCTTACAGCTAAGTTTGTCCGCAGAGGGACCCATTAATAAGCTCTTGGAAATGAAGACTAATCTGACTTTGCTCAGCTTGTCTAAGATCAATTTACTCCACCTAACCTAATAGATGCCATATCTGAATGAAAGACCAATCTGCCTTTTGGTTCATTTTAAATGCCATGCGTGCACAGGGAGCAACTGGTCATCGCATGCGAGGGCCATAAGAATTCTAGTAACAGTCACTGATAGTGAAACTTTGTATGGAAAGGGCAATTAATGGAAGCCAACCACACAAAATGTCAGTGTGAATTGTGAAGTGGGAACCATCTGTTTGCACTACCAATATACTAATACGACTTGATGTCTTAGGCCTGCTAGCGCATAAAACTTAGGCAACTTTAAATGGAAAAGATATTGACATTACATTTCATGTTAGGAAAATTCTATTATTACATAATTTTTACCGGCTGTATTTATTTGCAATATATGTATATATATATTAGCCACAGGCTATTCAGACCCTTCGATTGGTTACTTTCTTGAATTGGTGCAGAAGCATCGACGTCATACGAATCAAGTAAAATTCATGCATCATATGAACGATAGTTAGCCATACAAAAGAGTGGAAAGAAATCGAATTTGAAATTTCATGTTTAGCATAAAGGCCGGCTGACCTATAGGCTACACTATTGTTTTTTTTGTTCGTTGGTTAAATCTCCTTAGGCATGCAGCATAATATCTGTGGATGCAATTTGAAAATTTTGTTTGTGAATTCCATTTAGATATGGCATCTATTTGTACCCACAAGTAAAAAGGGAAGAAATGCGCCATGCAAATGAGCATCTGCAAAAAGACTACGTATATTATAATAACCTGACCATTACCACTCAATAAAAAGGCAAAGCACCGGTTGAAATCAAAAGAAAACGGGTGAAAAAGGTAGAGTTTTTCATGGAAATTCTATTTACATAGCATTGCTAGCTAATTCAGGTAAAAGTAATTGGACTTTAAATATAGAAAGTGAACTTTTTTGTTTGGAACACTAGAAATATGACATTATATATGTAGTAGTACCTAGGGAAAGGGAGAATGGGGAGTCCCTATTAAAGCCTTGAGATATAAAGAAATAATGAGAGTAGGACTCAAACCCTCATAATGAGCAGGAGTATTGAGAGTTCCTACCAATTAAAACATCACTTCGCTCGAGAGTGAATGTATCACATAGCGAGGGAGTCTTTTCTTGACGTCTGTACCAAGCCGAAAAAAACTAGGGCATAGAAAATGCTGGCACCAGCGTGTTTCCAACTTTATTAGTTTGCTCCCTGCAAAAAGCAAGTTTCACATGAAATATCGGTCAGAGCAAATCTTCTATTTTGATGGCTATTCTTCTTTTGTACAAACCTTCTTCTTGTTTTCTAGTGAAATAGGATCTCATAAACATGCTTCAGCACAAATTTCAATACAAGTCGAGTGCTGACCAAGACTCTATGAGAGGCCAACCAGGGCCGTGAGAGGCTAACTAGGCAGACCACGCATAACGAATTACGCTGACAATGTTGAACATGAGGTGGTCGAGCATACCAGAATCTATCAATCTGACCGAGCATCCCGAACAAGAACATGCCGACCACATTCCCTCGACTGACCTGTGGTGATCATTATTGACACTAAACCCGACTGTGTACTGCCGAGAGGACAAGATGCGTAGCGGGACAACCACTCCCCCTGTTACACGCCAACGTCAGCATGATAAGTGCCTCAAGAGACGCCACATGTAGGAGACAACCACTCCCACAACTACCCTGCCAGAGACCTGACTGCCTAATGATGAATAGCCACATGAGATGACATTAATTCCTCCACCAACCATTTGCAGGCACTGTGGGGATCACAACCATGGACGTAAAAGGAGGCAACCTCCATATCCAAGGAACGCATAACAAAAACCCTAGTAAAAACTCTGTAGAATCATCCTTTCAAGCCTAACTTTGTCATCGGAGGGTCTTTGGTAGGCATCACGCCAGTGTTCAAGAATCCAGATTCCCTTCACTGTCAACCGAAGCAGCTCACTGGAACTTGGGGCAGATCATACAAATTTATTGCTCTATCAGTTGGCGCCGTCTATGGGAATCAACTTTCTGTCATTTTTATGGTCTTAACCAGGTCTAGTGCTTCATATCCATGATTACACCCTAAAAGTGTAATCATAAGCCCTTAATTTGTACTTTGTTAGACTTATATTGTAATTAATTATCTTATTTTAGTTAGATATTTGTTTGAGTATGTTTTGTATGTGTTTTGTAGATTATATAAGCTAATAAAAGTGAAAAGAAATCAAGAATAATCAAAGCGAGTTCAAAGCGAATAATTTGTTCATGAAAATTCAGACCTGTCTCGGTATTTCGGCCATAACTTTTTACTCCAATATCCGATTGAGCTGATTTTTGCGTCATTGGAAAGAAGACTTCAAGCTCTATAACTTTGCATCTAATGTGCATTGGCTGAATCAAACTCTAGGGTGGCCAAATTAAGTTTCAAAATTTTTGTAGCTGAGCCGTCCGAGCGGGTACTGTTCACGGTTCGGACGGGTATTGTTCATGAACAGTACCCGTCCGAACGGTGAACAGTCACCGTCCGGACGGACTTCAAACGGGCGTCGAACGGACCGTTCGGACGATTTTCGGACGGTTACTATTTATCCAGATTGTGTTTTTTGCGTCCGAAGCGGTGTTTTTTAGGATTTTTTTATATAGTTTTTGAGGAGTTAGGGTTAGTTTTGAGCAAGGAGCGGCGGGAGAAGCTCTCCAAGGTTGGTTTTTTCCATTTTTCTTCATTTTTAGTTTAGATTTAGCTTTGTAATGGTAATGTAGGAGTAGAACTTGTAATTTCCTTTCATTGTATTGTATTTTCCTTCACTTTCTTGCACTTTCTTGCATTTTCTTTGTAACCAAACACTTCTATTGCTCAAGTAAAATTCAGATTTAATTCCTCATGTTTTTTCTTTATTTTTCTTGTACCCAAACACTCTTTAATTTCAAGTAATTTTTAACTTAAATCTTTACATGCTTTGTTTTTTATTTTTCATGCTTTTATTATGAGTTTAATTAGCTAGATTTTGGATTGGGTTCAAATGTAAAAATCACCCAAATAATTCAAAGAATTCAATTGAGGTATCTCATGAATTAATTGGCATATTTTCCTAGAATTCGAATTTCTAGTAATTAGATGTGGAATTTTAGAAAACCTAGGTTATTGACTAAGTTTGGGGATTTTAATCACCCAAATCGATGGTATTAATTTAGGACTCTTGACTAGAAAAATACTCCACAATTGCTAAAAAATTCATTCCCAATAATTGATTGAAGTTGCCTTAGAAAACCTAGGTTATTGACCATGTTTGACTAATCAATGCACAAACCACAAATTTAGTATTGACTAAGTTGAATCGATGATATTAACCTTTGATTCTCCATTGAACATGTATCTAATTTCAATTGCTTGAGAATAATCGGTTTTCAAATTTAAATCCTCCGAATCAAACACACTTAAATATTGTGTTTGATTTGAGTTATAAACCTTATTGGAAGCCTTAGATGAAATTGAGCGATTAGATCATTTGAGCCCAATTCCCTTTTTATTGCTTTAAGTCTAATTTTAATTGCTTTAATTTAATTGTCTAGTGTTAATTGTCTTTATTTTCATTGCACTAGTTTAGTAATTCAAAACCCCCCATCAAAAACCAAAAGATTTTTAGTTTCCTTTATTTTCCTTTTTATTTTAGATTCGATCCACATAATTTCAATTCGACCCTAGTTAGGTTAGTGTGAGGTGAGTGCTAGAGCTTATATTGGGCTTGGTCCCTTGGGAGAAAATGATACCGGATCTTCCGGTTTATACTTCATCGCGACCCCCGTACTCTTGCGGGGTGCTAACTCCATTTGTAGGAATACCGCATTTGGGGGCGAACCAATCCACCACAAACTATGAAGGATCATAATACGAACCGAGTTACAGCCCTAGAGACACGAATGACTGATGTCATGGCCAACATGCAGATGCTGATAACCCAGAATCAGGAGCTGCTTCGGTGCTTCCCACTGCACTGGGAGGAAGCCAGCAGCCTAGAGTTTAACTTAGAGACGAAAGGAGGGATAACGAAGTCAGCCCTAAGAACGAAGATCCCGTCGTCCCAAGCGGTGGTGCACCACCCCTGAATGGAGGGGCCCAATAGGAGAAAGCCCACAACCACACCCTGAGTTCGTACCTGCAACATTATCCCCAGCATATAGAAGTGGTGGGAGACAGGGCATAGAATCCCCCCACCTGGGATGAACGTATTAAAGCTCTCTAAGCCCAATTGACTGGGGTCATGGAGGTTGTCAAGACGAAAACTCCCAACACCGTGGAGGAGTTGGTAAACAGAACTGACTCCCCTTTCACCCCCGCGGTGATGGGGGTGCCCCTGCCACCAAAGTTCAAGATGCCAACCCCGGATCATCTGGAGACGTTCGACGGGGCCAAGGACCATCTGGAGACGTTCAAGGCGTTGATGCAGTTGCAAGCGTTCTAGACGAGATCATGTGCAGAGCCTTCCCAATCACTCTTAAAGGAGTCGCTAGAGTGTGGTTCAACCGGATCTAACCCTCTACTATCAGCTCCTTTGTTCAACCTAGTAAGCTATTCGTAGGACACTACATTGGAGGCCAAAGGCAAAGAAAACTAGCCACCTGCCTACTTAATGTGAAGCAGAAGCAGAAGAAGACACTTAGGGAGTTTGTCACCAGATTTAACCTGGAAACTCTAAAAGCGGATGACGTTGATGACAAGGTTGTAGTTACGGCCTTCATGAGCGGTCTGAGAACCCACAAGTTCTTTTTCTCGTTAGCTAAGGAACCCCAAAGACCATGGCTGACCTTATGATAAGAGCTTAAAAGCACATGAACGCAAGGTGCGACTGAGATGGGGACGTTGGCTCTCACTTCGAGAAGAAGAAAAGGTTAGCTGACAATGGTAAGGAGGACAGAGAGAAGAAGACCTCAAGGGCTGACAAACCAACAGCTCGAGTAGAAGGGGCGAGGAGCGAGTTCGTTGGCTTCGACCATAATTTCACCCCCCTAATGGCACCAGTGGGGCGCGTCCTGAATGAGATCAAGAATGATCCAGAGTTGACATGGCCTAGGAGATTGAGAAGCCCCCCCAGAGCAGAGAAACTAGAGGAAATATTGTTGGTTCCACAGGGACCACAACCATGACACCAACAAATGCATAGATTTGAAGGTTATAAAGATTTGTGGTGAACCAAGGGCCTGAAAGATTTGTGGTAAAGATTTGAAGGTTGTAAGGTCGGTTGTAAAGATTTGTGGTGAACCAAGGGCCTGAAAGGTCACGTGCTATAGAACGAAGAAACTCAGACTGGGCCCCAGCACATCAGCGACCGATTAGAGAGATAAGGGTCATTGTCGGAGGATTTGGAGGAGGCGGCGAATCCTTATTAGCAAGGAAGAACCATACTAGGAGGGCCAAGTAAGAGAAAGTGTTCGTCGTGGAGAGATCGAGCAAGAAACCCTGCTCGGGAATTCTGGACAAAGTGTTCACAGAAGAAGAGGCCGTAGAGCTGAGCCACCCTCACGACGATGCTTTAGTTGTCAGTGCAGTCATCTCCAATTTTAAAATTAGACGAATCCTTATCGACAGCAGTAGCTCAGCAGACATTATCTTCTAGGAGGCCTTCGAGCAGCTGCAAATACAAAAAGAAGCTTTGAAACCCATGACCTCCCACTTGGTGGGGTTCACGGGCGATAGGGTTACCCCTCTGGGGTCCATCAAGCTGCTGGTCACCCTGGGAGATGATCCACAGTAAGCTACTAAGCTGGCCAACTTTTTGGTAGTGGACTCTCCTTCGGCCTATAACGTTATTTTAGGGTGAACGACCTTGAACCAGTTCAAAGCAATCACATCCACTTACCATTTGAGATTGAAGTTCCCGACAGAGCAGGAAGTGGGAACTGTCAATGATGACTAGATTACAGCTATAGAGTGCTACATGGCATCCCTTAAGGGGAGCACTGCTAAGGAAACCCTTGTAATAGAAGAGCTAGAAGTCAAAGACGAGGAGGAAGTAAAGAAAGAGAGCCTATGGAAGAGTTGAAATAAGTCCCGATCGACAATCCGACCCAGAACAATAGACCAAACCTGGATGGCATCCCAGCCTAGCCAAGGGTAGTCATGATCGGATGAGCTGCCCCAGAGCCACTAAAACAAGAGCTGAAGAGCTTCCTTAGAAGTAACGCGGACGTCTTTGCTTAGACGTATGAGGATATGCCTGGCATTGACCCCAAGATTGCTGCCCACCACCTCAAAATCTCGCCCAAAGCCAGGCCAGTCAAGTAGAAGAGGAGGAGCTTTGCTCTAGAGCACAACGAAGCCATCGCCGACGAAGTAGACAAGCTCGTCCGGGGTAATTTCATCAAGGAGGCCCATTACCTGACCTAGCTCTCAAACGCGATGATGGTGAAGAAGGCCAATGGAAAATGGAGGATGTACGTGGACTTCACAGATCTCAACAAGGCTTGTCCCAAAGACAGCTTCCCCCTGCTTACCATCGACCTTCTGGTAGACTCTACTGTAGGATACGAGATGCTTTCGTTCATGGACGCTTTCTTAGGGTACAACAAGATCAAGATGGCCGAAGGAGACCAAGAACACACTGCCTTTATCACTGACAAAGGACTATACTACTACACAGTCATGCCTTTTGACCTGAAGAACGCTGGGTAACCTATCAATGGTTAGTGAACAGAATGTTCAAAGCCCAAATTGGGAGGAATGTGGAGGTTTATGTTGATGACATGTTGGTGAAAAGCAAACAGACGATGGACCACCTTACCGACCTAAAGGAGACTTTCCAAACCCTCACGGCCTACAACATGAAGCTGAATCCCGCCAAATGCGCGTTTGGGATAGCATCTGGAAAGTTCCTAGGATTCATGGTCTCGCAAAGAAGGATAGAGGCCAACTCGAAAAAAGTCAACGCGATACTGAACATGCAAGCACCAAAGTCCATCAAAGATGTTCAAAGGCTGACGGGCAGAGTAGTAACCCTGAACAGGTACATTTCAAAGTCGACTGACAAATGCTTACTCTTTTTCAAGACATTGAGAAAATCATTCCAATGGACAGACGAGTATGAAGCAGCCTTTCAATAGTTGAAACAATACTTAGGCTCAGTTCCTCTGCTCAGTCGAACGATCACCGGAGAAGAACTCTTTCTGTACTTGGCTGTTTTGGCAATAGCAGTAAGCTCAACCCTTGTCTATGAAAACCAAAGGGTCTAGAAACTCGTCTACTACACCAACAGGGCCTTGAGAGGAGTAGAGGAGAGATACTCAAAGATGAAGCTATTGGCCTTCGCCCTGGTAACGTCAGTGCAGAGGCTCAAACCCTATTTCCAAGCATATTCGATTGTGCTATTTACCTACCAGCCCCTCAAAAAAGTAGTGCACAAGCTTGAAACTTCAGGGCAGCTCATGAAGTGGTCAGTAGAGCTTAGTCAGTTTGACATCTAGTTGTAAACACCCCATTTTTGCCCGCTTGGCAATCTCCGGCCCGACTGGGCTCGGTTTCAAGCATCTCAACACATGCAGGCTCAAAATGAGCCTTTCAATCTCCAATCTAACCAATTGGTCGCTTCTCGGGCCCACAAGGACCCACTGGAGCCATAAGCACCATTATTCCAGTCAGCTTTCCAGACCGGGCGGTCCCGAAAACCAATGTCATCCAGGTAGCTTCCTGGGATCGGGCGATCTTAGGGACCAACACCTCATCAAGTTCTAGACGGTTCACTTCTAGTGCCCGCTACCTTGCCAACGTAGAATGTCTGTCATTTGGTAGTTCTCCGAGACTGGGCGTTCTCAGAGACCAACACCACCAATTCAGGTAGCTTTCTAGGACCAGGCGTTCTTAGAAACCAACACCACCCCTACAGGTAGTTCTCTAAGATCGGGTGTTCTTAGGGACCAACACCGCACAGGTAGTTTTCTGAGACTGGGCGGTCTCGGGAACCAACACTTAGGTCAACACCGGCGCCTGCTAGCCCGACTCGGTGAAAAATGACCAAACCCGCCCCTTGGGCCTCTAAGCACGTTTTGAGAAAGTTCAAAATCCCTCAAAATGATAAGTCCATCCTTCCAAAATGTTGTTAATCCATTAGGCGTCCCCCGCATGACATTTCGTCCAAATCCGGTCTTATTCCGGCCTACTCCGATCAAAATGACCATTTTACCCCTGAGCACCTCAGCACGGCACAAACCCCGCCGAACGGTAAAAGAATCTCCCAAAACCATCCCTAAACAACCCTATATGCTTAACACAACACACCAAACTATTCCTGACCATTTCTAGCCAATCCCGGTCAAAATGACCATTTTGCCCTTGAAAATCCAAACATGTGTCGAAACAGCACCGGTCTTGGGATTTCGAGCAAAAGGCTTCACCATACACCTTTGTTTAACCCAAGGAAGACCCTACGACACTAAACTCACATGACTCGATAAAAGTCCCCTGGAGCGTCTCGCAGACGTTCTGCTTAAATTGTCTTTTCCCCCGATTCTCTGGTTATAACGCACCATCAACTGACTTGAGAAATGCGTAAATCAGGAAATTCTCGAAAGCTCGTTCATAGATCTTTCTATCAATACGGCCTGATTGGATAGATCGCTTCTCGAAGCCCTTCATCGTATGACTCAAACCCAGTTACTTTTGACAACCCCTGGAGCGTCTCGCAGGCGCTCCGCCAAGGTTGACTTTTTCCCAAATTCCCTTATTGATATGCACCGTCAAACGACTTGAGAAATGCGTAAATATGAGAATTTTCGAAAGTATTTCCAGAGTACTTTCCATTGGTACGGTCCGATCGAAAGGATCGCTTCTCGAAGGCTTCGATCACACGAAACGAAAACAGCCACTTTTGAACACCCTCGGAGCGTATCACAGACACTCCGCGAAAGTGTCCTTTTATGCATACTTCCCGAGACGATATCCCGTGATTCCAAACACAATTTAAACTTTCCAAAAACATGAAAGTTCACCGGAAGCCCTAGGAGAACATCCCGAGTGCGACCAATTCCCCGAAACCTTCCCAATTAACTCAATTATCGAGACAAAGTTTGGACAAACCTTCCCGGTGATGGAGCGTATGCTACATGCACTCAAATTTTGATCAGATCGACCAATTTTTGATCAACAATCGAGATTTAACCAGTACACAGGGTGCCGCGTGTCATTCTGGCAATGGAATAATACCTGCTCATGTCCTATCTGCGCTAGGTCAAATTTTGGCTAGGCGCATGTAGTACATACGCCAAGTCTGTTCCAGAATGTCTATAAATACCAGACCCCCCTTTGCATATTCCAACTCCGATTTTTGATACGAAGCTCTGCTAAAATCACTCCAGAATTGTGAATCTCTGCACACACTTCATCCTTCCAACACTTAGGTTAGGTTCCATCATCCCCAAGCCTATATACTTTACATATAAAGTCTTATACACCATCAAACACTCCCTACCAGCCCTTTAAGCCTTCTTGAAGTCATTCAGCTCTAATCAAAGCATCCTTGGAAGACTATAAGTGTGTTGAAAGCAAAATGTGGTATCCCTTTTACATTTGTGTTTTTTCCCACTCTTCTCTTCTCCCTCCTAGCCTACTTAGACTATTCTCTATTTTAATCCCCATCTTCAACCCCCCTTTCTTGCATGCTTGACCCAAAAGGGCTCTTAGATCATGCCTAGAGGAAAGCATGTGAGAGCCACCATGTAGGGGGACCTCTTACTAGCCTACTTTGAGATGGTATGACCTAAGAGCCCCTTGTTTATGTAGTGTAGCCTAAAAGCCTTGTATGTGATCATGACCCCTTGCATATCACTATTTTGATCATATTTTGCATGTTTGGCTTCATTTTATGCTTATTGTCATGTTCTACAATGCTTACATTGCTCTTATTTTCATATCGTTTCTAAGCTCTATATTTTCTTCCAAAAATTATTCCAAGAGTTGGCCCCTTGAAGTGTAGGATGAAATTTTAAAAATTATGCCTTAGAAGACCTCCTACTAACCCCCTAACTCTCATTTTGGTATCATGACATTTTAATTTGCATAAGGGTTGCTTTTCGATTCTTTAATTTTCAAGATTTTCATTATTTTAAGTGTAGTGGTTGGAATGGCCCCATGGAACCCTCTCTTGAGTGGTCTCCCTTTTGTTTGGCCATATAAACCCTCTCTTGATGGAATAATTCCCCTGGAAAAATGGTTTTCAAAATCCTTCTCAAAAGATGATTTTCAAAAATGCATTATATCCATCTTTGCATAAAAAATGATTCTTCAAAAGTTGCCATTATTATGTTGATTTTTGGACCTCTTACACTCTTGTCAAGATTATGATTATAATGGCCATGAAGAAACTTTCCTTGGAAGTGTTTCCAAACACCAACCATATAAGCTATACTCTTGGCTAGAGATAAAATTTTCATGGAAATGATCTTCAAAAAAGGTTATCTACCAAAGTCCGTTTGCATAACAAATTTCGTTTTTCAAAACTCTTCTCAAAAGTGCATCAAACAACATTTCAAAACCATTTTTCAATCCAACCTTAGGCTAACTTGACCCTAGTTGTTCAACCCTAGGCTAACTTGACCCTAGTTATCCAACCCTGGGTTAACTTGACCCTAGATGATCAACCCTAGGTTAACTTGACCTTAGTTAACCAACCCTAGGTTAATTTGACCCTAGTTCACTCACCTTAGGTTAACCTAACCCTAGGTCATCCTAACCTTAGGTTAACCCTACCCTAGTTACTTAACCCTAGGTTACCTTAACCTTGGGTTAACCTAACTTTGATTAGTTAACCATAGGTCATCTTAACCATAGGTTAACCTAACCCAAGTTAGTTAACCATAGGTTATTTTAACCCTAGGTTAACCTAACCCAAGTTAGTCAACCTTAGGTCACCTATAACCATTAGCCAACCCCATCTAGGTTAATACATTTCAAGGCTCCGACTCTTGAACCCTTTTTAAATGATCATTCAATTGTAAACTATTCTCATAACCTATTTTTCCAAAACGTCATACTCTCTTAGTTTCAAAGAAACCAACCCCATAAACTCTCTAAATGTTCCTACACTCTATCTTCAAGGCATTTCCAAGAATATTTTCAAAAGGTTACAAACCTAAGGAGTCCCTAGCCCTTTCATGGTTAGGGTTTCTAAGGACAAGTGATAAATCAAGAACAACCTCTAAGGTTGGCCATATTAGGATTCCAAACCCTTAGCCATTTTCAAAAACCACTTTCAAAAATTAATTCATCAAAACATTCCAAAACCATACCTCCAAGGTTTTCAAAACAAGACTTCAAAAATATTTTCAAGTTCTCTTAAGTCATTCCAAAACATTTTCCAAGACTCCCTCAAGTTGATCCAAATATATTTTCAAAACACTTCACCGTCCAATTTCAAGTCAAAACTTCCAAGACCACAAAGATTCTTCAACTTCCAAGACTGCAAAGAGTCTTCAACTTCCAAAGACCTCAAAGTGTCTTAAACTTTTCCAAAGACCTCCAAGTGTCTTAAACTTTTTCAAAGACCTCCAAGCGTCTTAAACTTCTAAGACCACAAAGAGTCTTCAACTTTCAAAGACCTTAAAGTGTCTTAAACTTTTCTAAAGACCTCAAAGTGTCTTCAAACCTTCCGAATACCCTAATACGCCTATTTTTTATCGGGCTCTTGTCCGAATTACGAATGACCTGATTTTCGCCAAATGAGATACGTAGGCAACCTAGAATGGTGCAGTCATAACTTTTATTTCAACTCAAATTCCTTTTTCAAAAATTCTGATCAATTCAAAGGTCCTATTCCAAACTCTTTCAAAACCCTTATTATTTCCAAACTTCTTCCAAAAGCTTGCATCATGCATCATCTACCTAAAAAGTGATGACTAAACCTCGTTTTTCAAATTCTAAAGTGGGTATTAAGTGGACAATGATAATCGGTTATTCTAGTGAGTGAACAAAGGGTGATTAGACATGTAGGTACTGAAAGGGCGGGGTAGGGTGATGATCTTAGGATATATTCCCTGCACGTAACCAACCCCCGGACCGTAGATTTCTGTTTTCAAATGACCAAAATGGAGTTATTTTCCAAAAGAGCTTAAATCTTTCCAAAGGTTGCCAAACAATCCATTTCTTAAAAGACCCTCTCTTGAGGGAGTTTCCAAAACCATTTTCAAAAACCCTAAGTTTAATCTTTGGATTAATACTTAGTTTTAGGTGCCCTAACTCACCTTAATCAAGTTAGGTGAGGACTCCTATTTTTTTGAAAAGCCCTTAGTCAAACCAATTTTCCAACCTAGCCGCACTTATCCTTCTAGGAGGATGAGTTCTAGTGACAGAGTTCCGTGCTTTAGGGTCTCCGAGCCGAAAGAACCTTGGACACCTAAAAACCGGTGCGCGACACTAGTATAGACCACGAGTCGCCGTCAAGGGACAAGTAGCAGATGATTTCATTACAAAATTTATAACCCCACCCAACTCCCCACCCGAGGTCAATGATACTGAGAACAACTGGATACTGAACGTTGATGGCTCCTCCACCAAACATTCTAGGGCCGGCATTGTTCTCGTCACACCAGACGGCCATAAGTAGAGTATGCCCTACGATTCACGTTCTTAGCCACCGACAACGAAGTAGAGTATGAGGCTTTCATCGCTGGGCTTCGAATTGCTCAGAGAATGAGGGCAGAGCATATAGCAGTCAGGGCAAACTCGCAGCTGGTAATTGAGCAAGTCCAGGGAGAATACGAAGAGAGGGGAGACAAGATGAAAGAGTACTACTAGATGGTCAAAAATTTGGTCAGAAAATTCTCGAAAGTACTACTACAGAAAGTCCCTCGGCTAGAGAATGAGGAAGTTGACAGACTGGTAAGAATAGCATCCTCAGAGCAGCTCGACCCTGAAGTACCCTTGGAGACCTTTGATTCTCCGAGCATCTAAATCCCAGAAGTCAATGTGTTAGAAACAGAAGCCTCATGGGCCAAACTAATCAGAGACTACCTAGAGCACGACGCTCTTCCCGAAGACAAGCTGGAAGTGAGGAGACTCAAGTTCAGGGCTAGTCGGTATGTAATATTTGATGGCATCCTGTATAAAAGAGGGCACACTTATCCCCTTTTTAGGTGTGCCACAAACGAGAAAGCCACCTACATTATGAGGAAAATCCACGAAGAAATTTACAGGAACCACTGTGGAGGACGCTCCTTAACTAACAAGATTCTAATAGTAGCATACTATTGGCCGACAATGAGCAAGGACTCCCAAGAGTTCGTGAAGAAATGTGACAAGTGCCAGCGGTTCGCCAACATCCCAAGACTACCTGCGTAAGAGTTGACCCCTATACAAAGCCCGTGGCCTTTTACCCAGTGGGGGATCGACATCGTAGGCCCGTTACCCTTGGGAAGAGGACATAACAAGTTTGCAATGGTGGCTATTGATTATTTCACCAAGTGGGTCAAGTCAGAGGCCCTCACCACCATCATAGAATAGAAAATGACCAACTTCCTGTGGAAGAATATTGTATGCCACTTCGGGATCCCAAAGGTGGTCATTACTAATAATGGGAAGCAATTCGAAAGAATGCAGTTTAGTAGGTTGTGCTTAAACCTGCAAATTAGCCACCACTTCTCCTCTCTAGAGCATTCCCAAGCAAACAGGCAAGTAAGGGTCATTAACAGGTCTCTCCTCAAGATCATCAAGACCAAAATCGAGAAGGCCAAAGGCCTATGGGCAGAGGAGCTCCCTAATATTCTATGGGCCTATAGAACCACTGAAAGAGTCTCCACCAAACAAACCCCCTTCTCATTCACATTCGGAACAGGAGCAGTAATACCAATAAAAATTGGTCTTCTAAGTCCCAGGACTTATAACTATAACCCAGAGACAAATGACAAGACCCTGGCAGTTGACATGGACTTGCTAGAAGAAAAGAGGCTGCAGGCAGCAATTCGAGTGGCTTCATATCAATAGCAGATGTGCTATTACCACAACAGCCGAGTGCGATTGAAAGACTTCAAGGCAAGGAATTGGTTCTGAAGAAAGTCAACCAGTCTACCAGAATTGCTCAAGACAGGAAACTTGACCCGAATTGGGAAGGACCTTACGAAGTAGTGGGCTTCACCAGGAAGGACACCTATAGACTGAAGGACCGGAATAGCAAAGAACTATCCCACCCATGGCATGCTGAACACCTCTGAAAGTATTATGTGTAAGCAACTCTTTTTATCACCAGATGTAAAAGCATAGATGAAAAGTTAGAAAATTCGATGACCTACATAGACTTTCCTACAATTCTCCTTATGCTTTTATACATGTTCTAACGTTTCTTTGCAAGAGGAACAGAAGAGTCCTACTCAGGCCAAGGCCGGGCAAGCAAAAGCTTTACGCCCAAGGCTTTATGCCCACTCAACAAAAAGTCCTGCTCAGGCTAAGGCCGAGTAGGCAAAGGCTTTACGCCCAAGGCTTTATGCCCACTTGACAAAAAGTCTTACTCGGGCCAAGGCCAATCAGGCAAAAGTTTTACGCCCAAGGCTTTATGTCCACTCAACAAAAAGTCATGTTTAGTCCAAGGCCGAGCAGGCGAAGGCTTCATGCCCAAAGGCAATGTGCCCACTCAAGAAAATCTTGCTCGGGCCAAGGCCAAGTAGGCAGAGGCTTGACGCCCACTCAAGAAAGTCTTGCTCAGGAAAAGCTGCTCAAACGCCCAAGGCTTGACGCCCATCCAAGTGCTCTACCCACTATTGCTAACTTGAAAACCTAAGGAAAGCCAAAATGTTTATGTTAAAGTAAAACAAAGGCAACAGTCACAAATTCAATTGGAGAAATATTTCTTCCATTAATAAAGGGCAAACGGAAAGCTACTTAGTTTTTGAGGGGGCCCTTGACTGGGCAGGAGCCTTCGACTGGGCATCATCTTTATCAGTCGCCCCATCCTTGCTCCTTACCTTGGCTTTCTCGATAGCCACTGAGATCATGTCGTTTTCTGGAATAGCCTGGATGACAGAGAGGTCTAGGCTAGAAAAAACATAGGCGACCATCTCTTTCATTTTGTTGAAGCCCTCCATATAGGCCCTACCCAATGCCAGTTGATAAGAGTCCCCCTGGTAGTACTCCTCAAAAGCCTTCTTCACAGCTGCCTCAACCTGGGCAGGAAAGGCAACTATCTTGGCCTGAGCAACCTTCAGAGCAGCCTTCTCAACAGTGAACTTTTCTCGCATGGATTCCTTGGCACTTTTCTCATTAGCCAAATCTCCTACCAGCTTGTTCCTCTTCTTCTGAAGGGATAAGAGCCCACCTTTTAGGTTGTCTCTCTCTGCAAAGATCTCCTTTAGCTACTTCTTCAAAGAGTTTACGTCAGCCAGGGCTTGCTCGGCTATACGCCTCTGTTCCAAGAAACCCTTCTCGTCCTTAGTCAACCTAGAGCTTAGAACGGAAAGCCTGGTAACAGCCTGATCAAATAGAGATGGCAAGGTCAGAAGCAACCTAGAATGAACCGAGCAGTCCTACTTGTAAAATTTATCTGAAGCAATGACATAGGTTCCTTGTTTCTGGCTAGCTCGTGGTGCACCCACTCTGAACGAGGCCCATAAGGCTAGAGTGAAGAGGGCCAAGGATTTTGGCATCACAGGTGTCAATGCTTTGATGAACTTAGAAACCTTGGTACGTATTGGTTGGGCCCTGAGCCTATAAAAGAAGCTCTAAGGAAGAACGTCAAAGGAGTGAGTACAGTTCGTTCTTTTTTTTCCTTTTGTTGATTGTTTGTTTGATGTTTGTCTTTATTGTTCCTATGCAGACCAAGGAAAAGACGACTCTGACAAGGAGGAAAACATGACCTTAAATAAGAACATTTTGGCAAAGGTGAAGCTCTCTTCAGAGCCTTCCGTTCCTACCAAGCATTTCAAGCTCCTTACCGGCTACAAGGCTGGGGGTAGCAATAGCAAGGATAAGGGGGTTGCCTAAGGGGACCTTCCTCTGCCCAAGGTCACCAGCCCTCCTCCTGCACCCACAGTCACTCAGGAGCCACCTTTTGCCCCAATTGAGATTGTAGACACTCTTCCCGCGCCAAAAACTGTGGGCCTACCTCCAGCAGATGTCCCAGTGAAGGCCACCTCCTCCTTCCAGGATCTTTTTGCAGAAGGAAAGACCATCTTCGAGAGTGCTAACCTGGCGTGGAGGAGGCTCGAGAGCGTGATCCATCTAGGGGATATGGAGCAGTTGGCGAGCAATTCGACGCGCCAGCTGACCAAGGACATTGGTTTGCATAAAGCATTCTATGAAAGAAACCACTAAGAAAAATTATCTACTTAGGTGACCCGTACCTTATCTTATTTGACACTAATGAAATATTAACGCTTGCCAACCACCGAGAAAGTTTACTTTAGGTATAAATAAATCAATTATTCTGTTTGGTAATTCACCTGTGCCAGTGCAATCATCAATCTCTACTCTAATTTCCCTTTAGCAGCTTTTCCTTTCATTTCGCAAATGAATCATGGAAATGAAGTGTTCACAATTCCATTCTCTACTACCCAGATCTCATATCTAGAAACTACGGTTGAGTAAAACTGAAAGCTACAAAAACTAAGGGACATACCCCTCAAAGGTGGGACATTCCATGATTGAGAAACCCGAGCAGAATCATCGCCTACAACCTTCTAGGGCTGGTGCTCCCAACCTTCGCCAAAAACGAAGAAAAATTTATCCTTCCATCTTTTGTTAGAAGAGGGTAGCTCCGTCATCAAAGTTGTGTCACCATTCCTGGCTAAGAAGTACCACCAGCCCCTCTCTTGCTTGATCAATTTGTAACAGTGTAGAAACTCATCAGCAGTGAAGTGGTCGTCACCATCATTGCATGCTTGCCATAGCACAACACAGGCTATCAAGATCCTTCATGAATTAGGAAGGAGCTAACCAGCGGCCAATCTCAAAGCACTCAGAACCCCTTTGATGGGGGTCGATATAGGAAACCTGAGGCCACCAGCCAAGGTAGCCTCATAAACGCAGACTTCCCCAAGACGAGTGGAACAAGCCCACTCTCCGTTCTCAAGGATCCTATACGACAAGCCAAGAGGAAACTGGTAATCCCTCCACAGCTTCTTCACCCTCCTCTTCGAAATAGCAGAGGACACTCCCTTAGTCGCAAAGTTGAACTCCTTGACTCTAGGGACTACTATGCCTCTAGGCCTAAGAACCATACCCCCATGGGATGGCCCCTCACTAGAAGCTCCAGAAGGCCCCATAGAAGCACTATCAAGAACCTCTCCCCATACCCTAGCCAGATCTTGAGAAGTAATGTTCTTAGAACCCGAAGAGTGCACATCTTCTGGGTTCGCTATAGCACCCACTAAGTGCAATCTCTTGGCCGACTTGAAACTATTATCAACCGACTCCCAAACAAACTCAAATAACCCCATATTCCCAACAAACCCTTAGAAAGAGGGGATAACCCTTGTTTTGGCAAAATACCAGTAGCAACAACCCAAGAAGAATCGCATGAGAGGGAAGAAAGTAGCTGTTTGAGATCATATCGATGAAGAGAGACGCTTGATCCTCCAAGCAGTGATACACGAAGAAGCAAAGAGGGAGACAAAGGGGAGAACTCTCGAAAAACCAAAAATGGCCTAAGTGCAAAGAATGCAAAGTGACAACCAAGGATTGGAACTGCCAAGCCTAAAACCCCCCTGTTCGAAATCAACGGTTCATATCAACTCATCAACCACAGATCCAACGATTGGTGATCAACAAGTCACATTGCCAACTAAAGCCCAATAAGAGGTTTACACGTCACAGGGGCATGAAGCGACGCGCTTAGTCACCGCCAGCTATCGCCATAAATTCGTCTGCGGCGCTGTAAATGCGCCCCTCCTTTCCACGAGAACATACTCGACGTAAGAATTTCCCTGACCACGCTTTGGGTATTTAGAGAAATTAGGGGCAACTGATGGGGACCGATCAATCGAGTGCTGACCAAGACCTTATGAGAGGCCGACCAGGGTCGTGAGAGGCTGACTGGGGAGACCATGCACAACGGAGCACCTTGGCAATGCTGAACAGGAGGTGGTCAAGCACACCAGAATCAACTCATCTGGCCGAGCATCCTGAATAGGAACATGCCGTACCACATCCCCTCAACCGGCCTGTGGGGACCACTACTGACACTGAACCCAGCTGTGTACTACCGAGAGGACAAGACACGTAGTGGGATAACCACTTCTCCTGCTACACGCCAACGTCGGCCTGACCAGCGCCTCAAAAGACGCTACGTGTGGGAGACAACCACTCCCATAACTACCTTGCTAGAGACTTGACTGCCTAATGATGAATAGCCATGTAAGAAGACACTCATTTCTCCACCAACTATTTGTAGACACTGTGGGGACCATAACCATAGACGTAAAATGGGGCAACCTTCATCTCCAAGGTACGTATAACAAAAGCCCTAACAAAAACTATGTAGAATGATTCTCTCAATCCCAATTTTGTCATCGGAGTATCTTTGATAGGTACCACACCGATATTTAAGAATTTAAATTCTCTTTACCGTCAACCGAAGCAACTCACCAGAACCTAAGAGTAGACTATACAAATTTAATACTCTATCACCAATAGTAGAATAAAAGAAGGCATTCACATGTAATATTAAAAAGAGTTCTCAAATTTAAGCCCTTTCTTATAGCCGTGTAGCCCGTTATTATCCATACTAACAGATAAAATTTACGAGGTTAGTGTGGGTAGTATCAGCTCAAAAGAATAGTTGGTCAAAGAATACCATACAGTCAAAAAAGTAAAAAGAAAAGAAAAGCTTTTGTTTCTTTGCACATTCTGTCTGTCGGTGTTTCTTGTTGCAAGCCACTAAGCCAGGAGCGTTTGGGTATGGTATTTCTCTGCTTGTTCCTTACCCACACACCCCCCCACCCCCCCCCCCCCCCCCCCCCCCCCCCCCCCCCCCCCCCCCCCCCCCCCCCCCCCACACACACACACACACACACGTATATATTTATATGTATATATAGGTGTACATATTGTATTTCTCTGCTTGTTCCTCCCCTCCTTCTCTATACGTATATATGTATATGTACATATAGGTGTACATATGTACTTAAATTAATTTAGATGTTAGCCCTCCGTATGTAAAATGAATGGTGAAGACCGACCTTTCAATTCATGTTGATCATATCACCATGTAAAATGTCGTAGAAACCGCAAAAAAAAAAGAAAAAGAAAAAGTATGCACAATATTGTTAATATTGCGAGGACGATGTCGACGACTATGATTTAGACATAATAGCAAGTACCACATAGAACACACGAATACTATCAGAAATGTTTTTAGCATGTCAGTCTTAATGTTTGTGAAGCCTTTTTCTTTTTCTTAGAAGATATTTATGTTAAGAAAAATGTTATTCTTACAAAATTTTGTACTAAAATAATATAACGATGATAGTTTTATAATTAATAAGTATCTTAGTAAATTCTTTACTTTAAAGTAATATGCTTACAATTTACTCACATCATTCTCATAAAAAATTTTATATAAATTTTTTAATTTTATAGCATTACCTTTATGTTAAAAGTTAGGCCTCCACTTATGAGCGGTAAAGCCTGAACTTACAATTTTTTGTTAAAAAAAAAAAGGTATTGTAGGCTAAAAGGATGATATCCCAATTGGGCTGTCGTGGAGACAATCTCTCGTTGCTTTTTCCACATGCCTAAAGCAAAATGAATACATTTTTAGAACGAGACAAGTTGGGCAGAAAGTTGAGACCCCACTTGAAAATTGTTTCTTTCTAATTCTGACTTTTTAGGCGTCTTTGTTACTCCCCGTAACATTAGATATCGGTCAGTCCAGCATGCCTTCTCAGGACAATGTTGATTTCCTCATTAATAATGTAAACTTCATGTATTGGAGTGATGGCTGGCCACAAATGAGTATCTATAGAGATTGAAACTTGAGATTTTATGTTTATGATATAGACTACCGGACCATTGGACACCCCTTGTATTCTTGTTATAAAATTGATTTTGGGTTCAGGACATTTAAATTCATATATATGTATAACATATATATCATTTTTTATATAATATATTAATGGATCTTCAAAGCAAAATTACTATTAAGGGGGTTGTATAAATTTTTGGGAAGGCAAAATGAAAATATTTTTAAAACTAAGGCTACAAATATAATTTTAAAAATTTGAGGTGGCATTTATAAATTTTTGGGATACAAGTTGAAAAATATTTCTAAAACTATAGATAAAAATCGGACTTCACAAAATTTAAGGGGGCATTTATAAATTTTTAGAAAAAAAATTGAAATTTTGTTAAAACTAAGATAAAATTGCAACTTTTAAAATGGTGAGAAGGGGACAACTATCCCCTTTGAGCGTAAGCTGCCTCTTCGCTTGCCTGGATAGATTATGCAATAGGAAAGGCCTTTGCTGTCGCTCTAAAGGCCTTCCAACCTGGGATCGATTTTTAGGCCTCATATGGATGCAACTATTTGCTAGGATTTTGAGTTTTGTTAGAAACCAAAAGCCCAAAAATAACTGCACCGCAATGAAGTCCTAGTGCAACTGTGTAAGTGGTAAGGGTCCCTGCAATTTGCCCCATCTAGTAGAGGCCTCCTACATCTGTCCCTTTTTAAAATTATGGTGGCAGTCTTACAAGTCCCATGTGCACTTTTTTTTTCTTTTCTCCACAACCTGTTTATCATATCTAGTAGGAAAAAATTAGCATCAATTGTGCTTGTTCACTGGTTGATACATCATATCTCAGTTAGACCCCACTAATTAAAGATAAGGCCTAGCTAAAATGTAATGCATAAGTGGACAGGTAACGTTGGTACTAGAGGGTTTCTCTCAACTAACACTTAAAAGAATATTTTTTTCAACCAGAGGGTTAATGAAACAAGGATCATTCTATACTACTGAAAATTGTTTCCCAAAACAAACAGAACATAAGGTACTTGTCTACCTGTTCCAAAACTTTTTGTAAGCGGCAATCTCGTCCGCTGGGTATAATTTCAACTTTTTTTTTTAAAGGATTGAATTCTTAAATATATCTAGCCTCAATCAATTCGTTTGATCATAGTTAATCTATGTGAAAAGATCCAAACCCTAATTATAAATTATAGAGATAAATTATTTCACCAGCTGCAATTCGAAAGGAAAACAAATCACAACTGCTCATGACAAAGACAAAAATTTGAAGCTATGCCTCCACATGCATCTTGATTGTTCATACAGAATAAATAATACCTCGAGCTCTTATCTTATTGAATTTTATTTTAACTGCATGTGCTGATCCGATGAACCCTAATTGGCTAATTACGTATCCTCAACAGTGTAGCACAGTAACGTTGCACCGTACGACAGCGTAGAAATTTGGTATGTCCAATTTAATCGTCTCGAAGGTAGCATAGCCCCTTGCAAACCTGAATTTCCCGGTGCCGCCCGCCACAGACATTTCTCTGACACTCGAAAATTGTGCGCTAGAGCCTTGTATCTCCAAGGTGCTACCAATGTACCCTTTATAATTAGTGGTGAACACAATAGAAATCATGACGTGCACATTTGAACCGTCCACTGAGGAGGCCACATAAATTCCCTGGGCTCGTGCGATTTGGGGCGAGTTCTGATCGGGGCCTGCCGTCACCGGATCGTCGGTGACGAAAATGGTTCCGAAACCGTTGAACGACCAGAGCTTGCCGGGGATGCCGGTGAGTATGCCGGACGTGGCATTGGGGCCTGCCTCCCTGTGTTGGAAGTGCAGTGCCATTTTGGTTTCTTTAAGACTGGGATCATAGGCTTCGGAAAATATAAACATGGCTAGGAGGAGGAGAAAGAACAATTTTGGGGGTGATGTTACCGATTTTGGTGCCATTGGGAGGTGATATAGCTACCTCAGCAACTAATGGGATAAGCCCAAGTTTTGGTACTTCTTACTGATCTGTTAGTGTCATGGGCTCATGGCCTCTATTTATAATTTTACACTCACACAAACACAAATAAAGTCACAGGCACACAGACAGAGGAGAGCATTTTCCCTTGTCACTTGGCTGTATATATTTACGGATTTAACACGGACGTGAAAATAAAATAAAAAAAAAAGCAGTTTTTGGGATGCCAAAGTGGCTGAAGTTAAAACAAAAGTTAAAGTGATTGTTAATGACAAATTGAAAGCCTAAGACATAGACAACCACATACCATTGCTGGAGGAACAAAGCGAGTCTGTCAACAATGTCTCTATCAACAGGATAATATACACATAAAAGAAAATGATAATGCATGAATTGATTAAGGAAAATGTTATTTTTTGTAAAAAAAAAATTGAACAAAAACGTTCATCAGAATGATGTGATATTGATAATTTTGTAATTAAAAATTATTATGGTGAGCGTTTTGTTTTGGAGTAAATGATTTTCATTCAGACACGTCATTTTATATGAAAATTCTGTTATACAATGAGAAAGCTCTTTCCAACCTGAAATAGTTTTTGGTACAACTTTGTTGTAACACTGGCATAATTTGGGCCAACTAGTTGAGGCCTCTCCTCCAAAAAAATAGGATACTTGTCTAACTCTCCGACCTTGTTCTAAGTGTGACACATAACTGTCTAGCTTCAATCCAATATTTGTCTTGAAAATGATTCGTTTGATCGTAGTTAATCCATGTGAGAAATTCGAAGCCCTGATTATAAGCATAACTCACGACTTCATTAGCTGCAATTTGAAGGGAAAACAAATAACAACTGATTATGATAATGACTGTAATTTGAAGTTAGGCCTCCACAGGCAGCTTGATTGTTCATACTAGAGAAAAGATAATACATACGCCTCAGACTTGCATTGATCTTACCGAATTTTATTTTATGTGCATGGGTTAATCCCATGAACAATAATTATGTATCCTTAATAGTGTAGCACAGTAATGTTGCACCGTAAAACATCGTACAAAATTGATGGTTCCAAGGAAATGGTCTCAAAGGTAGCAAAGCCCGTGGCAAACCTGAATTTTCCAGTGCCGCCCACCACGGAGATTTCTCTAACACTGGCAAATTGTTCACTACGGCCTTGTAACTCCAAGGTGCTGCCATTGTGCTCCTTATTAGTGAACACAATTGAGAACATGACCTGGGTATTTGCCCCATCCAATGAGGAGGTCACAAAGACGCCCTGGGCTCGTCCAATTTCGGGTGAGTTCTTGTCAGGACCTTGTGTGATCTTATCATCCGCAAAGAAAATGGTTCCAAATGAGTTGAACCACCATACCTTGCTGGGGATGCCAGTGACTACGACAACCGTGGCATTGGGGCCTTTGTTGTAGTCTTGGAAGTAAAGGGTCATTATGGTTTCTTTGGGATCATAGGCTTCTGAACATGTGAACATTGCTAGGAGAATTAGGGATAATTTGGTGGGTGCTGTTTTTGATTTTGGTACCATATTGGGAGGTGATGGCTAACTCAGCAACCAATGGCTAAGCCAAGAATTAAGGATTTGGTACTTCTCAATGACCTATTCGTGATACGGTCTCTATTTATAATCTGATACCCACAGAGAGAGAGAGAGAGAGAGAGAGAGAGAGAGCGTCTTCCTGTAACTTGGCCGTTTGAATTTCTGATTTAAAAAAAAAAAACATTTTTGTTTCTACTATTTATCATTTTATGCAAAAGATTCGAAGCTGCAACCATTTGGTTTTGCAGATTACGTACGTACTAAGTGAATCGCAAGCCGTTGGGGTATTTTATCTCACAAGCAAGAGTAGTGGGCAAATTCAGATTTAAAAATAGCAAAATAGAAATTTGTGCTTGTCCATCCACAACTATATCGATATTGAAAATACAAAAATACTATAGTCTATACGTCACTGATTTTAAAAAATTAAAAAATAACTACCTTGCCATTTAAGCAGTAATTGATACAATTATTGAAAAAAAATATTGCATCATATATTATTACACTCATATCATACATTTAAAATTTCCACAGTCAGCAACAGACATCTCGCAATGAAAAAAAAAATAAAAACTCTACTTTCATATAAATATTTTTTTACAAAACTCTATCAGAAGTATGTGGAGTGGTACGTTTGAAATAAGAAATCAATTTAATGAGTGTTTTAATTTGAAATGAAAGAATTGTAAATAGTCACATCATTTTATATGAAAATTTCATACAAAATTGTGTCTGTATAACATTACTTTAAAAAACATATGTACAAAAGTCTAAAATCATTGGAAGGTTATGATATGGATTCGAGATTATAATGGAATCTTTTACATCTTTACATCGAAAGGTCATTAAACTTAATGGCCATACAATCTCCAACATGAAACCCAGTTTACAAAAGATACAAGATTTTCGTCTCTTGATACAGTTCTAATTGATGAAATTTTGGACCCAAAACTCATAAAGGTCTATTTCATATTCCCAAAAATCTGAACTTTGTTGAAAGATCTAAATATAGACCTAGCCAGATTTGGAATCAAACTCGTAACTCTAAACCTCCAACATCATAGGGTTATCATAGCCTCGGAGCTAAAATTAAGCATGTTCTAATGATCACAAATGAGATGAAGAAATGTTGAAATGATCACAAATGAGATGAAGAAATGTTGACATTATTTTTTTCATTATGGCAAAATGCTATATTTAATCCCAATTGTTAAACATTTTCTCACTCTTAAATACAAGTGTATATGTTTTACATGAATTTATTAATTTGAGTCTTACAAATTTGTATTTAAGAGTGAGAAATAGGATTGTACGTAACATTATTCTTTTTTATGTGTCAAGGTTTACTCAATTGCATAGCACAGTAACATTGCACCGTACGATAGCATAGCAAATTGATATGTCCAAGTTAATCATATGTGATAATTCGCGTTAGCGTGTATTGAATCTCACATCAGAAGTTTATATGAGATCTTGAGTATATAAATAAGAACAATGACCTTAAATGTCATCTTCTTAGTTAGACATTTTAAATAAATTTTTGTGATTATTACATATAATATCAGAGACAACCTATACACACAATTGCATGAGCTCTTGTAGCAACGCTTGGATAATTAATTGTGGACCTCTCACAAGAACACAGGTCTTAAAAAAAAGAATATTGTTCTAATCTACGTTGACTAGCTTTTTTAGTGAGTTCACGTGGTTATTACAAAAAATAGCAAAGCCACCAGCAAACCTGAATTTCTCAAAACTGTGTGCAGCATTGGGACTCGTATATATCCTCGGAGCAGGACATGACATGACATGACTTGAAATGATTAACTATGGAACAAGGAAAGGTGTCACGGGCTGGCAGGCCGGGCACCATACGGTGATAGTAATGCGACCCGCCATGATCATACGCAGCGGAATGCACCCGTGAGGCGACTATGCACTAAGCAATAGTCCCGCCAAACTCAAACACCAAGGCATAAGATTATGCACTTGTCCAGGATCCATCCGTAATGCCCCGCATATCTCTTTAAGCACGGACCTCTGATGCTTAAGCCATAAGGCAACCCAAGCTATAGGCCATAGCAACGCTATACTCAAATGCGCGCACACACGGCAAGCAATGTGCTTAGCGCCAATCCCTCGAAACACAAGCCAGATGGCCATGTGCAACTAGACATGCGCGCGTCAGCCAAGCATCACCTGTTAGGCACAACGCCTCCATCCTTGAAGCTCTTAGCGCCCCGCGTCAAGGTTGCCCGCAAGGAAAGGCACCACCGAATAGCAACCGATACGCCCACAACATTGTGCCCCGCGACACCAATGCTAGCCAAACCAAGCGGCCGTGTGCACAAGCGTGAACCCAATACGCAAGTGCACACGAGACACACGGCATGCAAGTGTGCACACCGAGGTCCAATCCGTCATGGACATAAGCCTCACCACTTTATAATTATGACGTAGCGGGTGCGAATGCCACAACCCCATCCTCGACGCCAATGCCCAACATTTGCCCCACCGGGCACAATGCCGCCCATGTAGCCCCTTGACTAGTATGAGGACTGCAGCCACGTGCCACAGCTGGCCCCCAAGTCTCGCCCACTCCCTTGGGGGACTCATTTGAATGCTGTCCCTTTCGGTAGCACCAGGGGGTGGTAGAGTCAACACCATGCCCCCCCTTATAATAGCATTCTGAGCCATCTCCAAACTGATAGGAAGAAACATCCTACCCCTTCGAGGAGTCATAATCCATAAATTCAATAAATATGAAAAATACAAATTATGAGATTGCCATGCCACCGGCCAATCATGCTCAGACATGCCCTACGCCAAGGTCCCTCGCGGCCCCAGACGTGCCACGGGTGGCAACCCGTGACATTCTCCACCACTTCAACCATCATCGTCTTCGATGATGCCAAAGCCTAGTGCCAACTCCTGGCACACGCCACAACTCGAGCAATCAATGCCCTCGTTGATGCCAAGCATAACATTGAATGCGGTAGTGCTTATATGCCCCCACGATGAGTTGCCACCACTCCTCGCAGACCGACACCTTTGTGCTGATTGCCTACAAATCCAATCGCCACCAAATCTGCCCCCACAGCTACTCGAAGCAAAGGTTCGCCCAGACTCCCATGCTGAACTCGGCAAAGCAAAACAAGACACCTTTTCCACCACATAAAGCAAGCACAACTCCTCTGAGTAAATGCCCCGTACCATGTTGCTCCATCCGTCGGCAACATATACCTGAATAGGCGCTGTCCGTCGCACACAAAAGAAAGGCGTGCATCGACCGTCATGCACCCTCCACCACTTCGAGGGGTCGATGCCGTCATCGTCGAGCACTCTGCGTGCACCCTCTACACAAACTCCACAGCTGAACCCACAAAAGTTCACTTGACATCAGAATTCACCCTGTGCACGACCCAAAGATGCCCTTGCGACAACCTATGGTTTTGTCCCATACTAGTTCCCATCTGACCAGCACTCCCACCGGATGCAAGTCCGTCTGCACTGTCAAAGTAAACACAGCCCACTAGCAAACGGTTCCAACTATTGGAGTTCCCACAATGTTGCTCCAGTACCTCAGTCCTTAGACCTTCACCCGAAGACAACCCATGCTGTTTCAGTGCCTCAACTCTCTAGCCTTCACTCGAAATCAGCCCACACTGTTCCAGTACCTCAGCTCTTCAGCCTTCACCCGAAATCAGTTTGCAAAGCTCCAGTGTCTGATCCTTTGATCTTCACTCGAAGTCTGCCCACAATGCAACTCCAGTGCCTGATCCTCTGATCTTCACCCGAAGTTGCCCACAATGCCTCCCTCCGCCGGAGGACTTAAATGTCTTGATAAACCCTCGCTACACGGTGCTCTCTAGCAACGATGAACTCCTCTGAGCCACCTGGCATCCACTAGCCAACATGTATCACAACGAGGCAAGACCACCCAAAAATGTTGAATAAACACGCTCTTCACAAATGCCAACAGCCAAGCGCAGAAATGAGCACAATCCACTAAGCGAGCACGAAGCCAACAAAGTAACCATGCAATAATACAAGCAAAGCTGCCAACGGTTTTGGCCAACTCAAGGGTCAAATAAAGGCAAGTAAATCCTCACAACACGAAGCAAGTTGCACAAGCTCACATACCGCAGAAACAACCCACCAATCCAACAAAGCAGCACTACTAGCTATGCACCAAAATCATTTGATCTGACACACAGAAGCATTTATGAACTACAAAGTCGGTCCCATGCACATCCTTAAGAAGGCCTGCTGCACTGTGCACCACGACCACAATCAAAGGACCGAGCGCGCGTCCAAAGCTTGTTGAAGCGGCCACTTTAAAGAAGGTACCAAAGGGGTTCAAACAGCAACCATGTCTACTGATACCATAAGATTTTAGCCCATGTAAACTGGAAGCTGCTAGCTTGGGCCACCAATCCATTCGTCACAAGATGGAATGAAACTTGCTCCACCGATAAACCGACAACCAACAATCCGAAGCAAACAACCCACTGGGAAAAGTCCACCACAACTAAAGAGTATGCCCACACGGATAAGAGAAGTAACACCCAATTGATGCACACCACGATGGTTAGTGCTCTGATACCAACTGTCACGGGCTGGCAGGCCGGGCACCATACAGTGACAGTAATGCGACCCGCCATGATCATACGCAGCGGAATACACTCGTGAGGCGACTATGCACCAAGCAATAGTCCCGCCAAACTCAAACACCAAGGCATAAGATTATGCGCTTGTCCAGGATCCATCCGTAATGCCCCGCATATCTCTTTAAGCACGGATCTCTGATGTTCAAGCCATAAGGCAACCCAAGCTATAGGCGATAGCAACGCCATACTCAAATGCGCGCACACACGGCAAGTAATGTGCTTAGCGCCAGTCCCTCGAAACACAAGCCAGATGGCCATGTGCAACTAGACATGCGTGCG
The DNA here is from genome assembly GCA_033060915.1 of Euryodendron excelsum. Lineage (NCBI taxonomy): Eukaryota > Viridiplantae > Streptophyta > Magnoliopsida > Ericales > Pentaphylacaceae > Euryodendron > Euryodendron excelsum. The sequence continues at coordinate 13,856,410 of CM065386.1, forward strand.
TCAGCCAAGCATCACCTGTTAGGCACAACGCCTCTATCCTTGAAGCTTTTAGCGCCCCGCGTCAAGGTTGCCCGCAAGGAAAGGCACCACCGAATAGTAACCGATACGCCCACAACATTGTGCCCCGCAACACCAATGCTAGCCAAACCAAGCGGCCGTGTGCACAAGCGTGAACCCAATACGCAAGTGCACACGAGACACACGGCATGCAAGTGTGCACACCGAGATCCAATCCGTCATGAACATAAGCCCCACCACTTTATAATTATGGCGTAGCGGGTGCGAATGCCACAACCCCATCCTCAACGCCAATGCCCAACATTTGCCCCACCGGGCACAATGCCGCCCATGTAGCCCCTTGACTAGCATGAGAACTGCAGCCACGTGCCACAGCCGACCCCCAAGTCTCGCCCACTCCCTTGGGGGACTCACTTGAATGTTGTCCCTTTCGGTAGCACCAGGGGGTGGTAGAGTCAACACCATGCCCCCCCTTATAATAGCATTCTAAGCCATCTCCAAACTGGTAGGAAGAAACATCCTACCCCTTCGAGGAGTCGTAATCCATAAATCCAATAAATATGAAAAATACAAATTACGAGATTGCCATGCCACTGGCCAATCATGCTCAGACATGCCTCACGCCAAGGTCCCTCGCGGCTCCAGACGTGCCACGGGTGGCAACCCGTGACAAAAGGCCTTGCTGTTGGTACAACAAAGCCCTCCAACCATTGTTTTGAAAATAAGACCGGATTAGTTAGTTGAATCAAAAAAATTAGAAACCGAATTAAGTACCGATCAGGTTAATCTTTTAAACTCGTTTTAATTAAAACTCGGTTAAATTCAGTCAAATTCGTTTAAATTCGCAATTGAACCGTGACCCGATTATTAAAATCGATAATTGAACCGGTTGTTTTAACTTTTAAGATAAAATTTTAAATTTTAAGTATTAAAACTAGTGTAAAATAATAAAATAAATTTTATTACTATTAATAAATAAATTAATGACATAATTATGATATTACGAGTCAATCGTTATTGACTCGACGGTTGAACCAGTAACTCGTGACCCGACCTCTCTTTCGATTCACTCAACGGTGCGGTTCTTGGAATGTACAGAAAAAGAGGGCATTCAGGGGAAATGTAGGGGTTTTGGCCAGATCGGTCTTCACGCCGTTCATACCTCTGCTTCATCCTCCTCTCCTGCAATACCTCCCAAGCTCCCAGCTCCACCGGTTCAGGTTCTCTCTCTCTCTATCTCTCTCTCTTTCTACACACACACACAGTTTTTCACTTCTTCATTTCTTCGGGGTTTCATGGCTCTTCTTATACTTCTTGAAGGTATGGATTGGTTAGAGCAGTGAGCAATCACTGGACTAGGACATTTTGGGTGCGGTCTTCGGCGCCTGCTGGTAGATTTTGGACCATGAGTGGTTTGCATTCCGTCAACATCTTATTTTTAGTGCAACTTGTTATAGCATGGTAAGGCGGTCACTATAATTAGGCCCAACCAGTAAAGGCTTCTTCTATTGGGTGCTTGTCTACTTCTTCCAAACTTGTCGTAAGCGGGAGTTTTGTGCACTTGGGTATGACATTTTTTCAAAGATTAAAATATTAATTATCTATCTTTAATCAAATTTGTCTTGAAAGTAGTTTGATCGTAGTTAATTCATGTGAGCAATTATAAACTTCAAACCCCTGATTATATGTATAACTGACTTCATTAGCTGCTATTTTAAGGGAAACAAATTACAACTGATTATGACATTGACATTAATTTGAAGCTATGCTTCTATATATAGGCAGCATGCTTGTTCATACAATGGAAAAGATAATGCATACACTTCGCACTTGCATCTTATTGAAATTTATTTTATGAGCATTTGCTGATCCCATGAACCCTAATTGCGTATCCTCAATAATGTAGCACAGTAACGTTGCACCGTAAAACGTTGTATAAAATTGATGGGTCCAAGGGAAACGTCTCAAAGGTAGCAAAGCCCCTAGCAAACCTGAATTTTCCAGTGCCGCCCACCACGGAGATTTCTCTAGCAGGGGCAAGTTGTACACTACGGCCTTGTAACTCCAAGGTGCTACCATTGTATTCTTTATTAGTGAACACAATGGAGAACATGACGTGCGTATTTGCATCATCCAATGAGGAGGTCGCGAAGATGCCCTGGGCTCGTCCGATTTCGGGTGAGTTCTTATCAGGGCCTTGTGTGATCTTATCATCGGCGACAACAATGGTTCCAAATGAGTTGAACCACCAGGCCTTGTTGGGGATGCCGGTGACTACGACAACCGTGGTATTGGGGCCGTTGTTGTAGTCTTGGAAGTGCAGTGTCATTTTGGTTTCTTTAAGTGGCAGATCGTAGGCTTCTGAAGGTATAAACATTGCTACGACGAGGAGGAGCAAAGACAATTTTGGGGGTGCTGTTACTGATTTTGGTGCCATTGGGAGGTTGATGGCTAATTCGGCAACCAATGGCTATGACAAGAATGAAGGATTTGATACTTCTCAATGACCTATTTGTGTTATTGTCTCTATTTATAATTTGATACCCACACTGACATATACAAACACAGAGAGAGAGAGAGAGAGAGAGAGAGAGAGAGAGAGAGAGCTTCTTCCTGGCACTAGCTTGGCCCTTTAAAAACATCTTTGATTCTACTATTTGTTTATTTATGTTAAAGATTCGAAGCTCCAACCATTTGGATTTGGAGTTTTTGTTTCCATCGCAGGATACTGGAACCAAAGGCCGCGAACAGGTAAAAACAAAATAGAACAAGGATTTTTTTCGTTCTATGTTGGAGGAATTCCTAAAGCCACATCAAGCTCCCTCTAACATTTTAAAACTGAATTATTAATTCACTTCTATTTTTCCTAAATTCTTGATGCCATTCATAGGATTGCTTTATGGGCAAAATATATTAAAATAAAAAATATAAACATACATGCATAATAAAATGGTGTGCTGTCAGCTTGCCACACATAGGAATTTCTACGACCCACATTATAAGAAATCCCTATCCAAAAAGATCTAACAATAATAAAAATGGTAAAACACTTGGGCTACATGGAATTGCAGATTACGTACGTCAATGGGTCCCAACCGGATTTTGTCTCTCAAGCAAGAGTGGTGAGCAAATTAGATTTAAAATTAGCAAGGGAGATTTGTGGTTGTCCATCCACATCTTATCCATAATTGGAAATAAAAAAATACTATATGTCACCGACTTTTAAAAAAAATTAAAGGAAAATTTTCTCGCCATACATTGGAAAAAAATATTGTCACATGTATTATTACCCTTGTAGACACATATTCTTAAACTTTTTATAATTCGTAAGGAACATTTGGCCAAAAATAAAAAAAAAAAATTCTTACATATATTTTGTTTAAAAACTCCACTAAATAATGTGACAGTGACCGTTATAAATTTAAAAGTTAAAATAATGAGGTTCGAATTGAAAGAATCACAAATTGACAAAAAGGCAGCACATCCGTTTGCATGGAAAATTTTGTACAAACATCTTGATTGTATGCAGAAGTCTAAAATCATCGAAAGGTGGTGTGTCATGGATCAGAGATCATGATGGAATCTGTTACATAAACTTAGTGCCCATACAATCTCCAATATCAAACTAAGGTTACATAAAATACGAGATTTTCGTCTCCTGACACCATATCATATGATCAAACCCGTCGTACTTCGGACGTCACGTAGTCATCCTTGTTCAAACTGAACCTGGTTTCTACCACTGTAACAGATTTCATGTACAGGTCCAATCAAAGTTCTAAACATTATTCTAATGAAAGGGGATTTTTTTTCCCCATTTTTCCCCCTCTTCACTAGCTGCTCTTGGTCATTAACAATTTAATCAGATGCATACGACAGTATTGCTCAATTATATGTCAAGAAAAATAAGAAAATCATTGCAGTTCTCCTTTGTGCTTACGACCAAATGGTCACATATTACAAACAATTAAGCCTCTACTAATAAAAGCACAAGCCCACAAGAAGTTTTCTCAATAATGAAGAAGCTTCAGATTCCAACCAATGGTAAACATTGGAAGCACCCAAGTCCAGTTGAGTCTCACGGACGGTTCATACCCGGCCCTTCTGTCATCGGATCCTCGTTGACGAAAATGCTTCCAAATCCGGCGTACATTGGGGCCTCGCGCAGCGCCATTTTGCTTCCTTTAAGTTGGGAATCCTAGGTTTGTGAATATATAAACATTGCTAGGAGAGGAGAAGGAATATTTGATGGGTGCTATTATTGATTTTGGTGCCATTTGGAAGGTGATTGCTAACTCAGCAACCAATGGCTAGGACAAGAATGAAGAATTTGGAGCTTCTCATTGATCTGTTACGGCATCTATTTATAATGTGATCGATATCCACAGAGAGCAGGGCCGCTCAACCCATTTTAAGGCCTAAGGAGAAAATTTTTGATGAGCCTTTTTATATTTTTAGTATTGTTATTAAAAAAATTTAAATATTCAATCTTAAAAGATTTTCAACAGGTTGTGCTATCGCTTCATTAATTTTTAAAGGTGTCCAAATAAATATAGAGTATTATTGTACAACAAAAAAGAAGAGTACTAAAGGAAAGCAAGTCTTTAGAAAAAAAAATGTGTAAGAGAGAGCAAAGAGAACTCTTATAAAACTACAAGTGTAAAAGTAATCAAGCAAGTCTGATATTAGGATACAACATTCATCAATATAAATTACCGAAAAATTATTAATAGAGTAATCATACAAGTTCACTTCTATAAATAATATATACAAGACAAGATTAAATAATAAAAATTGAACATGTATAACAGAAAAATCAAACAAAAAATTGATAAAATTGGATAATTTAAGAGATAGATATAGAGAGAGAGGTTTAAAGTCGCTAGACTTTTTGATTTCTTTACTTCTTAGAGAGAGAAATAGTTATTTAGGATTAAGACTTTTGACTTGCGTTATCTTAAAAAAGTGATAATCATCAATGTATTTATTTTAGGCCCTTACTTTGTGATAATCATCAATTTAGCTAATTAGTGTATTTAGTTTTAGGCCTTTCATCAATGGATTTATTTTAAGCCTAAACTTTGCGATAATAATCAATTTAGCTAATTAGTGTATTTAGTTTTAGGCCTTTTTCCTATCTAGTCTAAAGTCCTTTACAAAAGAAAGATTGTAAAACTTATTTTACAAGATAACTATAAAATATAATGTCTTAAAAAATTGAGATCCTAAAAAATTGGAGGCCTAAGCGACTACCTCGTTCGCCTTACGTTTGAGCCAGCCTTGACAGAGAGTGAGAGAGACCATACTCATGTCATCTCAACGTTTATATTTTGGATTAAACAAGAAGGCGACACTAAAAAAAAAAGAGATAAATGTCGGATTAAACAAGAGGGTGACACTAAAAAAAAAAAAGCATTTTTGGATTATATTTCGGATTAAACGAGGTGACTCAAAGAAAAAAAAACATTTTTTGATTCTACTATTTATTTGTTTTTGTGCAAGAGATTTGGACCTCTATTGAGGGTGTCATGGCCCTCTCAACTTTTGATTGACCCTCTTATATGTGGTTTATAATATAGTAAAAACTTGTTCTACTAGCACTTCACAACTTTAAACCCACTTAAAATTCCTAACCCAATAAAATATTGAAGTAGATTGTCAATCATACCTATTTTTTTGTCTAAAAAAAAACCTCATTAATTTATATGCTTCTTTTTTTTTTTTTTTAATTTTGCTGAGTCTCGATAAAAGCTAGTTTTATTTTTCATGTAGAAATCTAGTCTAGCGGTCTAGCATTCCAATATATTTCTCATGTTTGAACTTAGAAATATGTGTAAATAAAATAAAAAATATAATACTTATACAAATAAATGAAATTTTGACTTCCAAGTTATGGCACTCCACAAAACAAAATCATGGTTCCGCCCATGCCTCCATGTGGTTTTCGAGTTTTAGGTTCATCGTAAGAATAATTGAACAACTTTGAATAGGTAGGTCAGCAAAGTCCCAATAATAAGAGTTTAATTTTTATACAATATAAATTTCATTTACACAAGCATGTCTCTAGATGCGACATGTGGTTATTCGTACTGATTTCATATTGTCCATAGAGTAATGTTATACATGCAAAATCTTTTTACATAACTTTCACGTGTAATGATACGATTTTCTGTGATCCTTTAATTTTGTACCAAATAATCCACAATATTGGTTCATAATTTTATAAATACCATACACATTATTTTGGTGAATTGTTTTGCATAAAAATTCTGTAAGAATTAAATTTTCCTTAACCATGAACTGTTTTGATGTTTTCTATAATGATGTGTTACATTTTGATGCAATGCTATGTAAAGGATTTTATGCTGTTAAGTGGATCAAAATTTGACACTAAGAGTTACACTAATAACAACAACAATAATAACAATAGTGGTAAAACATTTTGGACTAAATGGAAATTGTAATTACTAATACTATGCTTGACTCATGCATTCACGGAGGGAACAGAGGAAAAGGAAAAGAAAAAGGAAAAGAAAGAAAAATAGGAATCCTTTAAAAGTGAAACGAGAAAATGTGATATCATGTTGAAAATATAATTCGTCATTGATATTACTAGTATGGATGCAGGAGACGTAGAAAAAATTATTTTGACCAAAGAACATATTACAAGTTCTTGATTTTTGTGTTTATCAAATAAAAACAAAAAAATCTAGCGGCTTCTGGTTTCTATCACTGTGACAGATTTAACGTACATGACCAACTAAAGTTGTAATGAGAAATCAACCACCACCCGCACCTTTGTTAAAGCAATTGAACCCACTTCAGGCTCGGCACAGATAAAAATAAAGAAAAATACTATTCTTATAGAAAATTTGTATAGAAACTTTCATCAGAATCAGTGGTGGAGCCACAAAGTTTACATAGGGGGGGAACATTTATTCACAACCTAAATATATATATATATATATATATTTAGCGTGATGCTATATAATCAGAATTTTGTACAAAACTTATTTTTAGTAAATTTTTTGATTACACCCTAGTTTGGGGAACAAAAAAAATTATTTTTTAAATTTCGAGAATCGTTTTCATGTAGAAATAATTTTTTTTAAAGTAAATTAACATTTTAAGGTAACATTCATAAATTTTTAGAGGGGGCAAATTCATAGAAATTCCAAAATTATAGGTCAAAACAAAATTTTTAAAAATGTAGGGGGCACTTACAAATTTTTAGGGGGCCAAATTAAAAGAGATTCTTAAAAGTTGAGGTAAAAATGAAATTTTTAAAAAGTTGAGGGGATGCAAATGCCCCCCTCTGAGCCTCACATGGCTTTGCTCGTGACCGGTATGATGTGGCAGTGTCAGTTTTGTAGTTAAAAGTTATTATGATAGATATTTTATTTTGAAGTGAAAGACTCCTTTTCAGACACGCCATTTTAAATAAAAATTCTGTATAAATTTTTTATTTGTATAACATTACTCAAAACAAAAGGTGACAACTGGTCACTTATTAAAAAAAAAAGCCTCTAATAATACAAGAACAATCACAGTAAGTTTCCTCAATAATGAAAGAAAATCAGACTCCAAACAACGATAGCTCTGGAAGCAACCATGGGAGGTGAGGGCTAACTCGGCAACCAATAGACTGAACCAAGAATGAAGGATTTGGTGCTTCTCATTGATCTGCTGGTGTTATAGCCTCTATTAATAGTTAGATACTCACACACTTAGCCGTTTATATTTACGGATTTAACAAGAAGGCAATACCAAAAAAAATGCATTTTTGATTCTACTAATCTTTTTGAAGGTAAAACAAAATGCCCCAAGACAAGCAATACGAGATATGGGTTTGTACGGTTCTCAAACAAGAGAGGGGCTGAAAAAGCCATTGTTATGCTCGATGGAGTTTGGCTATTGTACCATCAACTAACAGTGAAACATGCAAGATTTGGGTCCCAAAACAGATTCTTAGAAAAAGGAAGACAAGGAGTATCGTACTCAAATGAGCAAAAAAACAAAAAAGAATGGAAACCCAGCTATGCAAAAGACAAAAGGTCTTACAAACAAGTGGTGGAAGGTTTCACCTCATCTATACCTGATGATGGAACAGAACCAGGAGTATTAGATGCTGAAGAAGTAAATGAAGATTGGCTGAAGCTCTGTTCAATTGGAATTGCAAAGGATTACAACTCCATCCCTGGAATAGAAGAAGCAATGAAAAGGGATGGTGTTTTCTCTATCATAATCAAACCACATGGAGAATTGAAAGTTCTGATCCACTTCTCTAGCCTTGAGGACAAAATGGCCATGACTCATCAAGTAAATGACTGGCTATACACTTGGTTCTCAGCAATCTATGATTGATCGTATAGAGAGTTCAATTTACGGAGAAGGGTGTGGATAAATGCTGAAGGCGTTCCTCTGAATGCATGGAACGACAGGAATTTCACCATGATTGGCAACCTATGGGGGCAGACAACCATTGGAGATGATAGAACCTCAAAACAGCTTGACTTGGAATAAGGTAGATTATTGATTGAAACTTCAAGTGATAAATTTATCTGTGATCGTTGTACTTTAAAAGTTGGAAGATTTTTATATACAATCAGAGTTACTGAAGAAAATTTTCAAAAGCTTCATGTCTGGAATGCTCTGCCAAGAGAAGGTCACAATTCAGTCCATCCATTCTCATCGGATTAGGATGATTTTGAGGCAAATATTGAAGTTTGAAGCAACAATCTGCAGTATGGAAAACTCATCAATCCTCCTCGTTCATCCCCATTAGAAGAAGGTGTTCACATTGTAAAAAATCTTCAGGATTCAACCCACAAGGATGATGACCTGACATTACAAAGCCAGGTGGAGGATTAAGACAAGTCATGCTCCTACACATCAAGAAACTCCTTCACAGGCATTTCAAATTCAATCTCAAGAGTCAATGGAGGTAGTTGGCACAATTTAATCCAAATGAACCACACTCCAATCAATGAAGCTAGTGAGCCGTTAGTTTCAAAGGCCAATACTGAGGGCTCCCCCTCTCATCCCACTCTCCAAAGGCCAATTGTATGCACCAAAGGCATAATCAAGAGCAAACCAACCGTAGCCTTGGAGGGATCAAATGTAATCATTGAAGGAACTAACACTGAACCTTTCCAGGAAAAGAACAATTACTCTTTTCCAACCACAAAAGTAAATGGTTCTGACAGCAGTCGATTGTACAAAAGAAGGATGAGGAAGTCCAAATCTTTCACTCAACTTGGCTACCAGAAAAACAAAGTGAAATTCAAATCAAGAACAAGGGCTGTTAAAAGAAGAGAAGCAATAACCTCCTCTTTGGCATCACTGCCAACTCAAAATATCATCAACAGAAATAATGTCATTCTGAACCAGCTTGATGAAAATTTCAGAAGTAATGCCATAAGCACCTCGAAGATAGGAAAAGTTTTGGGGCTAAATTTCAATGGAAGGGAAGAAAACACCCTGAAAGCCCTCTTAAAAGCAGCATGGACAGACTTAGAAAATTTTAAGAAGAAGAAGAAGAAGAAAGGGATGGCTGGAATAATCAACTGAGGACATCACCATGTAATTGATTAATGAAGATCCTTTCATGGAATGTTAGGGGTCTTGGGAAGCTTGAAAAGAGAATAATGGTCAAACAGCTAGTGAAGGAAAGGAGTATAGATATGCTGCTGATTCAGGAATCAAAATGGAAAAAGGACTGCAACTATCTAAAGGTGAAGTCAATTTGGGGTTTAAGTGATTATGAATGGTTAGCTTCAAATTCAAATGGCAACTCTGGAGGTCTGTTATGTGTCTGGAACAAAACCTTTTTCTCTATGGACTCTTATCTTATTGAGCAGAATTTCATACTATTAAAAGGAAAAGTAAGGAATAATTATCAATGCTTGATCATAAACTGCTATGGACCTACTGAAGATAGTCAAAGGGATGCTCCCTGAGATCAATTGCTTCAACTCAGAAAATTCCATCAGATTCCATGCTGTTTGGGAGGTGACTTCAATGAAGTCCTCAAGATAGGTGAAAGAAAAGGTGCTACTGAAGTCACAAAAGGTATGAAAAGCTTTAAAAGCTTTGTCACCAAAGCTGAATTACTTGACATTCCAATCGAGGGTAGAATTTTCACATGGTCCAATATGCAGAGAAATGAAAAGTGGATCAGACTTGATAGATTTCTTCTGTGCAATGACTGGCTTGGAAAGTGTAAATGTTCTCAGTGGGGATTGCAAAAAAGGCTCTCAAATCATTGTCCAATTCTTTCATCAAATGAGATAAAAGACTGGGGGCTAAAACCATTCAAAGTATTTGATGTTTGGCTTAACCAAAGAAGTTACAAAGAGCTGGTAAAGTCTTCTTGGGTTACTACTATGGAAGAGGGGTGGGGTGGTTATGTGTTGCTAAAAAGCTGCAGGCTCTCCAAAAGAATATTAGGCAGTGGAAATCTTCAATCAACGGGGACTTAAGGAAGAAAATTAAAGAACTCAGTGATACAATCCACAAGTTGGACCTTAAAAGTGAGATTACTCCATTAGAGGAGGAGGATGTTCAATCAAGATATTAAGCAAATTTCGAGCTTTGAAAAGCTAGCAGATCCGAGGAGTCCATGATCAGACAAAAATCCAGGATTCAATGGATGAGAAAAAGTACAAAAATTTAGCATTTTTTCATAACTCAATGAACAACAGATTTAGGAAGAACTACATTGCTCAGTTGTATTCAAATGGAAAAATTATTAGTGATCCCAACTAGGTAAAAGATGAAGCAGTTAGATTCTACTCTCAATTCTTCAATGAAAAATGGCTTGACAAGCTAAGAATGGAAGGTTTATTTCCTCTTAAATTAAAGCAAGAGAGCAGCAAATGGCTTGAGCTCCCTTTCACTGAAGAAGAAGTTTGGAAAGCAGTCAAATCCTGTAATGGATTCAAAGCTCCTGGGCCGGGGCCAGATGGTTTTAATTTCAATTTTATTAAGAAATTCTGGACAATTCTCAAGGGTGATATCTTGAAATTCATGAAGGACTTCCACACAAATAGAAGAATTGCCAGAGGTATCAATGCTTCCTTTATGTCTCTAGTGCCTAAATTTGAATTTCCTGATAATCTCTTGGATGATAGGCCGGGCCATAAGCTTGATTTCTTCAATGTATAAGATATTATCGAAAACGCTAGCTTGTAGGCTAACGGTTGTTATGCATAAGATATCAAGTGAATCTCAATCTGCTTTCACAAAGGCAGACAAATATTAGATGGAGTCCTAATTGCCAATGAAGTAATTGATTACTGGAAAAGAAGAAAGAAGGCAGGAATTGCCCTCAAATTGGATTTCGAAACAGCTTTTCATTTAGTAAATTGGTCCTTCCTATCTGATATAATGTCAAGCTCAGGCTTTGGTTCTACTTGGTGCAAGTGGATAATGGAATGCCTATCATCTAGTACTATCTCAGTTTTAATTAATGGATCAGCTTCAAAAAAATTCGAAGCATCAAGGGGGCTTAGGCAAGGGGATCTTATACCTCCCTTTCTTTTTATTATTACAGTAGAAGGTCTCAACATCTTGATCCAAAGGGCAGTTGAGCAGAGTTTGATCAAAGGAGCTTCTATTGGATCAGTTCCCTCAGAAAGCATCTCTATCACTCACCTGCAGTTTGCCAATGACACCATTTTGTTCTATATATGCAAGAGCTTCACAATTGGAAAGCAATTCTGAGATGTTTTGAACTTCTATCTGGCCTTAAGATAAACTTTAACAAAAGTTTGGTTAGTGGCATTGGAGTCCATCATTATTTCTTAACTGATGCTGTAAGCTTATTCAAATGCAGGATTACCCATTTTCCTTGGAAATATTTGGGGTTGCCTTTAGGGGCAAATCCAAGGCTAGTAAAATCATGGTCTGGTGTGGTAGACATATTCAAGAAAAGGGTTTCATTATGGAATTGAAAACAACTATCAATGGGAGGAAGAATAGCTCTAATCATGGCTACTTCAGCTAATCTTCCAGTTTTCTATCTTTCTCTATTTATGATGCCTTAGAAGGTTTGCTTAGAGCTTGAAAAGCTTCAGAGGCATTTTCTTTGGGGTGATGAAAATGGCAAGAGGAAAATGAGATGTGTAACCTGGCACTTTATAACAAGAAGTGTTGAATGTGGGGGCCTCGATATCCCTTTTTAAAAGCAAAAAAATATTCCTTATTGGCAAAATGGTCGTGGAGATTTAGCTCTGAGAAAAATGCTCTGTGGATGCTACTGCTTTGCGCAAAGTATGATATCAATCCAAATGATTGGTTCCCTATGGAGGATTTCATGAGGAAAAACTCTTGTATCTGGTCAGATATACTGTCTGTGGGAGGAAATCAAAATCAAAATCTATACAACTCTATTCTCTCATCTAATCTGCTCCTAAAATTGGGTTCAGGAGATCATATAAGATTTTGGCAGTACAAATGGTTGGGTGTATTACCATTGAACCCAAGGTTATTTACTCTTTCGAATCAAAAGGATGCTCTGGTATCCTCTGTTTTCAAGCCATCAAATAGTTCTTGGGGTCTATTCTTCCGGCGTAACTTATTGGAATGGGAATATGAAAGCTTATCTGATTTGAAGGCATCTATTCTCCCTGTCTCTCCTGATCGACTGAAGAAGGACTTGGCTATATGGCTAGCACACAAACAAGGTGCGTTCTCATGCAAATATTTTTGTGAGTCTCTTGAAAAGTCCATGGGATTGAGAGAGTTCAAGTATAGTTATTTACGGAAAATAAAAGCACCCTCAAAAGTTCTTCTCCTTTGTCGGTTAGCTTTATTAGGAAAATTGAAAACAAAGACTAAGCTAGCTAGCAAATCTTGTTTAATGTCAAGAGCAGACACTCTTTGTGTTTTTTGTTCAAATTATTCAGAGAATGCAGATCATCTCCTTCTACGCTGCAAGTTCTCTTGGAAAGTGTGGTCAGAAATTCTGAATTGGTAGGGTCTTAAATGGGTTTGTCTCATGAACTTGAAGGCTCTAATGGATTGGTGGTTTGGTTTCAAGTTCACAAAGATTAAGAAATCAATTTGGCATTCATTGTTTGTATTAGTAATATGGAATTTGTGGCTAGCAAGGAATGGTTGCATCTTCAACCATGGCCAACCAATCTGCTTTGAGACATAGTTAGTAAATACGGGAATGACAAAAGAATGATACATAATACGTACATGTTTAATATGATTTTTTAAAAAAACTACGGTAACAAAATTTGGCATAAATATACAAAAATGTTAAAAATACGAATTTATTATTATCCGGGTATTATATGAACATTAGTTAAAAAGTCGGAACAAAAAATATGGTATTATTTATAAGCAATTTCTTCTTATAAATGTTAATAGGTATTTTTTTTCGTCTCACATATGTTATTTTTTAAAAATAATATTATTAACAAATAGCTAAATTAAGTGGGAGATAATAAATTTTATTTTATTCCAAGTATCAGAAAAATATAAAATATTCCAAGCACTATTATAATTATATATTACTTATAATAAGTAATATGCCACAGTTATATTAAATCATATATAATTTTTAATCGAGTTTTTTTTCAAAAGTATAATACGTAACACATTTAATATGTGTACTATATGGTTTAACTAAAAAAATAAATATTTTTAATTAAGTTTTAGATCTGGATAAAAAACAAAACTTTTTTTAATTTATACATACATACGAATATTATATGTGAATAGTCGAGTATTTACTAACGATGCTATGAGGTAATCGCAAATATCAAGCTATCCTTGATCAAGGCAGAGCATCATCAAGAAGCTATCAATATCAATGACTTTATTTATTGTATTCAAAGTATCTGTAGTTGATGTATGTTGGTGTCTTGCCAGCTTGTTTTCCTCTGTTTTTGCTTCTTGAGCTATAGGTTGATAGTTTCCTTTCATGCTATGCTTTTGCATGTGTAGTTTTGGTTTCTTCCTGTAATCCTCTTTTTCTTTGAATATATTTTTGCTGTTAAAAAAAAAAGAGTCGGTGCAACTATGTTTCTATCGACAAGATAATAACACCATGAAGAAGATAATGTTGAAATTATTTTCAAAATATATAATATATGTAGTAGTTTTGGGGTTTTTCCATTTTGGTTTTGACTAGCTTTGAAAAAAGTCTTTATTGTCTTATTAAATGAATCCCACATCGAAAAGTGAGAAGTTTTGTAAGGCATTTATAAATGCCAACAATTTTCTATGTATTGCTTTAGAGCAATGATTGGGTGTAGCACTCAAGTGTGAGCATGTGTGCCAAGCCACATGTGCGCCACGCGCACGTCTCGCGTGCGAGTCGCGTGGCGCACTTGGCACTTGGCACTTGCGCGTGTGGCGTGTGATCAAGACCATTGATTTTTGTCAATTATGATGATCAACGATCGGATGGCTAATACATAAGCAAAAAAGATCGTATGGTGAGAACCACACCTGATCATAGAGGTGTGATGTATGATATGATCAAATAATAAATTGATGCGATCTACACCGTTAGATTAAGAAATGAGCGATCCGACGGCTGTATTTAAACCTGCAAGTGACTGTTAGAAATCAGTTATTATTTGAATTCTAACAGTCATGTCTGGTCCAAAAAGACACCAAAATGTCTATAAAAACATGGCAAATTCGCAGACAAAAATATATAATTTTTTCTACAACTTCTCTATGTATTGAAAGGCAATACAGTTCTTGATTCTTTTCTAGTTTTATTATTTATCATCTCTGAAGTCTGTTTATGCAGAAATAGACATTCAGATTCTTGGCAGACTTGATAATCAGAGGGTATTCGGGTCTGATTTCGTGTGTGCAACACGCAGTCAGAATTACAGATTTTTCTGGGCTCCATTGTATCCTGGAGGCGATTCGCCATTAACCCGGCGCACACCAGATTCTGAGAATTGGTGGGGGCGAATATCGTCTTAAGGAAAGCGATATTAATCGTGCCTTGGATGCGATTATTCATCTTCTTCTTTCTTTTACAGATTTCTGAACTAACAGATAATGCCTCCTTGCTAATACAAACTAGGACTTTGTTGAGTTACCATTGCATTAATTTTGTACTATGATCGAGTAGAAGGTTGATATGTCCAACTAAACCCTCTCAAACGTAGCTTAGCACTGGCAAACTAGAATTTTCGGTGCCACCCACCGGCGGGCTTTTTCTAAGAATGTAGAGTAATGAAACTAGGATTATTCCAAGCTTAAGGAAATTTTGTGCCAAAACCAACACAAAATAGGGTACTTGTCGACCTCTTCTAGACCTTGTTGTAAGGAGGTGCCTTTTGAATTGTGTACAACCTTTTTTTTTTTTTAATAATTTTTATATAAACATGAAAGTATTGACTTGACTATATAGCTTCAATCAAATATTTGCCATGCCATGATTATAAGTGTAACTGACTTTATTAGCTGCAATTTGAAGGGAAGACAAATTATGTCCGAGTATGATATGGACATTAATTTGTAGCTGTTAGGTTTTAGATTGATTAATTCTAAGTAAAAATACTTTGTATGTAATTTTAGCATTTACATAGACGTGTTAAAGTATATGAATAAATTAAGGTGCTGCAGCAAAAACAAAATAAGAAAAACAAGCAATCTGCCATGCGTTAGAATGGTAGAGGTGTTCGAATGGTGGACTAGACCGTTTGAACGCTGGACAAAATCGAGAACTTCTAGATTTCAATTCTTGTCGGGTGAAAACTTCCTACTTTGACTTACACAACGTTTAAGGTTTTACAAACACTCCAGACTCTATATAAAAGCTCAAAACCTTAGAGGGAAAGATTACATACTTGAAGAGGGATCACCTAACTATTTAGAAAGCTTTATTGTGCCTCCTAAATATTGGAGTGTTCTTCTGATCAACTAAACATCTTTACACATATCGTTTTTGACAAATTTCAAATGTTGACGTAGATAGCAAGGGAGAACAGTACACCGTGGGTTCCAGAGATCAAGATTGAAACTTCTATCAGAGTTGGCGTTCAACGGATTGGGTTGTAAGTTTGTTCTTGTAACTGTTGGAAGTTCATACTGTTAATTACGTTAGTGACTATGTGTGATTCTATGATTTTTTTCCTAGTTCATCGAGTTTTCACGTTAAAATCCTGTGTGTCGTGCCTTTTATCTTTATTGCTTTAAAGTCGCACATGAGAGTGACGTACTTAGGTAAATTCACTTCTTGATATAGTTAGATTAATTAGGATAATTAATCAAATGAGGCAAATTCATGCTCTCAAACTTTTTCAGTAGCTATGCTTCTATAGGCAGCATGCTTCTTGTTCATGCTATGAAAAAGGCAATGCATACACCTCGCACTTATATACATGTATCCTCAATAGCAGGGGACGAATCCAAGATTTTATTCAGGGCGAAACTTATAAAGAATCATAGATGGAATTATTTCCTATTTGACAATTCCTTTTCTTTGATGAAGTGAAGAAATAATTATATTAAAAATGCAAAAAAGAGAGGTGCCGTCTCTATACAAAGTCTGTGTCTAAAAACTACTCAACAAAATTATGATTACCTATAAAATCAAAAGATGAAATTCAAGAGGGACAAATATAGGTGTTAGTAAATCCAACAGAGATAGCACATTGTATTCACAAGTTAAAGTCACATAAACACATAAGTTATTATATAAAGTAGTGGGAGTTGTTAAGTCATTGGGGTAGCAGCCCCTTACAGCTTATTTGGAACTAGGAAAAGTGATACGGATAGCATAGCAGACAACTACTTGGAGACCCGGGGGTGTCGTTATGCCCGTGCAATGCGTGAACCGGTGGTCGGTAAACTTTAATCGGCCGTAACTTTTGCTTCGTAACTCCGTTCTCTTATTATAATATGTTTTCGAAAAGCTAGCAACAAGACGAAGGCTTGGAAAATCATAAAATATTTCAGCCCAGGAAAACGTAAAAAAACGCCTTTAAGTATGATTTTTGACCCGTTTAGTGTTTTGGGCTTATTTTTTTGGGTTTTCGTAAGTTTTTTTCTATTAACCCAGTTTGTCCCGAGCCTTAGGATTTCGTGCAACATATTTATACTCTTGTTTAAGACATTTTCCGCAATTTTTGGAGATTAATATAGTTTATGTGCGAGTTTGCACATTTTTCCCAATCGTTCGGTATTCTTGCGAATCAACGAATGTTTGATACCTTTGAGCCTGGTATTCGTGGTGAATCAACAGGTTGGAAGAAGAATTTTAATTTGGTATTCGTGGTGAATCAACGGGTTAGGATTGATTATCTTATTCTTTTATTCCTCGCTGCATCAGTAAGGGAACGAAAGGAAAGAAAAAACTACTGTTTAATTTCTTTTTCCTGTTTGATTCTACCTAAGAGGGAAAGGGAAGGAAAAAGGAGGAAATTTTTTTAATTATTCTCTCTCTCTCTCTCTCTTTTCTCCTTCCACTTTCCTCTAATTTTTTTTTTACAAAACTAAAAAAGAAAGAAAAAGAAAGGAAAGAGAAAATGAAAGATAGGCGATTCGAAATTTTTCCTCTATTTTTTCTTCCTCTTTCCCTTTTGTTGCTTTCTTAGGTAGAATGAAGGAAAAGAAAAAAGGGAATAAAAATATTAAAATTTTTCCTTCCCTTTCCTTCCCTTCCCCCCAACCCCCCCCCCCCCCCCCCCCCCCCCCCCGATTCCTCAAAGCACACCTCTGCAACAGGAGTCTACGGATTGAATTCCACCTTTGTTTCAGATCCAATGGAGAAGGGTCATATAAACAAGGATAGCCGCTCTCGGTCATTATCTTTATTATCAGGTGCATACGATTATTTTTTTATTTTGTTTGTTTAATTTTTTTTGCTAATCAGTATCCTGACAAGTTTGCATGCACCTCGAAAAGTTACGGGACCTTTGAAGTCCCTTGTCCCACACTAACCGGGTAAGTACCAGATTAAAGACCGTAGGGGTGGCTCCAAATAGTTGATAGCACTTTAAAAGTTTTGAGCCTGTGAACTTGGAGGGAGCATATCCCCAAGTTTTAAGCCTTGACTACCAGGCAAACCCTTTCAGGGTTTAGGTGCATACAATGATATTGCTCAATGATATACTAAAAATTAAGAAAATCATTTCACTTTGATGGGTGCTTTAGTCCCAAGTCTTTCTAAGGGCATGCATGTAAAGGGAAACTAATTAACGTCAACACAACTGTCAGCAAGGGTGGATTGAAAATTTTTTTTTAGTGGAGGCAAAATTTACATTGAATCCTACACAAATTTTTTTAATTTACAATATATTTTTCTTAATAAATAAAGAGATATTTATATTAAAGACGTTAGAAAAAGGGCACCGCCTGTATACAAGAGTCGTACACAAACTATATCAAAAACCTTAATTCAAATTTGACTGTTAAGGTTCCAAAAATTTCAAGAGAGGATTTTGCTATTTTAGATAACCAAAAGTGTATGGATACATATAATGAAGAGTTAATTGGAATTGTGTTGTTTAGTTGACCCAATAATGAAGAGTAATGAGCTATGTATAGTTTCTGCTACAAATTTAGTGATATTTTGTTAGGACAAATATAATTATTATTAAATTTAGAGAGAGGAAAATGTAATTTTTTGTAAATTTAGTGAGGCTAAAACATAAATTTATAATCTAGTATCAAACAAATACACAATTTTTTTTTTGAAACAATAGAAATAGCCAATCAAGTGGGGCAGCTGCCCCCACTCAACCCTTCCTTGGGCTCGCCCTTGCTTGTCAGGCTCTCAAAGCAAATGAACTTCATTCCAGTCAGGGCGGAGGGAGTTCATGCCTAGAGGGGGCACTCCCCCCCCCCCCCACCCCCCCCCCCCCCCCCCCCCCCCCCCCCCCCCCCCCCCCCCCCCCCCCCCCCCCCCCCCCCCCCCCCCCCCAAAACCCAAAAAAAAAAACTTCCAAATATTTCACTTTAACTAATAGTTTTAAAAGTAATTTCTAGTTTTATCCCTTAAAAATTTCTAAGTGCACCCCCTAAGATTCTAAAAAGTCATATTTTAACCTATGATTTTAGAAATAGTTTTCTCTTTACCCCTCAAATTTTGAAAAGTCACCTATTTTGCCCTCAAATTTAGAAATAATTTTTAATTTGCTCCCTTATATTTGAAAAATTCTATTTTTACCAATAGTTTAGAAATATTTTCTAATTTTCTATTTTAAAATTTTATAAATGTCCACCTTAAATAGTTATTTTGTTTTAAAGACTCATTTATATACTCATAAAAGTTAATATGCATTATGTTTATATGAAATAAAATGTCCCATTGTTTATTAAAAAGAAAAAAAATTTCTTGTCTAATTAATAGTTGCCCCCTAAATTAATTTTCTGGCTCCGTCACTGATTTAAGTTCTTGGTACATAAATCAAAATTTGACAACGTTACGATAGTCATTTAATTAAATCAAAATCTGACAACGTTAGGATGGTCATTTAATTTATTACAAACATGCCTCTAATAATACGAGCACAAGCACAAGCACAAGCACAAGCACAAACACAAAAAGCTTCTCAATAGTGAAGGAAAATCGGATGAAGCAACCCAAACCAGGTGTAACCATGCGCAGACGAGTCTCTATACTTTATTATAGAACCTATCAGCACCTTCTCTCACAAGGACGCTTTAATTGTTAAGCGTCGACCTTATTTTTTATGTGGCAAAGTTTCCTCAACAGTGTAATACATGTTAAGTTTTTAGTATTGACTAATTCCGTAGACAAAAACACTTTACTTGTAACCTTGTTTCAAGTTATATTTGGGTCTAAAAGTTTAAGATTCAAGTTCAAGCTGTCAGAATATAAGCTGTTCAAGCTGCAGTATAAGCCTTTAAAGCACGCAGAGCTGAAACTTTGGAAGGCTATATCTCTTTGCTCAGGTGTTCGTTCAAGCTCCATAATTTATGAATTCCATATAACTTTTCGAGAGCAATCTAAATATGTAGAGACCTCAGCTCAAGCATACGTGAAAATTCTGCGGATGCAAAAATCGAAAGAGCACCGCTCGAAGACCGCTAGATATCTGCTCGAGCAGTATGGCGTAATTTTGTTTGAATTGAAATTCTATCTTATCAAAATGAGTTATTTTTTGAGGGCTCTTTAGCCAAATCTTTCAGCCAATCAAGAGGTAGTTCTAGCCTACCTTCTTGGTGATCCTAAGAATGCTATAAGAGTATAGAGAATTAATTGTTAAATGTGACTCTGGAGTTGTGAAAAAGATACAACAAATATATAGAGAAGAAAAACAAAGAATGTGAAGATCTTGATGATTATCTGAGCATACAGAGTTCATTCACGGGAGTATTGGTGGATTCCAAGGACAAGGAAGAACACCGTGGTGATTCGGTGTTGAGGTCGAAGCCACAGAGAACAGAAATTCGAGGAGTCGAGCAAGTAATCTTAAACCGAAGTTCGTGGGGATTCAGACGGCAATTGTGGAGATTCAATTGTTATAGTAGTAAGTCATACTTGTGTAACCTGTTCATTATAGTACTTGACTTGCTGGACATGATTTTTTTTCGAGGTTGGGATTTCACGATATATTGCTGTGTCTCTTTGTTATTGTTGTGTGATGTATGCATATGAATGATTACTTAAGTAAAGAGAACTAGATAATTTTTTTTAGGCAAATAAGTGGTCATAAGTCTTAATTTGCGAAATTAGAATTTTTCAATACAGTAACGTTGCACCGTATGAGAGCGTAGAAATTTGGTATGTCCAAATTAATCGTTTCAAAGGTAGCAAAGCCCTTAGAAAACTTGAATTTCCCAATGCCGCCCACCACGGAGTATTCTCTAACACCGGCAGTTAATGCACTGCGGCCTTGTAACTCCAAGGTGCAACCAATGTAATCCTTATTAGTGAACACAATAGAAAACATTGTTAAAGTCAACAAATTCTCTATCCCATGTTGGTTGGGATAGAGAACTCGACTCTTCTCTCATTTTATAAATAGAGACTTAACCTATGTAACTTAACTCACCTCTTTACTCACTGTTTTATTTACTACTTCACTTACTATCTCATTATCTCTCTTGTAATCTTTCTTTACTTTATGATACATTATGGCTACACATGAGTCTTGTCTTTTCTAACGTAGTATCAGAGCCAAAGGAATGTATGCTCTATGGTTGCCTTTCAAATGATCTTCCGCATCAGAACTCTTAAGGTTCTCTCCGGCCATTCTTTGACGTCTTTTTGGCCAACATCTAGCATTGTCCAGTCACCTTCCAACGATTTTTAGCCAACCTCCGGTCACCTTTTGGCAACTTTTGGTGACTTTTTGACCAACTTCCGTCGACTTTTGGGCAACTTTTCGACCAACTTTCGACGACTTCCTGGCAATCCTACGGCATCTCTTCGGCCGATCTCTAGCGTTCCTCTATCCATCCTCCAGCCGACTTGATCTAGCGTCCTTCTAGCCATCTTTCGGCAGACCCCCCTTTGGCCATCTTCTAGCATCCTTATGGCCATTATCCGATTGATCTTATTAGGCATCCCTTTAGCCATCCTGTGGTGTCCCTCTGGCCATCCTTCGGCCGACCTGATCTGGCGTTTCTTTAGCCATCTTTGGGCCGACTTGCAGCATCCCTCCGGCTATCCTTCGGCCAACCTCTAGCTTCCCTCTAGCCATCCTCTGGCCAACCTAATTTCTTTCACTCCTTTCTCTGCTACAACTGTTGCCCCTTCTTCCCCTTCTACTACTGTTATTGCTATCCCTACTTCCCTTTGTAATATTATTACTGATGCCCTTTCTTTGCTGCTACTGTTGCTCTTATTTCTCTTTCTACTATTAATATTACTGTCCTTTTTCTATTGATACTGCTACCCCTTCTTCCCTTTCTACTGCAGTCATTACTGTCCTTGCTTTCCCTTTTTACTGTTACTACTGTTGCCCATCTTCTCCTTTTATTGTGACTGTTGCCCTGTCTTCTCCTTTTACTGTGACCAATGTCTCTCCGGCTATCCTATAGCCTACCTTCGGTGTCTCCCCTGCCATCATATGGCGTACCTTTGGCGTCCCTCCGGGCATCCTCCGACTGACCTCTGGTATCTCTCGGGCCATCCTTCGACCGATCTCTAGCGTCCCTCTGGCCATCCTGCGGCGTCTCTCCGGCCATCCTGCGGTGTCCCTCCGGCCAACATTTGACCAACATTCGACGTCCCTCCGGCCAACCTTCGTTCGGCCGACCTCCGGCGTCTCTTCGACCATCCTTCTACATCCCTTCGGCCTTTCAATCATATTTTCTTCAAAATCAAGTAGCTTTCTATTTTTCCTACTTGAGTTTGAGGAAGGATGTTAAAGTCAAGAAGTTCTCTATCCCACATTTGTTAGGATAGAGAATTCGACTCTTCTCCCATTCTATAAATAGAGACTTAACTTATGTAACTATTTGATCTACTTAACATACCCAAGAGTAGATGTAATGGAGTAGTACATAATAAAAATAACCCAGAAAGATCGAGGTCGAACCACAGAGAACGAATATAGTAGTTAAAATCGGATGACAAACGTAACTAAAATAAAATAAAATAAAATCTTTTTAAGATTTTGAGATGAAGGCTAAAAATGTTTGTCAAACATAATAAAATAAAATAGACTTGGATTCAATAAATTTAATCACTTAATTTACTTGAGAATGATCAATACAGATTTACTAACTGCCGATCGTTTAGCCTACTTGAATCTCATAAATTAGTAGATGGATATATTCAAAATAATCAATCACTAAAATATTACTCAGTTAAAATCATAAAACCCTCACCATCGACTAGTAAACATTTGGCAATGCTTTGTCAGAGCATAAGTGTAACAAGCATTATTAAAGACACATATTTTCAAAGACTAGAACTTATTAAATTATTATCAAAGACCTTACCATCTATTTGTATTTCCTGACTGCTTTGTCAAGGCAGGAGATAGTACAAACATAATCAAAAGTCTTAGTTTTCGAAAAGATCTAGATTTCAATTATTAGGAATACAAAAGCAATCCATTCCAGATTAGTATTAAGAGCCTTAGATTTCTACCAGAGGTTTTTGTCATAAAACATATCAGACAGAGTATCCGCATAAAATATGTAAGCCTCTAGCCAACGTAGAGTAAACCAATATTTACTCTACTTTTACACTAAAAATATCTATTCTAAACTTGTTCGCAATACACGTAACCATTACGTGTTTAAAATAAACGTGTTTGTGCCTATGCATACAATATATCGAAAAAATACTAAGTTTTCAAATGAATTTGAAATGAAAAGATAAACCTTAATTAATCATCCCAATCCAGTTAAGTGATCTTCCTAGTTGGCTCTAAGAATAAAACTAAATACTAATATTTAAAAGATTTAAGAAAAATAACTCTATAAATAAAATATTTAATATACTAGAAATAATTGAAAAACAACAACTGAAATGAAAAAAATAATAAACTAAAATCTACTCTTAAAACGAAAGAATGGAGAGAGCCCTAAATTGCTCTCCACGGACTCCCCTTTCTTTCTTTTTTTTTTCTTTTTTTTTTCCTGCTATCTTCCTCTCCCTTTTATAGCCAAAGATGGAGAAATTTTTTATTCATTTTCTTTCCTCCTTCTTTTTCTTATCAACTTGTTGACCACCCTCTTTGTCTTCTTCAATAATACATATATATATATATATATAACCTACACATAATACATATACATATATATATATATATTAGACTAATAAGATATATTATAATATACATGCTCACTACTTTACTTACTACTTCACTTACTATCAATCTCATTATTTCTTTTATAATTTTTTTATATTTTATAATACATTATAATTACACTTGATTCTTGTCTTGTCTAATAGCATAACATGCATATTTAACCCATCCACTGAGGAGCTCACATATATGCCCTGGGCCCGCACAACTACCGGCGAGTTCATGTCCGGGCCTTCTGTCATGGGATCATCTTTGGCGAAAATGGTTCCAAATCCGGTGTAGGACCACGCCTTGCCAGGGATGCCAGTGACTATGGCAGCCGTGGCAGTGGGGCCTCCATCCCGGTGATGGGTGTGGACTGTGGAGTGTCATTTTGGTTTCTTTTAGTTTGGGAAAGAACGGTTCTGAGCATATAAAGGGTGCTAAGAGGAGGAGGAAGAGGAGGAGTAAGGACATTTTGGTGGGTGCTCTTTCTGATTTTTGTGCCATTGGGAGGTGATATGGCTAACTCAGCAACCAATAGACTAAGCCAAGAATGAAATGAAGGATTTAGTATACTTCTCATTGATCTGTTGGTGCTATGGCCTCTATTTATATTGTGATACTCACACACAGAAAGATACAGAGACAGAGGAGAGTATTTTCCCGTCACTTGGCTGTTATGTTTACGGAATTAACAAGGAGGTGATACTAAAAAAGACACTTTCTTATTCTACAACTAATCCTTTTATGTTAAAGAATGGAACCTCCAACAATTTGGTTTTGGAGTTTTTGTTCATTGCAGAATACTTTAAGCAATTTAGGTGACCCAAACATACAACTTGAGTAGCTTATTTGCTAGTTGGAATATACCCACTGGCGGACAAAGGGACGGGCGGGGCCAAGCCCCCAAAGCTAATAAAATTTTGTTTACTTCCTATATTTTTTGTTGGTACCTAAGACAGAAGGTAATTTATTCACCCGCAAAGGTTACGAAAACTTAATTTAATTAATCCTTGCAAAATTTAAGAAACTTTATCTTAACACTCTCAACAAAATCCTCAGTTGATCACTCCATATATCATTTGTTTTGCAGCCAAAATTGAAAAAAAGAAGAGAAAGGCATGTAGTGAGCATATGTAGGATCTTTAATACTAAATTAGATGTTTAGAAATATAAAAAATGCTATTTTTTTTGAAAAAAATTGTATAGAAAATTCCACCAGAGTGATGTGACAGTTGTATTTTTATAATTAAGAGACAGGATAATGAATATTTTGTTTTAAAATAAAAGACTCATTATGTTATTTAACCATATCATTCTTGTAATAAATTATATACGAATTTTCTATTTTATAGCATTATTCTAAATAATATAAACAAATAGCATTAGTTCGCCCCCAGAAAAATGAGTAGTTTTCTAGTTGTGTACTCCAGTGAACTATTTGACAGTTGCCTTCCTTTTCCCTTTTTGTTCTACAGTGCGGTCTGTTTTGTTTTCACTAAGTTTCCAACCCCAGTTCCAGAGCTAAATGAAATGAAGCTTTATTCAAAGGTAAAGAGAGGGAGAGTCTGGCATGTGAAAGGAAAATAATGTATATGATCAACCCTTTCTTAGAGAATAGAGATAATCCAAGCAACTTCACCATTTTTCACTAAAAATTGTTTTGTGCATACAATTTGTTTATGAAAATTTGTTCATTGATTAATTAGACAATAAAGTTTTCAGAGAAAATCGGAAGAAAAAAGTTGAAAGCGGTCTTTTTTTCAAGTAAAAGTTTATGATTATACTCATCAATTCAGTAGTGACTTCTGGGGGTATATTTAATTCCCCCCCCCCCCCCCCCCCCCCCCCCCCCCCCCCCCCCCCCCCCCCCCCCCCCCCCCCCCCCCCCCCGGGCGCCGCCGCCGCCGCAAAAAAAAAATCATTCAGCATTATATTCTATTGGCTTATCTCTTTGCTCTTTTTATTTATTGAAAATATGGAGAACTTGAAAACCTGTTTGGAACTCGTGCAAGGAATAGAGAAAAAAAAAAAAGAATATAAAATGAAAGGAAGTGAGAAAGAAGAAAGTATAGGGAAAGTAGTTATTTTTTTTAGTTTGGTTTTTGCAAATAAAATGAAGGAAAAAAAAAGAAGAAGAAAGAAAGTAACTTTTCCTTGTTTGAATATCAAATAAATTAACGAGAAAAGAAAATAATTTGGTAATTGTTAAAAAAGAAAGAGGCAAGAGGTTAATAGAAACGTGAGAAGGAAAAGCACTTTTCGTTATTTTTTTCTTTCTTCCCAAATTAAGAACAAAATTTTTTTTTTTATTATTTTCTTTTCTTTTTCCTTTCTTTCCTCAAGTCCCAAACTGGCTATAAAGGGCCGCTTCATGTCACCCATGCATGTTTTCAGTTCATCCAGTCAATTGCCCAAATAATCAGAAAAATCATATAATGTGTATGTGAATAAAATCACAAATAACCAAATAGGTAATATGAAGTTTATGTTAACTAAATCATGTGCTTTGGCAACATGTATGCATCACTGCAAACATAATAGACTACGTACGGAGTATGCGGTGGCTTCTATTGTTGGAAATTTTGATCCTCCCAAACACACCCTTTTTGAAAATAGGAAAGATAAGAATATCAAAATAAATAGAGAAAAACACAACACAAGGTTTTACATGAAAAACTCCCAAAACAGGAGAAAGCCCACTAGCCCTAGAGAAAAATATACTATGTGAAAAATTATTACAATCACACAATTTTTCTTCCTCACTCCAAAAACACATCCGCTAAGCTTCCCCACTAGTTACACTTTAACTTTCACATCTTCAAGAGGAATTTTACTAAAGTCAAAAGTTACTAGTTAAGTTATTGACTGATGCACTTAACAAAGGAAACTTAATCTTCCTTATATTAGCTTTACTCCTTGCCCCCCTTTTCACATTCAACCGATGTGGGATTGGGAAACAAGGAGCAAACAAACCCAGCAATCTTCACATTTGCGACTTTGACTGATCCTACAGCCACACTCCACATTAATGAAGATCTTCATAACTTTTGCTATCATGCTCCACCATAAAAGAATATGCACTCAGAATAAAATCAATTTCAAGCATTTCACTTTGGCCCATGTCCAAAAACAATCTTGCTGAAAAGTTATGGTGCAACTCCCATATTTGGCTTTCCTGAAAGTTTATCAGCTGTCGACATGAATTTCCACTACACACCCTGCATCAATGCCAAACTAATGTCCATGTGTAAACTTGTGGACCTGATAATAGTAACACATCCTCTATTATGCGACATCATCATCTATGCAGAGAGACACAACGTTATCTTCATTATCAGTATCTCCATTCATTGACTTGGAGCATTTTGCTGAACCCACTCCAACTTTTGGACAACTTTTCTTGACGTGCCCAGATTGTCCACACACCCAGTAGACTACTTTCTTCTTCATGGAGTTCTTTTCCAATTACCAACTGCCACTATTAGGTTCTCAAGTGAACGATTACTTCCACCGTCTAGTCTTCTCTCTTCAGAAAACAGTTTGCTGTAACCTCTGGAAAAATTATTTTCTCCTTCTCATGTATCAAAATAGGTTTCATATGCTCATAAGAAGATGGAAGAGACCAGATAAGCCTCAAAGCTAGATCCTCATCTTCAATTTTAACTTCAATAGATTCGAGTTCAGAGACGATGCCATTGAGAATACTCAAATGATCTGAGATAGTTGTACCTTCACTCATTCGCAGTGTATGAAATTGCTCCTTCAGATGCACCCGATTTGAGATGCCCTTTGTCTTATACAACTCTTCAAGCTTTACCCAGAGTTCCTTTGCTGTAGATATTCCATGCACATTTGCAAGAACATTCTTAGCCAGGCACAAACATATTGCACTTGCTCCTCTCAAATCCAGATCCTCCCAATCTTCATCGCTCATTTTGGATTTGCTCGCGCTAGTATCACTGCTAACTTCAGGGATTAGTCTGCCTTTCAACGCCTTGTGTAATCTTGATTGAATCAAAACATCCCTCACTTGCATTTGCCATAAGCCAAAATTGATTCGCCCATCAAATTTCTCCACATCAAATCTGATAGGATTTGAAGCCCTACTTCCTAACATACTTTAATGATTTTTTTTTTTTTTTTTACCGTAGAAATGAATAGTACTCACTAAGTAAGTTCCCAGGAAAGACTCAAATCTTTCCTAGACAAAACTTCAAGATTCCCAAGAAAGCTTGGAGGGGTCACACTGGTCCCACTTAAAACCTAATCTCCTAGACAAAACCTCCTTAGACTGTACGTATTCACACTACCACATCAAAGCTCCACCCACTAAAAGGATAATAACACCAAAGCTCCACCTCACCAAAAGGAACCTTTGATAATTTCAAGAAAATCTTTTCTGATGTGGAAGATCAGTCAAAATTGCAACCACAGAGCATACTTAGAATTTTCAAGAAATAAACAAAACAATCAAAAGGCTCTGATACCACTTGTTAGGAATTTTGACCCTCCTAAACACACCCCTTTTAGAAATAAAAAGACAGGAATATCAAAATAAATGGAGAAAAATACAACATAAGGTTTTACGTGGAGAACTCCCAAAACAGGAGAAAAAAATTCCAGCCCCCTCACTTTAAATCACATAACACTTTAAAGACACACCCACTAAGTTTTCCAACTAACTATACTTTAACTTTTACCTCTTCAAGAATAATTTTACTAAAGTCAAAAGTTACTAGTTAAGTTATTAACTAATACACTTAATAAAAAAAACTTAATTTTTCTTATATTAACTTTACTCCTTATCCCTTCCCACATCCAATCGATGTGAGATTGGAAAAAAAAAAAAAGCAAACAAATCCAGCATGTATCGGACTGAGGGTATTGTCAAAGTAACTACTAAAATTTAGACAGATATATCCGTACTACCATAACAGGTTGCGTTTTCATTGATTTCAAGGGTTAATTTAATGGACAACTCAAATCTATTATACTATATCACACATGACGCAATAACTGTAAAAAAAATGGCTTTCTTATTTGAGTAATACTAAAGCGGATTTTGTTTACCCAATTATCTTTTAATTAAATCCTATCTTGTCATCATGAACAAATTAATGTCTTCGATTTTTTTATTATATTTTATTCATAAAAAAAGTGGTGTAGACTCAAAAGTCGATATTCCATTTGATTCGTAAAAGAGGCAATCTTTTCATGTTTTTGTTTTTCGACATGCCTGAAGAAAAATTCATAAATTTAAAACAAGGTTCATTTAGTACAATTTTTTTATTTTATTTTATTTTATTTTATTTGTTTATAAGTAAAAATTTTTAATTTTTTTTAACTTTTATGTTTTTATGAGATAAGATAAACAGAAAATTAAAAAAGCTAAAAATTTTTGACTTTATTACTCATAAATAAAAAAAGTCAGCAAAAAAAAACTTTAAAAAACCAAAACCAAACGGCAGTCAGACAAGTGGGTAGAAGGCTCTTACGAGTCCATCTAATGCTTGTTTCTTTCAAATTCTACATGCATGCACAACAAAGTGACAAGCTCTTACTTTTTAGGTGGCTTTGTTACTCCCTATAACGTCAGATTTCTATAACCCAGCATGCCTTTTGAGGTCAACTGTGCAGGATTTCATTATGTATGTTGGGGCTTCTGATTTGGATGCTTGCCTGCAGCTATGGTGCATCTTGGGTGCTTTAGGCTCATGCTTTCTATAAGACATGCGTGCAATTAATTGGCGACCGACATCAAATGAACTCACTTCCAGTGTAGGTACATAAATCATTTATTCCAAACAACCTCTAATAATTCAAGAACAAACACAATAAAAGGCTTGAAATAGTCATAGAAAGTCAGTCGGATTTCAGCCAACGATAGCATTGGAAGCAGCCATGCTGAGACAGCTCTCTATACTTATTAATATACAACCCATCAATCCCTTGAGCTTATTTATTAAGTGGCAAGGTATTGTCATTACTGCAGAACTGTAACGTTGCACCGCACCATAGCGTAGAAATTTGGTAAGTCCAACTTAATCGTCTCAAAAGTAGCAAAGCCCTTAGCGAACCTGAATTTTCCGGTGCCGCCCACCACGGAATATTCTCTGACACTGGCAAATAGTGCACTACGGCCTTGTAACTCCAAGGTGCTACCATAGTAATCCTTATTAATGAACACAATGGAAAACATGACATGCATATTTGACCCATCCGCTGCGGAGCTCACATAGATTCCCTGGGCTCGGGCAATTACCGGTGAGTTCATATCCGGCCCTGCTGTCATGGGATCATCGTTGGCGAAAATGGTTCCAAATCCGGTGTACGACCACGCCTTGCCGGGGATTCCCGTGACTATGACAGCTGTGGCGTTGGAGCCTCCGTACCGGTCATGTATGTGCAGTGTCATCTTGGTTTCTTTTAGTTTGGGATCATAGGCTTCTGAAAATATAAACATTGCTAGGAGGAGGAAGAGGAGGAGAAAGGAGAATTTGGTGGATGCTGTTACTGATTTTGGTGCCATTGGGAGGTGATATGGCTAATTCAGCAACCAATAGACCAAGCCAGGAATGTAGAATTTGGTACTTCTGATTGATCTATTGGTGTTATGTCCTCTATTTATAATTGAATACCCACATACACAGACAGGGGAGAGCATTTTTCCTTTCACTTGGCCGTTTATATTTACGGATTTAACAAGAAGGCGATACCAAAAAAACCATTTTTTATTCTAGTACATTTTTCTTGGTTGGCCAAGCGGGTGAAGGTAAAACAAAATGGTTAAGAGTTAAGACAAACTAAGAGCCTAAGAATACCAACCATATGCCAATGGAATACAAAGCATGTCAGTTAACTGTTGTAGAATATAAACGATGCGGCAGTGGATTCAGACATACCTTTTGGGATTTAACCCGAAGGAGGATTCGAGATCTCAATCCGAAAATGTTCTATGTGCAACATGGGATCAATCCTAAATCTACCTGAAGATGTTCTACCTTTTGGTTCGTCGTAAAGGATTATAACAAGGGCTGAAACCGGAAAAGAGATCTAGATGAGGGGATTCGAAGTTGGAATTCTTAATCTCCTTAATAAAGGCCGAAAACTCAAATAAACTGGGCTAGCCCAATTGGTTGAAAATCATTTCACTTTGAGGAGTGTTTTAGATCCATGCCTTTCGAAGGGCATGTATGTAATGGGCAACTAATTAACATCAACACAGCTGTCAGGCTGGCAAAGCAAATGAAATAAGTCCCAGTCTACGTACATAAATCAAAATGTGACAACGTTAACATGGTCATTTAATTAACGACCATGTTGATGATACGGCTAAGTCAGCAATCAATAGACTATGCCAGGAATGTATAAGTTGCTACTTCTTATTGATATATTGGTGTCTCTAACCCATAACCTTCAAATCTATTTTTATTTTGACATCTTCTTTAAATTTAAAGTTCATGAATTTCACTTTTTCACATTAGTACTCTAACTCTTCTAACATTCATTTTCATTATTCATTCTTCAAATCACTATTCTTTTATATAAAAGAATTGAAAAATCACAAATTGTGCTCCATTTTTATTCCGAATGTAACTATTTATTACAATATTTTAATTTAAATTGTTATTATTTTCCACATATTTACCACATATTTAATTAAAATTAAATTAATCCCATTTTTGTTATTATTCAAGTTGGAATTTATTTATTTTTAAATGGATGTTGAAACTTTAATTGTTATTGGAATTTGATGGAGATAGATTGATTAATTGTTAAATTTGTAAAAACAAAATATTCAAAATAAAAAAGTTGTAGTAAGATAAATTTTTTTTTTTTTATTGATTCCGTATATTAAAATAAATAAATAATAAGTAAAATAAAAATAATTTATTAATTTCATATATAAATAATAATTTCAAGATAAATAAAAGAAAGTAAAATAAAAATTATTTATTTATTCTGCATATAAAAATCTCAAATTAAAAAATAATAAATAAAGTAAAAAAAACATTAATGAATTAATTTAAAAATTAAACAAATATTTATTACAATAGTATTTAAATTGTTAATATTGTATTAATAATGAATTATTTAGATTTAAAATAATGATTAATATAAAGATCCCACATGAATAGTGTTATGAAGTTGGCCTTCAAAAAAATTTGAAGACCTTCAAATTTAGATCCCACCTTCAAATTTGAAGATTTAAAGGTGTGTTGGAGATGCTTTTGTGGCCTATATTTATAAGTGCAAACTCACACACACACATAGAGGAGAGCATTTTCCCCTTTCACTTGGCCATTTATATTTACGAATTTAACAAGAAGGCAACACCAAAAAAAAAGCATTTTTTATTCTAGTATACCTTTTTGGGATGGCAAAGCGGGTGAAGGTAAAACAAAAATGCTCAAGACAAATTGAAAGCCTAACATAAGAATACGAACCATATGCCCCTGGAATACAAAGTATGTCCGTTAACTATGTTTCTATACCAAGAGGAAACAGATAACAGACTCTTGCACACAATGACAAATCCAGGATTTGCGTTAAGTGGCCGAGGTAAATTTTTTGAATTTTATACGAATCAAAGTAAATTTTTAGAATTTTGGAGGGCTAATACTTATATTTTTTTGTAAATACTGAAAAGCCTATAGATGGCATGAAAAATTTTGATAGTTTTGAAGGGCCGTGGCACCAAACCGTCCGCCACTGGTTGCACATACAAACTCATATTTTGTTGAGTTACCACTGTGTTAATTTTTTTTTTTTTTTTTGGAAGGACAAAGAGAAAACTTTATAAAAAAAAAAAGGGAGAACAAATACAGAAGATGGGAGAGAAGTCAGAACAACCAAGGGAACCTTGGCAATGAATTCGCACCATAGAGAGCTGGGAATGAAGATTAATGTGTTCAGCTAAACCCTCTCAAAGATAGCTTGGCACTTAGCAAACTTGAACTTCCGGTGTACCGGCAGGCTCTTTGATGCGTTGCAAATCATGTCCTCACCCAATGTGTTTGTGCTGGATTGCAGTGGTTTTTAGTGACTTCTGATTTACATGTTGATCAACTGTGTGCTACATTTCTAGTAGCACAGAGTAATGAAACAAGGATTATTCTAAGGTTAAGGAAATTGTGTCCCAAAACCACCAAAAAAAATATATATATAGGGTACTTGTCTACCTCTCCTAGACCTTCTTGTAAGTGGGTACCTTGTGAATTGGGTATGCACAAGCCTTTTTTGTTTCATAAAAAAATGAAAGTATTGATAATGAGTAATACTATATATAAATTAATTTCTTCATCTATTTTTTTTTACCTATAAGACATTATGCATTGGGACTCACATTAATGAATACACGTGGACCCATTCGTTGCATTATATCTTATGAATGAGAAAATGAATTAAAAAGTTAGTTTATATATAACATTTTTCTTTGAGTATATAGCTTCAGTCAAATCTTTGCCTTGAAAATGATTTGCTTCATCGTATTCAATCCATGTGAGAAGTTCCAAGCCCTGATTATAGGTATTCATTAGTTGCAATTTTAAGAGAAAACAAATTACAACCGATTAGGCGATACTGACATTAATTTGAAGCTATGCCTCTACAGGCAGCTTGATTATTCATACTGTGGAAATGATAATGCATATACCTGCCACTTACATCTCATTGAATTTCATTTTATGGGCATGTGTTGATCCCAAGAACCCTAATTTGTGGCAGAAGTATCCTCAATAGTGTAGCACAGTGACGTTGCATCGTATGAGCGAGTAGAAAATTGATGTGTCCAAGTAAATCGTCTCAAAGGTAGCAAAGCCCTTAGCAAACCTGAATTTTCCGGTGCCGCTCACCACAGAGTATTCTCCAACACTGGCAAGTTGAACACCACTGCCTTGCATCTCCAAGGTGCTGCCATTGTAGGCCTTATTAGTGAACAAAATGGAGAACATGACGTGCGTTTTTGCCCCATCCAGTGAGGAGGTCACATAGATGCCCTGGCCTCGTGCGATTTCGGGCTAGTTCCTATCAGGGCCTACTGTGATTTTATCGTTGGTGACGAAAATGGTTCCAAATGAGGTGAACAACCACACCTTGCCGGGGATGCCGGTGACTATGACAGCCCTGGCATTGGGGCCTCCGGCAAAGTCTTGGAAGTACAGTGTCATTTTGGTTTCTATAAGTGGCTGATCGTAGCCTTTTGAACATACCAGCATTGCTACAAGGAAGAGTAAGGACAACTTGGTGGGTGCTGTTATTGATTTTGGTGCCATTGCGAGGTGATATGGCTAACACGGCAACCAATGGCTAAGCCAAGAATAGAGGATTTGGTACTTTTTGTTGATCTATTGGTGTAATGGCCTCTATTTATAATTTTTGTAAGAGAGAGAGAGAGAGAGAGAATTGCATTATCACTTCACAGTGATAGGCAAGGGCTGGAGGCTATTGAATTCTGCGTCAATTATTGTTGTAGTCAAACCGTTTTGGGGTATCACAATCCCTATTCTAAGAGAATTTCGTTATTTATTCTCTATTTTTATTCTTCCATTTTGTATGTCCTTTTTTTTTTCCTGAGCAAATAAAGGACATTTTGTATGTCATTTCTTCTCTGTATATATTAATTATTGACTACAAACCAACTGCTGCTCTAAGCATTTTTCAGTTGGGTTGTCTTTCAGTATGAGTTAGTGAAAACTCATCTTCTTTACCCTATTTTTTGGCCAATAGTTAGGACGGGTGGGGGAGGGTGATTGCTAAGGTTTGAACATTGGACCTAATGAAGCCATCACAAGTACTTCGACCACTAAGGCTCACCCTTTCCTCCATTGTTTTTTAGGAGTAATTAAATTATATCTCTTTGTGGTTTGAATGAAAATCAGATGATTTCTTATTGTTAGAAAGTGAATACATAACCCTCTTACAGTTTGAACTTATCTGCAAAGTGGATAGAAACTATTAGAGTTAATGGCAATTCTGTCATAAGGATATTTTCGTCATTTTATTTCTATAAAACGAAACATAAAAGAAGACAATTTTGCTCTTTTGTGTCAAAATAAATGGTTATTTTTTATAGAACATTTTTGTTATTTCACTAAATATGCCATGGTTTCATCCACTTCGCATGAGTGTTTCCGTTATTTCATTTCTCTAGTTTGTCACTCCCATAAAAGAAATAGTTAGGGATTAAAGTGATTAGTAGGTTTTGAATGGCTGTGAGGTATTATCTTCCAATCTCAAATGAGAAAATAGTTGAAGTGATTAATTGGTCTTCATAGAGGCAGAACCAGAAATTTTACTTTGGGTGGCCGAAGTAAGTGCACGAAGAAAAAAATTTTGACTTAGCATTTTGGTTCATTACTACTTGAAGATAATTTTTTACATAAGCATTATAAAAAAATATTTAATACATTGTAGGAACGTTTTAGAAAAAGTATGTGATATAGTTGGCCAATCATCCCGGTATACGTTGTAGGATGCTCAAGAAATAGAGCGATACCCCCGTTTGGTTGGACCTTTTTTTAAGCTTTTTTAGCTTTATTTTTTTGTTTATAAGCAAAGATCCAAGAATTTGAAGCTTTTTACTTTTTTTTTTTTTTGACTTTTCTGCTTATCCTATTTTATTAAAGGCAAAAAAATTAAAAAAATCTAGTTCTTTTTGCGTGTAAATAAAAAAAGTGAAATAAAAAAAGCTTCAAAAAGGAGTAGCAAACGGGAGGTCTAGATTTCAAAATTATGGGGGCCATGACCCCGGCATTGTCTACACTTATATAGTTCCGCCCCTGAGACTTAAATGGCTATGAAGTATGATCCAATATTTCAAATCAATAATTTCAAGATGAGGAGTGCTACCCTCAGCTGCAGCTGTGGGTCACTCTCCACCTAATGTGTAACACATCAGATGGTTCTCACTATTAGATATGGGACCCATCCAATGTGTCACACATTAGGTGGCAGCTGACCCACAGCTGCGCATGTCACTTTCAAGATAATGTGAGACCCTTGGGCAAAAACTTCAAATAAAAAAAGTTTGAGAAAATATTTGACAAATTAAAGTCCAGAAGTACTAACCTTGTACAGAAAATTTATAAAAATTCTAAGCAGAGTTATGGATGCTGGAAGGATATTCTGCCTATCTTTAAAAAAGCATAATCATATATTCTTGGAGATAGATTATGTACCTTGCTATGTTTTATATCTCAGATTATCTACCGTAGACTATAACTTTGAAAAATTTTACGTTTATATGTCTACACACACACATATATATATATATACACACTAGCGTTGACCCGTGCGATACACGATATTTGTTAAATTTATAATTATTATATAAATTAAGAGATTGACTTGCATTGCCACTACTTTTGACTAAAAAAAAAGTAGATGTCAATTACCAAAAAAATCGAACATGTCCAAATCTACATGAATTAAGCTCAATATAATTATACGTAGTTGAGTTTCTTTGTATTTAAATTCACATTCAAAGTAACTAATCTAAATTTGTGCCATAATCAAATTCTAATGCGTATATATGAATCAAGCTTATCTATTATAGAAAATATGTCCTTTTTTTCTTCTGTTTTTGCATGGAGCCATTTTTGGAAAAATTAAGGAGGGATTTCAGTAAAGTGTTCTTTTTGGAATTATGGTGGACTTTAGGAATATATTTTAATGGCAATTAGAGCCCTGCAGGGCTGACGGTATCAAAGTAAGTTCACTTGATGTTGTGAATGCAATAAACTATTTAAATTTATGGGCCATTGCATTAAATGGAAAAAAAAATTAAAAACCTGATATGTTTATGTTGAATATCTCTACTCCACTATCTCACATACAAAATCTTGCTAGTAAGCAACATTTTTTGTTGCACTTGTTGCTAAACAACTAATCATCATTTGAAACCACAAGGGTGGCCCATTGGTTAACTTTTCTTTATGTTAAGTATAGGGTCTCAAGTTCGATCATTCCTCATGCTCTCTTGTGGCTAGCCATCACTCATCTATTGCATGAGATGTACATGGTTCATGTGGACAGTGGTCCTGCATGAACCCAAAGGATCAGTTGGCCGAAGGCGTTGATATCCTGTAGCAAAAATAAATAAATAAAGAAATAATCATGTTTTGAGATTAAATGAAAATATAGTTGTGAAATCACTAACCCTACAAAGAGGACCAAAAAGAAAAATGCAAACATAAATATAGGGAGAAAAAAATATGTAAACAAAGAGAGATACAAAAGCTATGCAATAGAAATAATTGGAAGACCTAACCTTCAATTGATGTAGGCTTTCGTGAGAATCAATTTTCTCACCAAAGCTTCTTTCCTTCCAAAGAGAGAGAGAGAGAGAGAGAGAGAGACGCATTTTTCAATTTTAACTCCAGAGTATTCAACATTCTCAATATATTAATAGGTAAGACAAACACAACAAACCTCTATGTACTAATAACATACTATTATGTCATCAAAGAATACGAAAAAATATAGCAAAATGCAAGCACAATAAAAAAATTAAAAAACCTGATATGTTTATGGTGAATATCTCTACTTCACCATCTCCCATACAATAATCTTGCCAGTAAACAACATTTTTCGTCACACTTGTTGCTAAACAACTAATCATCATTTGAAATCACAAGGGGTGGCCCAATAGTCAACTTGTCTTTATGCTAAGCATAAGATCTCAAGTTCGATCTCTTGTGGTTAGCCATCATTCATGCATTACATGAGGTTTACATGATTCATGTGGATGGTGGTCATGCATGAGGCTAAAGGATCAGTCAGCTGAAGGCGTTGATATCTTGTAGCAAAAATAAACAAATAAATAATCATCATTTGAGATTATATGAAAATATTGTTGTGAAATCACTAACCCTACGAAGAGGACCAAAAAGAAAAATACAAACATAAATATAAGGAGACAAAAATGTGTAAACAAAGAGAGATACAAACGCTATGCGATAGAAATAATTGGAAGACCTAACCTTCAATTGATGTAGGCTTTCGTGAGAATTAATTTTCTCACCAAAGCTTCTTTCCTTCCAAAGAACAAAAGGGAGAGAAAGGGAGGGGAGAGGAGAGAGAGAGAGAGAGAGAGAGAGAGAGAGAGAGAGAGAGAGAGAGAGAGAGAGAGGCATTTTTCAATTTTAACTCCAGAGTATTCAACATTCTTAATATATTAATAGGTAAGACAAACACAACAAAATTCTATGTACTGATAACCGTCAGAGAAGAAGAAAGGATATAGCAAAATGCAACCATAGTAAAGCTTTAGAGGCCTAGGGTTCTTTTGATCTTCAATTTGTTTGCGGCGGGTAGTGCATAGACAGATTCTGTTAAAAAGAGAGTGACTCAGATCAAATTGGAGCAAGACATAGTGGATGAAAAGCTCCGATCGAAACATGAGGAAACCCATGCTGGAGCTTGGGAGGACGTGTCTAACAATTGGGAAGCAATGAACAATTTGCTAACCCAATAACACACCATAAAACATAAAGAAAGAGATAATGTATTCTTCGAGATTTTAGGAACATGATGAGTTATTCTAAAAAAATTAAAGGGAGATTTTTGGATTTAGGGAAAGATTTTATGAATTGAATTAAAGTCAAGATTTTTTTTTTCCATAGATTGGTTGTTTTTTCTTGTAATTAATTTTTGTGCTTCCTTGTCACTATTTAACTCCTTTAATTATTTCTTATGATTAATTTTTTATTTAATTATTATTTATTTCTTTTTGTCGTTTCCTTTATAAAAGAGGGAGAGAGAATTTTGATTGATTGAAGGAGATAGGTGTGCCACGTGGCATCGTAGTATTTTAAAATTTTTCAAAAAATAAGGATTGAATTTTGAAGGCCTTAGAACCTACCACTATATTTACATATATAGATAGTATATATATATATATATATATAGCAACAAAGTAGATTCTCTCAGGCCTTCCCTTCCCTTCTCTTTCCTTATATCTTCTCTTCTCTCACTCAAATAAAACAACACATTACTATAAATGCTACTACAATGGTGGCCGTACTAAAAAAGCCACTTTTTGCGACGGCAACTTTTGCGACTGCTGTGCGACGACAAATTAGCCGTCGCAAAAAGTGGTATCACAAAAAGTTTTTGCGACGGTTATTTGCAACGATTATGTTATTTGCGATGGCAAGTGAGCCGTCGCAAAAGGCCGACGCCTAAGGTAATTTTTTTGTAATGGGAGAGACCGTCACGAATGCCATCGCAAATACTAGCTTTTGCGATGACAGGATTAGTATTTGTAACGGGCGAAGCTGTCACAAAAGCTAGCATTTGTGACGGTTAAAAAGTATTTGCAACGGGAAATGTTGGCACAAAGGCTACTATTTGCAACAGCTTGAATATTATTTGCGACGGGGCCAACCATCACAAAAGCTATAGCTATATGCCGTTGCAAATACTTTGTCTATTTTTAAAAAATATATTTTTTGAAATGAATTTTTTGTAATTTTTGTATACTGGCATAAATCAATAAAAATATCTCATTCAACATATAATTGCATAAATTAGTAAAATATTTATTTACCAAAAGATAAATCTATAACATGAAGTTCAAATAATATATATATATAATAAATCTACATCATTCATACATTCAAAATGAATACATTAGGAATCTGTTGTCCATACAAACTAATTTTTTTAATCCAAAATACACAATCTATTGTCCAACATGAATACATCAAAAAATAAAAAAAAACACATTCATTGACTAGGCACTCCATTAATCCCAACAATGAATAATAGCTGCCTCCTCCTTTAAAACAACCTGAGTGAAAATAAAAAAATAACAATATAATTAGTTAAACTATTAATATAAACAGGAATGTAATTAACGAAAAAACAAATGAAACAGAGTTGTAATTTACATCAATAGATTTTCATGCAACGTGTCGCCCAACTAATTCACCCACAGTTGCAATCCCTTTCCGTGGTCTCTCTAAATTAGCATTAGGTTTTCTTGCATTTTCAACAAAAAATTTGTAGAAAGTTAAACCCACAGGTATACCATCAACTTCTGACAATGGGTCCATACTAACAAGAAGTCTCTCTGGAACCTCGCGTTTTGGCAACCCAAAATTAAGTAAACTTACTTCTACAAAATCCTACAACCATATATACAATGTTTTAATAAACAATTAAAAACAAAACAATGATTAAAAATGAACTTTGTCCTCTAACTTGTAAACTGGGAGTCCCGTGACTATTCCGTCAAACCCTACACGTCACCCGTGCCTAGATCGTACTACGTACCAAGTTTGGGACCCCTCGGAGGCCATTTGGGGATTTTGAGCCGTTAATCTCCGAAACTTAACACTTTACAACTTAACTTGTTCTAAAATCGAAAAAATTTGATAACTCCCAAACCGAAAGTCCCGTGACTATTCTGTCAATCCCCACACGTTACCCATGCCTAGACTGTGCTACGTACGAAGTTTGGGGCTGCTTGGAGGTCGTTTGGAGATTTTGAGCCGTTAATCCCCGAAACTTAACACTTTATAACTTAACTTTTTTTAAAATGGAACAAATTTGATAACTCCCAAACTGAGAGTCTCGTGACCATTCTGTTAGTTCCCACACGTCACCCATGCCTAGAACGTGCTATGTACCAAGTTTGGGCCTGCTCGGAGGCCGTTTGGAAATTTTCAACCGTTAATCCCCAAAACTTGACACTTTATAACTTGTTCCAAAATCAAAAAAATTTGATAAGTCCCAAACCGAGAGTCCCGTGACCATTCCGTCAGTCCCCACACATCACCCATGCCTAGACCGTGCCACGTACATCGTTTGGGGTCGCTTAGAGGCCATTTGCGAATTTTGGGCCGTTACTCCCTGAAACTTAACACTATATAACTTAACTTGCTCTAAAATAGAAAAAATTTGATAACTCCCAAACCGAGCGTCTTGTGACCATTCCGTTAGTTTCCACACGTTACCCGTTCCTAGATCGTGCTACGTACCAAGTTTGGGACCGCTTGGAGGCCGTTTGGGAATTTTTAGCCGTTAATCCCCGAAACTTACCGCTTTATAACTTAACTTGTTCTAAAACGAAAAAATTTGATAACTCCCAAACTGAGAGTCCTATGACCATCCTGTCAGTTTTCACACGTCACTCGTGCCTAGACCGTGCTACGTACTAAATTTGGGGCCGTTGGGAGGCTGTTTGGGGATTTTGAGCCGTTAATCCCTGAAACTTAACTTGTTCTAAAATATAAAAAAAATTTGATAACTCCCAAACCGAGCGTCTTGTGACCATTCCGTTAGTTTCCACACGTTACCCGTTCCTAGATCGTGCTACGTACCAAGTTTGGGACCGCTTGGAGGCCGTTTGGGAATTTTTAGCCGTTAATCCCCGAAACTTACCGCTTTATAACTTAACTAGTTCTAAAACGAAAAAATTTGATAACTCCCAAACTGAGAGTCCTATGACCATCCTGTCAGTTCTCACACGTCACTCGTGCCTAGACCGTGCTACGTACTAAATTTGGGGCCGTTGGGAGGCTGTTTGGGGATTTTGAGCCGTTAATCCCTGAAACTTAACTTGTTCTAAAATATAAAAAAAAATTGTAACTCCCAAACCGAGCGTCTCATGACCATTTCGTCAGTCCCCACATATCACCCGTGTCTAGACTGTGCTACATACCAAGTTTGGGGCTATTCGGGAATTTTGAGCTGTTGATCCCCAAAACTTAACACTTTATAACTTAACTTGCTCTAAAATGGAAAAAAATTGGTAACTCTCAAACCAAGAGTCTCATGACTGTTCCGTTAGTCCCTACATGTCACCCATGCCTAGATTGTGTTATGTACCAAGTTTGAAGCCGTTCAGAGGCCGTTTGGAAATTTTGAGTCGTTGATCCCCGAAACTTAACACTTTATAACTTAACTTATTTTAAATCAGAAACAAATTGGAAACTCCCATTGTGTCGTTAAGAGGTGCATGGTTACAGACACTCCAATTACGAATAGTTATATATGTTTACTCATAGAAATAAAAAAAAAAAAAAAAAGGTACTTATGAACAGTAGTATATGGGGAAAAAAATAACTTCCAAACAACAAAAACTATGAAAATCATGATAAAGATGTAATAACAAATGACTCAATCAAGCATGAGGACTCACTAGTTTCCAGCAATTCTGGTTCTTATGTAGTGTGCCGTCCTCTTCATCAAGTTTCGCCATACCAAAGTCAGATATCTTAGGGGTTAAGATTCTTATCAAGCAGATCTGGTACCTTGTTGGCCAATCCAATTTCAATTGGCATTCTTTTGGGCCTTCAAATCAACAGAGGAACAAGCATGTAGAAGTACTAGTCAGTTATATTATACATGCTTCAATATTCATAGATGTTCTAATATTAAAAGCAGTAGAGTAAAGCTTTGAAGTTACCAGACAAAGCACGGGCAAGGCTATTTGCTATTATTTTCAATGTACTCGTATACTAGCAACAATTGGTTTGCTTCAATACAACATCCATACAGCTTTACAAGATGAGGGTGTTGCAGAGCAGAAATCATTCATATTTCATTCCATACTCCCATTGTAAAAAGTGGCATTTTTAGTAGTGTCTACTATCACCTGGAATAACCAAATGAACAAAGAACTCATGCACATAAAATGGCCAAACCAGAGATGCAATAACTATAATTAATGAGACATAATTGTTTGGCAAGGAGAGAGGAAGAATCTGGTGAATCTTAGTTCCCATTCACAACATAGCCACATTTCATAAGTTTAAGATAAGACTAAGGCTCCATTTACTTGTCACGAATTAAACACAGGAAAGTAGTTCTCAAAAAAATGAATTA
This sequence comes from Euryodendron excelsum, assembly GCA_033060915.1. Taxonomy (NCBI): domain Eukaryota; kingdom Viridiplantae; phylum Streptophyta; class Magnoliopsida; order Ericales; family Pentaphylacaceae; genus Euryodendron; species Euryodendron excelsum. The sequence goes on from CM065386.1 coordinate 13,898,964, forward strand.
AAATAAATAAAAGGAAAGAAAAACATAGAAAAATCAATTTTCCATCAATCATTTAGTTCAAGGTAAAGTTCATAGAAAAATTAGCTTTCAACTTCCCATGATGCATGATCATATTTTGTACAGTGGACCTGCCCCTTCGGTTTTGCACGGTGGACCTGACCTGCATAAGAAAAACAAAGTACTATCCATTTCATTTCCTGTCAAATAAAACAATCACAACCAGGAACACTTAAATTCCTTCGGTCCTTGAATAAGTTCTCTATCACAACTCCAAAATGAAGTTAAGATTACCAAGACTGGCCCTTGAATAATCTATTACAACTTCAAAATGAAGTTAAAATCTAAAACTTCTTTAAGAAGTACCTAAATGTAAACAGAAGGAAATTGGATACATGGCATTGCACCTCAACACCATTGCAATTTAAAATCTCACAAGCAACCACAACATCCTGTTTTCAAGGTGCATTAAGTGAGCCATGTCCCTTACTATGTGTTCACAACTCTAAAAATCTAACTTTTTCACTTAGTTTCCTTACTGACCATGAATACGACCCCCATCTTGGTGCACTTATCAACTGTTATGTTGTTAACTTTCCCTGCATATTGTTAAAGTAACAATAAGCTCTTCCCAACTTCCTAAAACACTATCAATTGACTGGGATGTGCAAGTACTCCATCTGATATGTAAGTACTCATCTGTGCATTAACAGATCAAATTATCAAGCTTTTTCCAATTTTCTTTTCTGCAAATACAATATTGGGTTTTTATCCATCTCCCTTTGTTGTCTTTAATAGTCAAGAAGCAAAGCTTGATTAATAGGGATTAGGGATCCTAAACTGTTGCTAATTATTTCAAAAAGCCATCACAGACACAGACAAACCTTTAGATAACAAAAAGAAGAAAAAGAAAAAGGCAAAAATCGAATATTGTGAATCAGAGAATTCTAACTAGTAAATCTTATTTTCTTCATTCTAATACTCTAGCTTAGTAACAAGATAATTTCTCTGGCTGGACAATATCAGTAATTTGGAAAAATTTGATTCAATCAGTCAATCAATTTACCAAAAGGTTTATAATGAAGAAACAAGAAAGGCAGGTGGAATTGTCCTTATCAGTTTGGAGCTACCATTCCTTCATGAAACTTCAAGATCGAAATGATATATAAAACAAGAAATAAATATAGGTCAATCCAAAATTCGAAATCAATGAACAGAGCAACACGTTAACAAAATTAATTTTGTAAGTTGATCAAAGAAAAACACAGACATACATATACGTATATATGTATATATATATATATATATATATAGAGAGAGAGAGAGAGAGAGAGGAGAATAGATTGAGATTGTAATTAGCTGAGGTTGAGGATACGTACCTGGGCAACGGTGGGGGCAAGTACTGGAGGTATCATGGTGATGGCGGAGCATTGCCTGGTGGGATTGAACGTCTCTCCTACACTTCTTCAAGATCTTCTTGAGCTTCAAAGAGATCGAGTGAGAGAGAGAGCTAGGGTTTTCGAGAGACGAAAGAAAAAAAGGGGGAAGAGATCAAGTGAGAGACAGAACGAGAGCAGAGAGAGATGGAGAGCGAAGGTGGCGCGACGCTGGTGGAGGGCGAAGGTGAACTAGGGTTCGAGTGTAGAGAGAGAACCTGACCTGCAAATAGAGCTCGGTTTGCAAGGGGTTGATGGAGGGTGGCGATGGCGATGGCGCTGGTGGAGGACGAAGGAGGCAGCAGCAGCTCTGGGGGAGAACGAACAAGACGGCGACGGCGTCTCTTATGGAGGACGAAGGCGGCGGCTCCAGGGGAGGAAGGAGGAGGCGGCGGCCCCGGTGGAGGCTGAAGGTGGCAGAGGCGGTGCGATGGAGAGAGAATTGCGGCCAACCCAAGCCCCACTGAATGAAATGGCCAGCGCAAATGCCCACCTAGGGCTTTTGATCGATCGAGAGTGAAAAAAGGGGGAAGGGAAATTTTGATCCGCCCATCGAAACGATGTCGTTTCGTTTGACATTTGCTACGGAATTCTGTCATCACAAAAAGGCCGTCGCAAATGCTATTCCATTGGCGACGGGAAACTACCAGTTGCATAATCCCGTCGCAAAAGGTACCCATTTGCGATGGCAGTTGGGCAGTCGCAAAAACGACGTCGTAAACATGAGTTTTTGTGACGATATTTGTGACGGTCATTGTCTCTTCACAAATATCACTTTTTGTGACTGAAAAACGGCCGTCACAAATACTCCCGTCACAAAAACCTCATTTTTTTAGTTGTGAGACTTGCCATAAATGTATTGTAGTTGCTGGTAGCTAGCCTAAAATATCTACTAGTGTTGCCGTAAATATCTCTTTTGGCTTAAATTATATATGTCAAGAACGTAAATTCATTCTTCAAAAAGAATTTTCGATAAATGTTTTCCTTTCAAAATGTCAAATTTTACAGCTTCAAATTATAATTAGTCAACAAAGGTAAATTCATCCTTTAAAAAAATAATTTTCCATAAATGTTTCCCTTTCAAAATGTCCAATTTTGCGTTTTCAAATTAATTAGTCAACATACATAAAGCCATTGTTTAAAAAAGACATAAAAACAATGTTTAAATTTTTTTTTCTTTAATCTCACTGTCTTGAAAATTTTATTTTCTTTAAAACAAGTATCGAACATGTAAACTTGAAATTCTCAATTTCAAAAACAATTTGAAAATATAAGTATGCACACATACATATGTGTATTGGAAGAGGGATGAATGTTACCTTCCAATTCATTTTTCTTTTTTTTTTTAAAAGACGATGAATGCTTGTGGATACTTCTAACTTTAAGTACCATTAATACTATTGAGACACATACACTATTCAAGTTAAAAAATGCTATTTTTTAAAAAAAATTTGTACAGAAAATTCTACCAGAATGATGTGGTACTGGTATTATTGTAATTAAGAGCCATCATGATGAATATTTTATTTTAAAATGAATAGTTCTTATCCAACCACATCACTCTGGTGATAAATTCTGTGAATTTTTATGTTAGTATAAATTACCCAAATTAGTGAAGGCATCCCATTTCCTCTTGCTTTTGTGCAAAATTGTTCGAAAATCATTAAAATAATTTTTAAAAAACAATTTGACAGCTTATCACCTATCGATGGCAATGGACTAGAGAAAAGTGGAGATTCAACCAAATCTATCTCGTTTGGAGCAGGAATGGAGGATGCAAAATGGGGATAGAGGCGGGAATGGAGGTCGAAATGATAATCCATAAGGGGAGAGAGGCGGGGATGGACTAAGTTCTTCTCTCGCTACGCTTATCCTGGCTTCCTTTGCGTTTAGTATTTTTTTTTATATAGGCCGCTTTTAGCTTTTTTTGGAGAGGGGGAAAAAAAAACCTATTTGCAATTTGTCCTATGTTTGCGTTGGGTTACCATCATTAGGCTTTCTGTTAATTGGAGTCTAATTTATGTTCAGTAGTTTTTTAATATTATTTGTTGAATGTGCTTTTAATTTATTATTTTAAGCTCAGTAAAATAACATAATTTTGATGTATATGCAACACAAAATATTTAGATGTTAATTTTATCTTATTACTAAGTGGAGACCAATACTTGATACCTTAGTTTTTCTTCTTTTTTTTTTTCTATTTTCTTTTCTTACTTTGTGCTGTTTGTTTCTTGTGTACCAAAAAAAAAAAAACAAACTTGGGCTTAGACTTGGGGTTGGACTGAGGTGGAGGAGGAGGTGGGAATGAAAGTAGGGATGGAGGCAAGTTTGTATTCTTGAAGACGAAGATGGAGGCAAAATTATACCCGTATAGGTTGAAATGAATACGCAAATTAATCTCTACGCAGGAATGAAAATTTCCACTTTTGTCCCGTCCGGATCCATTGTCATCCCTAGTATCACCAAAAAAAAAATGTTGCCAATGCGACTATAATGGCAAGCTGAAATATATACTCTGTTACACCACAATCTGACTTTAGGGTTTAAATATGATACAGAGTTTTTGACAAACTCTGGCAGACTAGACCATTGAGCTGTTATAACAAGGGTTCAGGACCATTAGATGTAGGGTACCCAATTCTAGGCCTATGCCGGTGACGTAGGGATGGGTGTTGCTACTTGATCCTTGACTTTGCGACGAGGATGGCCAATGCAGTCGTGCTGTGCTGTTGGCGTCGTTTTTCTGTTTTATTATTAATGACTATAATAATATAAAAGGAAGGGAGAAAGCTGACTTTAGGGTTCACTACGCCAAACTTTATTTCATACTTTCAAGATACAGGTGTCCGATCTATAGAAAGTTAATTTGGACACTCGATTAATGTAATATTCCGCTTTGTATAGAACAGGAGGAGTCAACTATACTATAGATTTCATTTATGTTACTGTAGAGAACTAAATTTAGATCTCATAAAAAGCAATTATAAAAACTGAACTGAAATTAAACACTCAAAGTTTCCAACACCACGCTTAGTCTTGTATGTAGTTTTGTTATAAAAACTTGACTTTCGTTAAAATGTCTACCTATCTAGTAATGTAATTTTAAAATGGGAAGGGCGTCTGGTATTGTCAATTCTGCAAGTCATTTACACGAAGTTGGCAATAAGTACAACATCTCGATGAGGCTCTTCGAAAATTAAAAAATTCAACGTGTTATGTAAAATCAAGGTATATCATAGTACATTAAAGCATTGCAACAAGTGCCCTTAGGACACTCCTTAGTATAAGCCTAATTTGAAATCAGAAAACCCAATAAGATGAAGACAAAAAACAAAGAAGTTAAACATCTAGTGATCTTGATTATGTGGAGTCCCCAGGGAATGGCTGCAATTAGGATATACAGCTTCTTCATTTTCTTCTTCTTCTTCTTCACTTACTTTATAACTCATTCCCAGTGATATACAGCTTCTTCTTCTTCTTTTCACTTACTTTATAACTCATTCCCAGTGATACACAGCTTCTTCTTCTTCTTTTCACTTACTTTATAACTCATTCCCATTGATTCTCCAGGGGGGATAGCTATGGCAGTAAATGTTTTAAATGACTCTGGAAAATTTAGAAATCTACCAGGGATCTTTTCCCTCAAAAGGTAGATACTAGATAGTAAAAAAGTCTGGAAGCGTAGGTTTACCTATATTGATTAATTAACCTAAGTATTCAACTCTAACAAAAAGGTGAATAACTTAGGTACGTCAATCCTATATGCAATTCTAAAATTATAAAGTAAAGAGACAAGGCACACAGGATTTTAGCGTAAAAACCCTATCAACCAGTGAAAAAATCACGGGGCCACATACAGCCATTAACATACTCAGTACTATAATCTTGAACAATTACAAGAATAAACTTACAACTCAACTCGTTGATTTATAACTCCGCGTTGATCTACAACTATGGTAGAAGTTTCAGACTTACTTGCTAGACACCCACGATTCACCGTTCTCCCGTACTATCGACGTCAACCTTTGGAATCTGTCAAAGACGATATGTGTGAAGTTTGTTGTTGACCAGAAGAACGTTCCAATATTCGAGAGACATGATGAATCTCTTTAAACAGTTAGATAATCTATCTTCAAGTATATAACATTTCTCTCTAGGGTTTAGAGGCTTTATATAGAATACGGAGTGTTTTTAGAACCTTAGACACAGTATAAGTCAAAGTAGGAAGTTTTCAAACCCGACAAGGATTAAATTTTGGAAGTACTCGATTTTGACATCTGTTCGAACCCTCTGGTCATGGGTTCAAATGCCTGGCAGTTCGAATGCCTCAACACCCTATTCAAATGCCTGCCAGTGACAAGCACGTAGATCCTCAAAAAATTATATGAATTTGATATATTATGAACTTCAATAACACTTCTGATTTGATAGACATGACATTCTAAAATTTTAGCTTTACGTGGTTTAGCAAATTGTACCACAGCTTCAGCAGCTTGTACTCTGACAGCATCCACTTGAAACTTACTCTAAATTGGCTCAAATACAATTCAAAACACAATTATAATTAAAATACTTTTGTCTAAAGAATATACCAACACTAAAAAATCTAAAAATCTCCCCCTTTGGCAATTTTGTGAGAAAACACAAATTTACAAATACAATCAAATGACTCAAACATATAAGAAGCTAAGCTTGAAGAAGTCACTTGTATACCTATCTATCTGTAAAAACACACTTAAATAATCTCGTGAAACCGCAAAGGAAATATCAATCAATAAGCCATGTTCACGAATAAATTTCTCCTCTTCACATGTATACATCACTCTCTCTCTCCCTTAATTACAATGTAAACAATATGATTTAACCCTTATATTTTTTCTCTCCTTTTTTGTCAAAAATTGATAAAGAAAATTCAATGAAATTTATTTTAAAGACAATAGGATAACAAGGAATATAAGAGAATAAATAAGACTTATAAAGGAGGGATCCTCAACGTACCATAAGAAAAGAAATTACTCCAAATTTTTTAATAATAAATCAAGTAGCATTTTATGATATGGAGGAGTAAATCTCATGACTCAAGCATGGTCTCAAACATAAAATACACTCAATGAATTAAAAATTTTAACATCTTAGGTACAAATGTGTAATTTGTAGATAAAGTCATATGGGGTATTTAATGGATTCAAATAAGATTTTCTAATCTAGGCAGTCTTAATTTTAAGTCTTTCAGAAATATGCTATTTAAGGTCAGTGAGTTGTTTATTCAGCTTTTTGATTTGATTATGTAAATTATTATCAGGCTTCCTAAAGTAATTTCTAGGTTCTTCATCTCTAGCACCCGTAAAAATATTTCACAATTTAAAACAGTTGGGCCTTATGTGACCTTTAATACTACAATGGTGACAAGTAGGAACAAAATTAGGAATTGAAGGTCTCTGTGCCTCAAACTGCCAGCCATTTGAATGCATGTTCTTATCGTTTGAATGCCATTGCTAATCGTTCATCCATTGAGTGTTCAGATGCCTTCTGCGCCTGTTCGAATGCTGTGTAGAATTTAAGTTCCTAAAATCGGGAACATACCTGGGGTGTTTTACCTGTTTCTACTTTCTTGAAGATTCTGAAACGTCCTGGTATGTCTTTGATTTTGATAGATCCACTAAAGGAATGAATTTTGGTATTTTACTCGATGATTTTTCATCAAATCTAATCCCATCTTTATCTCCAACTAATTTTTGAATATTCTAAATGTGATTAATCTTCTTGGAGCCTATACTGAAACTCTTGAGAGAATCTTTAGTATGAAACAAATTAGATTTAACAATTTCAAGTTCTTTCTCAAGATTCTTGTTTCTCTCAAGTGCTTCAAACAAACTCTTTTCAGTTACAATTAATTTTTCTGAAAGAGTGGTCCTATGGGTTTAAAGTTTATTAATCAGGGCCTGGCTATCCATAGATTTCTTGCAAAGTATTTTATGTTCTTGTTGACTATTCTTGAGATTTATAGCCAAATCTTGGTTAATCTTGCCTAGGCTAGAAAATTTTGATTTCAATTTTTTATTATCCTGAATTAATTGAATTAACATGGCTTCTCTAGAGTCAATGAGATCTAGATCTATCACAAGACTAGTTGAATCAATACCATTTGGATCAATAGGATTTTTAGGGTTTAACTCAAACTTAGGGAGTTTAATAGTGGAATGTCCTCCTCTAGGTATATACATGATCCCATGTTTAAAGATCTCACTCGTAGGGTTTTAAAAAAAATGTATTTTGAAGACAAGAGTGAACCTGCTCTGATATCAATTAAAAAAGCCTAAAAGTGTAGATTTTTCAATATTGATTAATTAAGCTAAGTATCCAACTATAACAAAATGTAAATAACCTAAGTACGTCAATCCTATATGCAATTCTAAAACCATAAAGTAAAGAGACAAGGCACAAAGGATTTTAGTGTGAAAACCTTATCAACCAGTGAAAAAATCACAAGGCCACACACATCCACTAATGTACTCAGCGCTATAACCTTGAATAGTTACAAGAATAAACTTACAACCCGACCCGTTAATCCACAACTATGGTAGAAGTTTTAGATTTGCTTGATGATTGCACTCTAAAAAAGTACAATTGAAGTCCCTAATTGTTGGCTAATATTAGTTATTATTTGTGTGTCATTTATTATTTTTATATTAATTTAGTATTTTTCATGTTGTACATGCCTTGAGTAGATTTGAAGATAAAATCAAGAAGAATGAAGCAATGTTATGTATATTATCTACATGAGTGGGTGTATATATTATAAAATATCTTTTACTTTTTTATATATATATATTATATTATATCTTATTAATAATATGTGTGTGTGTGTGTGTGTATGTTATATATATATATATATAGATGTGTATTATTTGTATTTGTTTGACATGTGTGTGCAGGTGGGGTGAGGTAGCCGACCCAAAGACAACAAGACAAGAAAAAGAAAGAAGAAAGAAGGAGGAAATGAGGAAAGAGAAAAGATTAAAAAAAATGCTCTCCTTCTCTTGGCTATAAAAAGAGAAGGAGAGTAGAAGGGAGACGGATGGAAGAAGAGAGAAAAAGGAGAGTAGAGAGGAAGGGAGTAGTTTTAGAGAGTTTCTTCAATTTATTTTTTGTCTAGATTCCAGTTAATTTCTTAGTAACTTTCAGTTAGTTAATTTTCTGTTTCAGTCTTTTCTTTACCATTTTTCTACTGTAATAGACCTTTTTATTTATGAAGTTATTTTTCAAGTCATGTCTTTTCTTTTCAATACTATGAGTAGCTAGTTTTATTCTTGGAGCAAATTGTGAAGATTATCTGAGAACTTTAGAATATCGACGGAGATAATTGAGTTTTTATTGTTTTATGTTTAAAATATTTCAATTATTGATAATTAAAGTCTAAATCTTTGAAAAAATTTAGATTCTTGACTAAGTTTGATAATTTCTTTGCACAAATTTTAGTTTGGTATAGTTATTGCATAAATCGATGGTATGAATCTATGGCTTTAATTTTTGTTATTTTAGATTTAATTATTATTGAATTTTGTTTTAATCGTTAAATCTTCTGAATCAAATGCTCAAGACGAAGCCAATAATTTGGGTTACAAAACCTCCGTTGAAATTTCGAGTGAATCGGGTGATCGAATCAATTGGATCCAAGACCGTTTTGTTAAATTTAATTTAAAGTTTAGTTCAACAATCTTCAAATCTCCCAAAATAAACTACTTTATTTTGGTTACTATTTGATTTTTTTATACCACCTGTCTAGATCTCATCGGTACTATTTATGGTGGAATTCAAAAAAGTTTGGCTTAGGTTCCAACTGAAGCCATTATAACACTACGGTGTTTATCATAGCTTAGTCAGTATTTAAGTTTTTACCGTGAGTGAATTTTAGTGCCAACTTTGCATGTTTGGATAATTATTTCATGTGGTTCGACTTTGACCTTACCGGATTTTATTCACTGCTTTGCCTCACCTGCACTTGAGTGTTAATAGATTGTTATATTTTGGGCGTAGTCAAGTATTTTGGCGCTGTTGCCGGGGTACGGCTTTAATAAAATCATTTAAAAAAATAAAAATAATTAAAAATAAAAAATTTGAAAAGTATAATAAAAAATTAAAAATTAAAAAAATAATAATAATATCTTTGCGAATTTAAGGACAATTGATTGCTTCCCTACCTTGACGAAGGAATTGAAAGGTGTATACTAATTGATTAGTGGTTTATACTTACTTATTACTTCGTTCCATTGCTAACTTGTATATTTGTATATATTTTATTCTTTTTTATTATTATATTGTGGCTAACCTCTTTGTTTGGCATACTGGCCTACTGCTGAACGAAACCAATCAAGTTGGTTACTATATTTTCTATTTTTATTTTTTATCTAACTCATCTAACTCATCTAACTTACTAATTATTTAACATTTTTTTTTATTTAGTGGATAACCAACGTTGGTTACAATTCTAACAATTTATTTTCTACACTTTCTTTCAAATCTTTTTCTTTTTCTCTATGGTTTACTTTTCGAGTTGATTTATCGCCTATTTAGGTCGGCGCCGCTCAGTATGGTGACCATATAGCTTTATATATATATATATATATATATTATTTATTTTTATTTTTTTATTATTGTGGATAACCTTATTTCGAGTTGATTCACCGCCTATTTAGGTCGACACCACTCACTAAGGTTGCCATAACTTTGTTATTAACTTGTTTAACTTTTGTTTTTTCTTTTGTTGTTTTTGTGTGTGGGTATTTTAGTATATTATTGTAATTTTTTAGTTTTTCTTTTATTTTTATTTTTAATAGTATTATTATTAGTATCTTATCGTTAGTCGACTCCAGAAGTATCCCGATCCAGTCGTTACTCAGCCCGTGTCCCTCCAGGTAAGTGACCTTCCATTTCCTTAGCTTTGAGAGCTATTAATACTGTTTCTCTTCTCATTCTAGTTTTGTCAGCAGCCCATTTGAGTTTTTAGCTCGGCATTCTAACTTGTAAGGTCTGTGTTTATGTTTTGAGATGGATTCATTAAAGATGTGCATGGACGATTGGTGAGCGTTGACTTTTCTAGTGATCTTTCTCCCATCTTTCATACTCTTTTCCCATTTAAGACTCTTGTTCCAAACATTCAGTTAATTAACCAAGGTCCTAGTTATACCGCAATGGCAGAAGAATTTGCTCATCAACCACTTGGAAATCCTAACCCACCAAATCCAACCCACTTGAGTTTTTAGCTCAGCATTCTAACTTGTAAGGTCTGTGTTTATGTTTTGAGATGGATTCATTAAGGATGTGCATGGACGATTGGTGAGTGTTGACTTTTCTAGTGATCTTTCTCCTATCTTTCATACTCTTTCCTCATTTAAGACTCTTGTTCCAAACATTCAGTTAATTAACCAAGGTCCTAGTTATATTGCAATGGCAAAAGAATTTGCTCATCAACCACTTGGAAATCCCAACCCACCAAATCCAACCCACTTGAGTTTTTAGCTCGGCATTCTGACTTGTAAGATCTGTGTTTATGTTTTGAGATGGATTCATTAAGGATGTGCATGGACGATTGGTGAGCGTTGACTTTTCTAGTGATCTTTCTCCCATCTTTCATACTCTTTTCCCCATTTAAGACTCTTGTTCCAAACATTCAGTTAATTAACTAAGGTCCTAGTTATATCGCAATGGCAGAAGAATTTGCTCATCAACCACTTGGAAATCCCAACCCACCAAATCCAAATAATGTACTTGAAGGTGGGAGTGTACATAGTGATCCTCCCCATAGATCTTTTAGGGATTATCTAAATCTCACTAGGCAAGCGTCTACCTCTTGTATCCTTCTTCCCATGCATCATTTAGCAATGACTTTAAAGCCGAGAATGATCCAACTGATAAATTCATTCCATGGTTTGGATTCTAAAAAACAATATCAACACATAAAAGATTTCGAGGATGTATGTTATATGTTCTTCGATAATTCTTACCCAAGGGAAGTTATACTTTTGAAACTCTTCCCGTTTTCTCTCAAAGATCCATCTGAAGCATATGACTTCTTTGATTACTTAACAAATTTGGCTAGAGATTGGAACAAAACTGGAACCCAAAATCACGAGTCTAAGCCTAGGATAACATTTCAACTTAATCAAGTAGATGATCTGAATGCTAGAATAGCTGTACTTACCTGAAAGTTAGAAACCATATAGATAAGTAAGGGTAATGTTGTGAATAGTGAGTCTCCCAGGAAAGAGAGTTGTTTAATGTGTGGTACAATGGAACATGAAACTGGTGCATGTCTAATTATACCAAGTTTTAAGAAGGCCTTGCATGGCCAAGCCAATGCAGTTGGCCAATATCGGGGTACATATAGTGACCAACGAGTTGGGGGAAACCCTTTGTCGAACACCTATAACCTTGGATGACGAAATCACCCAAACTTTGGGTGGAGATATGAGGGTTCTTCGAATCCTCGAGCATTTCAAGGAGGGCTTCAAAACCCTCAACCTTTCTAATCCCAACCTGTTCAAGCTCAACAATCCATGCCTTTCCAACCCCAACCTAATACATATTAACCCCCTCATAGGAGACCTTTAGAAGAGAATGTTCATCAATTGACAAATGATATGAGAGGAGTCAATAATAGGGTGGATAGACATGATAAGTTGTTAGACCAACATACTAGGATGTTAGAGGACATAACAAAGCAAATTTCTAACTTGACACAAGCTTTGACTTAACAAGTGTCGGGGAGATTTCCATCTCAACTGCAACCAAATCCAAATCCTCTAAAGTAATTAAACATGACCGAAGCGAGGACTGATCCTCAATCCAGTCATGAACAAGTCCAATCCATCACAACCCTAAGGAGCTTGAAAATCATTTATAAACTCATTCCACCTAGAAAAGAAACTCTTAAGGTTAGTGATGAAGGTAATGGAGATGTGAGAGAACAAGAAAGAGAAAAAGATGAGAGTGAGAAAGAAAAAAATAAAGTTAAGCCAGTTTTAGAGCCAACTGGAGCATCTGAAGATGAGAATATTGATGTTGTGAAATATGCCCCATTTCTTCATAGATTAACCAAACAAAAACATGAGCTTCTGAATTCTAAAATTTATGAAGTGTTTAAGCAAGTCAAGGCTAACATTTCAATCTTAGATGCCATTAAGCAAATCCCCTCATACGCCAAGTTCTTAAATTACTTGTGTACAGTGAAAAGGAGGTTGCATGTAAAGGAAACTGCCATCATGAATGAGAGTCAAAGTGTGATTTTGCAATGTAAGTTCCCACCGAAGTATAAAGACCCCAACTATTAGAGTGATTCTAGCCATTCCATGGTTAGGGTTATTTTAGGACAGTGTTACATTCAAGGTGACTACCAAGGTCCAAATTTTTGGGTGCAAACCCTAAATTGTTTGTATCAAAACCACGATCTTAAGATGATTCTAATCATGCCATGGTTAGGGTTATTTTAGGAAATAGTGATATTCAATGTGATCATCATAGTCTATAATTCAAATCCTTATTGTTTTTCAAAATCACAACCCTAGAATGGTTCTAATCTTTTCATGGTTAGAATCGTTTTAGGAAAATGAGATATTCAAAAGATTTGAAAAGTCCATATTCAAATCCCTTTCCAAATTATTTGGCAGATCCACTCCCTAAAAACCCTTTTCAAAAATCTTCTTTTCAAAAACTGTCTTAAAAAACATGCTTTCCAAAAACTCTTTTTGAAAGATCCACTTTTCCAAAAACTCTTTGTCTTGGAGTCCAAGTTAAGTCCTAGAAACCATGATTAGGAAACTCTAGTTTCTTTATTAAAATCATAACTTGCTCTTTTGCATCAAATCATAGGTTTCCAAAACTATTTTCCACATCAAATCTTAGATTTCTAAAACCTCTTTTTCTACATTAAATCATAGGTTTCCAAAACTTCTTTTTTCACCAAATCATAGATGTTCAAATCCAAGATTTTCAAAACTCAACCTTTCCAATTCCATGTCAAGTCCAATTTTCCAATTTAGGAACTCAAATCAGACCCCCTTCAATTTTCGAAATAAAATAAAATCATCAATTTTTTAAAAATACAATTTAATCTTTAACTTTAGGAAATAGGAATCAAATCTTTCCTAATTCTAATCTTCCCTAAATTCAAACCTTTATAAATTCAAAACTTTCTAAAACTCAAAACTTTCCTAATTTCAAATCTTTCCTAAAAAGAAAACTTTTCTAATTTGAAAAATTTCCTATTTTAAAACTTTCCTAATTCGTAGATTTCCCAAACTTCCTAAATTCCTTTAAATCAAATATTCAAGTCAAATCTTTTTCAACTATTACAAGTCAAGTGTTTTTAAATCGAATCAAATCCTTTCCAAGTCTTTCTTAAATCCAACTTTTCCAATCCAAAACTTTTCTAAAACGGAACTTTCCTAAATTGAAACTTTCCTTAATCAAACTTCTCAAGTCTAAATCAAACCTTTCTAATTCAAGCATGTAAGCACCCTATTTTTGCCTGCTCGGCAATCTCTAGCCTGACTGGACCCAATTTTCAAATATCACAACACATGCAAGCCCTAGACAGGTCTTTCAAACTCCAATCCAATCAACTAGCAGCTTCTCGGGCCCGCAAGGTCCCACTGAAGCCATAAACTCCATCATACCCTTAGGCATTCTAGGCAGCTTTCCGAGACCAGGAGGTCTCGGGAACCAACGCCATCTAGTTAACTTCCCAAGATCGAGCGATCTCGAGGACCAACACCTTATAAAATTATAGACGGTTCACTTCTGGCGCCTGCTAGCCCGCCAATGTAGAATGTCCGTCATTGGTAGTTCTCCGAGACCAGTTGTTCTCGGAGACCAACACTACCATCACAGGTAGTTTTCTAAGACCAAGGCATTCTAAAAAACCAACACCACCCTATATGTAGCTCTCTGAGGCCGGGCGATCACAGGGACCAACACTGCACAGGTAGTTTTTTGAGACTAGGAGGTCTCGGGAACCAACACCTAGGTTAACACCGGCGACTACTAGCCTGACTTGGTGAAGAATGACCAAACTTGCCCCTTGGGCCTCCAAACACGTTTTAAGAAAGTTCAAAATCCCTCAAAATGGTAAGTCCACCCTTCCAAAGTATTACTAAGTAGTTAGGCATACTCCACATGCCTTTTTGTCCAATTTCAGTCTCATTCCGGTTAATTCCGGTCAAAATGATCGTTTTGCCCCTAAATGCCCAACACCGCACAAATCTTACCAAACAGTGAAAGACTCTGCTAGGATCACCCCTGAATGACCCAGCACACTTAACATGACACTCCAATCCATTCTGGACCATTTCCAACCAAACCCGGTCGAAATGACCATTTTGCCCCTAGCAACCTGAAAGTGCCCCGAAAACAACATCGATCCTAGAATTTTGAACAGAGGGTCTTATCATACACCCCTGTTTAACCTAAGGAGGACCTTACGACACTAAACACCCCCAACTAGATAAAAATTTCCTGGAGCGTCTTGTAGATGCTGCGTTAAAATTGCATTTTCTCCCGATTCCCTGGTAATTACGCACCGTCAAACGACTTGAGAAATATATAAACCGGAGAATTCTCAAAAGTTCAATCATTGGTCTTTCCATCGATACGACTCAATCGAATAGATCGCTACCCGAAGTCTAACATCGCGTAGCTTGAAAATCGCTACTTACAGTAATCGCTGGAGCGTTTCACAGACGCTCCGCCAAGATTGACTTTTTCTCCAATTCCCTGATTATAACGCACCGTCAAAAGACTTGAGAAATGCATAAATTAGGAAATTCCTGAAAGTATTTCCAAAGTACTTTCCATCGGTATGGTCCGATCGGAGAGATTGCTTCCCGAAGGCCTTGATCATGCAGCACAAAAACAGCTACTTTTGAACCCCCGCGGAGCGTATCACAGATGCTCCGCAGAGATGCGATTTTATGGACACTTCCTAAGACAATATCTCACACTTCCAAACACCATTCGTACTTTTTGAAAACACGAAAGTTCCCGAGAAACCCTAGTAGAACATCGTGAATGCAACCGATTCTTTCAAAACCTTTTCGGTTGGCTCAATTATCGAGGTAAAGTTTAAACGAACACTCCCGGTGACAGAGCATATGCTATATCCGCCCAAATTTTGATCAGATTGGCCAAATTTTGATTAACCATCAAAATTTAGCCAGTATAATGGGTGCCACGTGGCATTTTGGCAACGGAACAGTACTAGCGCATGTACTACATGTGCCAGGGCAAATTTTGCCCGGCTTCTTCCAGATTGCCTATAAATATAGGCCTCCCCCTTTGCATATTCCAAAATCGAAATTGATAGCGAAGTTCTGCAAAAACTGCTCCAGAATCTCAAAATCCTATATACATCTCACACCTCAAACACTTAAGCTAGATTCCACCTCCCCCTAACCCATACACTTCACCTACATAGCCTTCCATACCATAGAACACCTCCTTCCAGCCCCTCAAGCAGACTTAAAGCCATCCAAGCTTAAGTCAAAACATTCATAGAAGATTGCAAGGGTATTGAAGACAAAAGGTGATATTTCTTTTATATTTTTGTCTTCCCCCACTCCTCTCTTTTCCCTCCTAGCCTACTTAGATTATTCTCTATTTTAATTCCCATCTTCTACCCCCCTTTCTTGCATGCTTGAAGCAAGAGGGCTCTTAGTTCATGCCTAAAGGAAAGTTAGTGAGAGCCACCATGTAAGGGGATCTCTCACTAGCCTACTTTAAGATGGTATGACCTTGAAGCCCCTTAATTATGTGGTGTAGCCTAAAGCCTTGTATGAATTCATGACCCCCTTGCATATTGCTATTCTTGTTCATGTTTTGTGTACTTAGCTTTATTTTCGTGTTTATAATCATGTTTTTCAAAACCTACACTATTCTCATTTCTATGCCATTTTCAAGCTCAATATTCCCTTAAAAGTGGTTTAAGAATTGGCCCCTTGAAGTTTATAATGAGATTCTAAGAAATCATGCCTTGGGAAACCTCTCCATTAACCCCTAACTCACACTTTTGCATCTTTGCATTCTAACTTACATAAAAATGATTTTCAAACTCTTTGATTTCTAAGATTTCTATTCTCTCAAGTTTAGTGGTTGGAATGGCACATGGAACCCTTTCTTGAGTGGTCTCCCTTTTATATTGACCATAAGAGCCCTGAATTGTTAGAATGGTTCCCTTCTCTTTTCATTCTTGCATAAAAATGGTTTTCACACTCTCCAATTCCCAAGGTTTCTATTCTCTCAAGTTTAGTGGTTGGAATGACCCCATGGAACTTTCTCTTAAGTGGTCTCCCTTTTACATTGGCTGTAAGAACCCTAACTTCTTAAAAATGGCTTTCAAAAGTTCATTCTCTCCATCTTTGCATTAAAAATGGTTTTTCAAAAAGTTGACATCATTGTGTTGATTTTTAAAATCCCCACTCTTTTCAAGATAAAGGTTATAATGGTTCTAAGAAAACCTTCTTCGGAATGGTTTTAAGCACCAACCGTATAAGCCATATCTTTGGCTAGAGTCAAATTTTCATGGAAATGATCTTCAAAAGGGTTGTCTACTATAATCCTTAACATAATATGATTTGTTTTCCAAAACTCTTTTCAAGAATGCATAAAACCATTATCGCGCCTAGATTTTTCGCACTCGAGGAATACTCACACAAGTGGGAAAAACACTGTTCTCTTTCGTTAGAACTCACCCTCCTAGAAGAATGAGTGCAACTAGGTTTGAATTGAAAAATTGATTTGAATAAAGGGCTTTTGAAAAAGATTCGGAGTCTCCACCTAACTTGATTAAGGTGAGTTAGGTCACCTAAAAACTAAGAATAATCCGAAGACTACACTTAGGGTTTTTGAAAAAAAGGTTTTGAAAATATCTCCTCAATAAAGGGTTTTTAAGAAAACAGGTTGTTTGGCAACCTTTGGAAAACATTTAGCCTTTATTTGAAAAATAACGCCTTTTTGGTCTTTGAAAACAGTGATTCTAAGTTCGGAGGTTGGTTACGTGTAGGGAAGACGCACTAAGCCATCACCCTACCCCGCCCTTTCGGTACCTACATGTCAATCTACCCTAGATTCACCTATGAGAGTCTTTAACTAACTATAGACCAATCCTATCCACTTTGAAAAACAATGCTTGAAAAGAAACTAACATGATACATGATATGCAAGTGCAAGGAAAAAGAATTGAAAAA
This sequence comes from Euryodendron excelsum, assembly GCA_033060915.1. NCBI lineage: Eukaryota > Viridiplantae > Streptophyta > Magnoliopsida > Ericales > Pentaphylacaceae > Euryodendron > Euryodendron excelsum. The sequence goes on from CM065386.1 coordinate 13,916,635, forward strand.
TAGATTTGGGAAGAAATTGATTTGATTTGAAAATAGATTTGAAGAGATGGAATTGAAATTGGAAAGTTTGAAAATTGAAAATAGAAATTTGAAAACAGAAATTTTGAAATTAGAATTTTGAAAATAGATTGGAATTTGAGATTTGAAAAATGTGGAGACCGCACCCATGAGGGTGGAATTGAAAGTTTGAAAAGTGTTGTGATCGCACCTATGAAGGTTGCCTACGTATCCCTTTGGAGGAATCAGGTCAGTTGTAGTTCGGATAAGAGTCCGATTGAAAATGGAAGAGTTGATTTGAAGAAGGAGATTGAATTGGAAATTGAAAGTAGAAGATTGAGAGATTGAACTTTGAATGGAGGATTGAAAATTGGAATTTGGAATTTTGGAATTGAAAAGATTGAATTTTGATTTGAAAAGATCGAACTTGGAAGAGAGAGATTTAGACTTATTTTGAAAAGACGAAGGTTTAGGAAATCTAGACTTAGGAAAGAGAAGAGACTTAGGAAAGATTTGACTCGGCTTGGAAGATTTAGGAAATTAGGAAGAATTGGATTTAGGAAATATTCAAATTAGGAAAGTTCCAAATTAGGAAAGCTTTGAATTAGGAAAGTTTCATTTTTGGAAAGTTTCAAATTAAGAAAGTTTTGAATTTAGAAAAGTTTTAGGTTTAGGAAAGTTTTCACTTTAGGAAAGTTTTGAAATGGGAAAGTATTGAATTTAGAAATGTTTTGAATTAGGATAAGTTTAGTTTAGGAAAGACTTAGAATTTAGAAAGTTTCAAGTTAAGAAAGTTTTGAATTTGGAAAGCTTAGAATTTGGAAAGATTTGAAATTTGGAAAGTTGAAGATTTGGAGAGTTTTAGAGTTTGAGTTTTAGAAAATCTTGAAATTAGGAAAGGTTTGAAAAATTAGATTTGGAAAGTTGAGATTTGGAAAGGGGTAGAATTAGGAAAAAGTGGAGTTAGGAAGAATGTGGAAATTGAGTTTTAAAATTTAGGAAGGATTTTTATGTTCAAGTTTTGAAAACTTAGGATTTAGGAAAGGAGAAGCTTAGGAAGGATTCGAATTGGGAAAGAGTTGGATTGGGAAGGGATTGGATTTTGTTTCTAAAAGGGAAGGTTTGATTTTGTTTCAAAAAACGGAGAATAGGATCTAGTTTCCTAAACGGATAAATTAGATTTAGCTTCCTAAAGGGAAAATAGGACTTGGCAAGGATTTGGAAAGGGAGATTCTAGAAACCCTAGTTTTGAAAAATTATAGTTTTGACGTAGAAAAGAGGTTTTGGAAACATGTATAGTTTGGATGTGAAAACAAGAGATTTTGGAAACCTAGGTTTGGGGCAAAGTTTGAAAATTATGTTTTTGGAAAGAAAATTAGGGTTTCCTAATTGTGGGTTCTAGGGCTTGACTTGGGTTCTAAGGAAAGAGTTTTTGGAAAGTGCGTTTTTGGAAACAAAGATTTTGAAAGGAAATCCTAAAGAGGAGTTTCTAGAGGGAAGAATTTTTGGAAAGGATAGTTTTTGGAAAGAGATTTTTAAAGAAAAGGAGTTTTTGGAAAGTGTGTTTTTGGAAACGAAGGTTTTGGAAGGAGATCCTAGAGAGGAAGTTTCTAGAAGGAAGATTTTGGAAAGAGAGTTTTTTAGAAAGGTTTTTGGAGAGAGTTTTTAGGAAAGTGAATCTAGGGAGTGTTTTAGAAAGTGAATTTTGAGGAGAAAGAGTTTTTGGAAAGGAGTTGAAAAATGAAGCTTTGAAAAATAGATTTTGGAGGGAGTTTTTGAAAACAACTTTGAAGAGGAGAGTTTTAGGAAAGTATATTGAAAAAGATTTTTTAGGAAGAGATTTGAAAAGAAAGTTTTTGGAAGGTATGAAAACGTCTCACTTTCCTAAAGCGATTCTAACCATAAGAAGGCTAGAACCACTTTAAGAAAGTGGTTTTGAAAACAACAAGGGTTGAAAATATGGACCATGTTGGTCACTTTGAATGTAACACTTTCCTAAAGTAACCCTAGCCATGGAAAAGCTAGAATCACCCTAGGATTGTGATTTTCAAAACAAGTTTTTGGAAAAGAGGATTTTGATGCAATTTGAAAACAAGTTTGAAAATGATTTTGAAAACGAGTTCGAAAACGAATTTTGGAAGATGCAAGATCATGATATGCACAATGCAATTTTGGGGTCGTGAACATACAAGGTTAAGGCTTCACCACATAATCAAGGGGGCCAGACCCACGTGGTCTCTGGTTAGACTAGAAGAAAGCCCCCGACACGGTGACTCTCCAATAGCCCAATCCTACACATGGACCGGGAATCCCCTTGTTTCAAGCATGCAAAGAAAGGGGGGGAAAGAGATAGGGGATTAAAATAGAGAAAACCCAAGTGGGATAGGAGAGAGAAGAGAGAGGGGGGAAGTGCGAAAATTTAAATAGGGAGCCTACCGTATGTCTTGTTATTTTGCGCGCCTTGCTTTCTTCGGTCTTCGGTCTTCGTCTTGATCTTCACCTTCAGTCTTCAAGAGTTGTCTTCAAGCTTCAAACTTCTGATTACAACTCTTCAAGTCTTTGAAGGAGGGTTGAAGGTTAGTGTATGAGTGTATGGGGATGTATAGGAGTGTATAGGAGGCTAGGGTTTAGTGTATAGTGGCTAGGGTTTGGAAAACCTAGGGAGGCTAGGGTTTTGGAGGTGCTCGAGCTCTGTATATCGAATTATATGATTTTTAGGTTGAATTTGCGGATCCTTTTCACGTTGAATGAGGCTCTGTATTTATAGAGGTTGGACAACATTGGCGCCTGTTGTAGTGGCGCCAGGCCAAATTTTACATTGGCCCAGGCCATTTTTTGGCTTGTAGTGGTGCCAGCCATTTAGGAAATGTTTAAGGTCGGCAAGCAACGTATCTTTGACTAGATTTGGGTGCCTGTACTAGTGACTACCATGCAATTTTTAGCCTGGCTTCACTAGGAGTGGCTCCGGAAAGTCCGGAAATGATTTGAAGGAGCCGAGAATGACCCGGAAGCCCAGAAAGGAGCAGGAACACTTAAAATAGTGTCCTGGAGGTATTTGACTTGAAAAGTGAGGATAAAATGTGTCAGAAAGGTTGACCGGGCCTTTAGGGGCAAAACGGTCAATCGGACCGGGAAACTGCCGGGACAAACTCGGACTGTCCCGGAAGAAGACTTGGGATCTGAAAACATTATTCAGAATGTTCCCAGAGGTTGCCGGTTTGATTTCCAGAGCCGGCGTGGTCAGAAAAGGAGACCGGCCCACCAGGGGCAAAACGGTCATTTCGCATCGGGTTGGCCGGAACTGACTCGGAATGATCCAGAAAGGTAAAAGGAGGTTGAGAACACTATAAAAAGTAGTCTCAGGAGGTTACCAGTTTGATACCCAGGGCTGGTGTGGTCGAAAAAGGAGACCGGCCCACCAAGGGTAAAACGGTCATTTTGTACCGGGTTGGTCGGAACTGACTCGGAATGATCCGGAAAGATAAAGGAAGGTTGAGAGTACTATAAAAAGCAATCTCAGAGGGTTACCGGTTTGATACCCAGAGCCGGTGTGGTTCCCGGGGCACTCGGATGCCTAGGGGCAAAATGGTCATCTTGACTAGAAAGTCTCGGAAAAGGTCCAAAGGGCAGTTTGGTCATTTTTCACCGAAGTGGGCTAACAGACACTGGTGTTGACTTGGGTTTTGAGTGTTTCCGCCACTCTAACGGCGGTCGTCGTGACATAGGGGTTTGTTGCCAATTCCCTATATCGACCTATTTGTGAGTATTTCCGCTACTCTAACTGTTTTGTGAGTTGTTTCGCTACTCGGACAGTCTCGAGGAATAAACTGTCTCGAGAGAGGGATTGGAAAGGGGACTTATCGTCTCCGAAGAGACATGCCTGAATTGGAACCGTCTCAAGGAATAAACTATCTCGAGAGAGGGATTGGAAAGGGGTCTTACCGTCTTTGAAAAGACGTGCTTGGGTTGGAACCGTCTCGAGGAATAAACTGTCTCGAGAGTGGGATTAGAAAAGGGACTTATCGTCTCCGAAGAGACGCGCCTAGAGTGGAACCGTCTCAAGGAATAAACTGTCTTGAGAGTGGGATTGGAAAGGAAAGGACAATGCCCCTAAGGGCATTTTGGTCATTTTGCCTCTATTTGGGCCTGACAGGCCTGCGAAGCGATGGACAAAGGGGATTTGGACCTAGAGAATTGGTTTCGATAGGAATATGCCCACAATGACTTGAAAACAAGTCTGGACGGAGTGTAGACTGCTGAGCAGTCAAAAATGGGGTGCTTACAACTATCTTTCAAAACCATCTTCCAACCCAACCCTAGGTTAACTTGATCTTAGTTGTCCAGCCCTAGGTTAACTTGTCCCTAGTTATCCAACCTTAGGTAAACTTGACCCTAGTTGTCCAAGCCTAGGTTAACTTAACCCGAGTTAGTTAACCCTAGGTCACCTTAACCCTAGGTTAACTAAACCCAAGTTAGTTGACCCGAGGTCACCTTAACCCTAGGTTGACCAAACCCTAGTTGATTAAACCTAGGTTAACCTAACTCAAGTTAGTTAACCATAAGTCACCCCTAACCTTAGACTAACCCAATCTAGGTTAGTATACTTTAAGGTTCCAACTCATGGACCCTTTTTAAATGATCTTTCCATTTAAAACTATTCCCATAACCCATTCTTCCAAGATATCCTACACTCTTGAGATTTCAAAAACTAACTCCATAAGCTTTTCAAATGCTCCTACAGTCTATTTTAAAATTATTTTCAAGAACTCACAACCTAAAGGTGTCCCTAACCCTTTTATGGTTAGAGATCCCAAGGGAAGGTGATACATTGAGTACAACCTTCGAGGTTGTCTATATTGGGGTTTCAAAGCCCTAGGAGTTTTTAAAAACCACTTTCAAAAAGCTTTTTCAAAGACAAGTTCACAAGAGTGTTTCCAACCCCAAACTCTACATCCAAGATTTTCAAAACATTTTCAAAAATCTCTTGAGTTATCTCAAAGTATTTCCAAAACTCCCTTGAGTTGTTCCAAAAACATTTCAAAACATTTCAAAATCCCATTTCAAGAATTTCAAAGTTTTATTTCAAAAATACTCCAACATCCAATTCCAAATCAAAATTCTCAAGTCATTTTTTGAAAGACCACAAAGTGTCTTCAAATCATTCCAAAGACCTCAAAGCGTCTTCAAACATTCCAAAGGCTCTAATATGCCTACTTTCCATCGGGCTCTTGTCCGAACTATGAATGACCAGATTCTCGCCAAATGAGATACATAGGTAATCTAAAATGGTGCGGTCATAACTTCTACTTCAACCCCAATCCCTTTTGCAAAAGTTTCTATCAATTCAAAGTTTCTATCTCAAACCCCTTCGAAACTCCCATGTTCTCAAACTTCTTCCAAAACTTGCATCATGTATCATTCATCCGAAAAATGATGACTAAACCCCGTTTTCAAAATTCTAAAGTGGATATTAAGTGGATAATAGTAACTGGTTATTCTAGTGAGTGAATAAAGGGTGATTAGACATTTAGGTACCGAAAGGGCGGGGTAGGATGATGATCTTAGGATATCTTCCCTACACGTAACCAACTCCCAGACCATAGATTTTTATTTTCGAAAGACCAAAATAGAGTTATTTTTAAAAAGGGCTTAAATCTTTTCAAAGGTTGCCCAACAACCTATTTTCTTAAAAACCCTCTCTTGAAGAAGTTTTCAAAATCTTTTCCAAAAATTCTAAGTTTAATCTTCGGATTAATACTTAGTTTTAGGTAACCTAACTCACTTTAATCAAGTTAGGCGGCAATTCCTATTTTTCTAAAAAGCCCTTAATCAAACTAATTTCAAGTTTAAACCTAGTCGCACTCGTCCTTTTAGGATGATGAGTTCTAATGACAAAGTTCCATGTTTTTTTCGAGCCGAAAAGACTTGTTTAAAACTCGGGGCGCGACAAAGCACATACTTCAACCCGAGGTTACCTAAACCCTAGGAAGCTAAAGGCTAGTTTAACGCTAACCCTAAGTTAGGAGGTTTCAACTCTTTTCTAAACTAAGATGGTTAAAACTTCAATGCAAGTCAAAATGTTTTCAAATCTCAATCTTTTCAAATCAATTCGAAGTTCAATTTCAAATCTTCTATTCAAAGTTCAAATCAAGCCTTTTTCAAATCAAACCTTTTTCAAGTTAAACTTTTCAAAATCCTCAAAGAGATTATTTTTAATCGGACTCTTGTCTGAATTACGACTGACTTGATTTCCAACAAAGGGATATGTAGGCAACCCTCATGGGTGCGGTCACAACCTTTTTCAAATTTCTAATTTCATTATCTATTTCAAATTTTCAATTCCATAACTTATTTCAAGCTTCAAATCTTCTCTTCAAATTCCTTTTCAAAATCAAATCTTCTTTTCGAATCTATTTTCAAAATCAAAATTTTTTTCTTGCACTTACTTGTCGTGCATCATATCAAACCTCTTTTCAAAATTCTTTTCAAAGTGGATAATATTGGACAATGGATAATTGAAGATTCTAAATGAGTGAATTTAGGGTGAATAGACATGTAGGTATCGCAAGGCGGGATAATGTCATGATCTTAAGATATTTTTCCTATACGTAACCACCCTCCGAACATAAAATCACGGTTTTCAAAGATCAAAACAGAGTTACTTTAAAAAAGGGCTTAAATATTTTCAAAGGTTGTCAAACAACTTGTTTTCTAAAAAACCCTCTCTCTCGAAGAAGTTTTCAAAATCTTTTCAAAAAACCCTATATCTTCGGATTGCGCTTAGTTTTAGGTGACCTAACCCACCTTAATCGAGTTAGGTGGCGATTCCAAATCTTTTTCAAAAGCCCTTATTCAAAATCAATTTTTAATTTAAACCTAGTCACTCTCGTTCTTCTAGGAGGATGAGTTCTAACGAGAGAGTACCGTGTTTTTTCCACTTATGTGTATTTTCCTCGAGTGCAAAAAATCAAGGCGCGACAATTTCAAAATTCCTATTATCTTAGGATGACCATTCCTAGCCACATGTAATGTTGTAATCCATTGTAGGAATGGGCTGTTAAAGTTGTCATTTGGGAATATGACTGTCGAGATGAATATCTTTTCAGTTGGAAAACAACTAGGAGAGTATGAGGATATCAGAGAAGTAGACTGCATTGAGTCTATCGTGCAAGAGTACTTCGAGAGTGAATTTTTCTAGAATCCTATTAAAAAGCTCTTGTTTCGAGCAAGTCACATGACCAGTTAGATTATGACCATGTTAAGTCTAGGATACAATTCCTGAAAGGATAGAGCGAGAACAATGTATGCAAGTGGGTCATTGGACCCCATCATTTGAGCCTCTCATTCCTAATGTCATAAAGCCTGTCCCTTCTAAACAAAAAGCACCCACTCCAAAAAGAAAACCTTTACCATCTACATTGAAGTATGTATTCCTTAGTGAAGGTGAGTCTTATCTTGTTGTTATATCCTCTAACCTGTCTAAAGGCCAAGAGAAGAGCCTTGTGAAAGTACTAAAGAATCATAGAAAAGCCTTAGGTTAGACCATTGCAAACATTCACGGTATTAGTTTTCTTATATGCACACATCGCATATATCTTGAGGAATAGTCTAAACCGATGCGTCAAATGCAAAGGCGTTTAAATTCCAATACAAAAAAAGTTCTGAGAGGAGAAGTACTGAAGCTTCTCGATGCGAGTATCATATACCCCATCTCTGATTCAAAGTGGATTAGTCCAACCCAAGTTGTTCATAAGAAATCGGGAGTCACGGTAATTCAAAATGAGAAAAATGAACTAGTGCCCACTAGGATTCAAACTAGGTGGTGCATGTGTATTGACTATCATCGACTGAATGTTGTTACTAGAAAAAACCACTTCCTACTCCCATTCTTCGATCAAGTCTTAGAACGAGTGGCAGGACGGGCCTTTTACTATTTTCTAGATGGGGACAATCAAATTGAAATTGTCCTAGAAGATCAGGATGAAACGACTTTCACATGTCCTTTTGGTACTTATGCTTACAAAAGAATGTCATTTGGCTTGTGCAATTCACCGGCCACCTTTCAAAGGTGCATGATGAGTATCTTGAGTGATATAGTGGAGAAATTCTTGGAGGCTTTCATGGATGATTTTTCTGTGTACGGATATACCTATGAGAGTTGTTTGGAACACCTTGAGAAGGTGTTAGAAAGATGTAAGGAGAGTAACCTTGTGCTAAACTGAAAAAAGTGTCACTTCATGGTGATGCAAGGTATAATACTTGGGCACACCGTGTCTAGCAAGGGAATTGAGGTAGATAAAGTCAAAGTTGAACTGATCTAGAAACTACCTATTCCTAGAACTGTGAAAGACATTTGGTCTTTCCTTGGGCATGCTGGTTTCTACCGGCGATTCATTACAGGATTTAGTGTTATTTTTCATCCAATGTGCCATCTATTGTTAACAGACGTTTTATTTGAATTGACGTCTGAATGTCAAGAAGCTTTCGATAAGCTTAAAAAGCTGTTGACAACTGCACATATCGTTCGGTCACTTGATTGGTCATCACCTTTTGAGTTGATGTGTGATGCGAGTAATTATGTTGTACGAGCAGTTTTAGGGGCAGAGAGCGGACAAGTAACCCTGTGTTATCTATTATGCAAGCAAAACCTTGAATGAAGCTCAATTGAACTATACCACAACTGAAAAAGAACTTCTTGCTGTCATTTTTGCGTTAGATAAATTTTTGTCGTACTTGGTGGGGTCATTAGTCATCATATATATTGACCATTCTGCATTAAAGATGTTAACCAAGCCTGACGCAAAATCATGCCTCATCCATTGGATTCTTTTGTTACAAGAGTTCCATATTGAAATTCAAGACAAGAAATGGTAGAGAATGTAGTTGTTAATCATTTGTCACGGCTCCCTACTGATGGGGAAGCCAAAGATACTCTCCCTATCAATGAGTATTTTTTGGATGAGCATCTTTTTCAAATCTAAGCACTTAAGCAATAGTTCCATGGTTCGCTAATATAACAAACTTTTTGGCTACTGCCAAGATACCGTCACATTGGTTTTACTTAGATAAACGAAAATTCTTCAGAAATGTGAGGTATTTTTTCTGGGATGATCTGTACTTGTTCTAGTATTGTCTCGATCAGATAATTCGTCGATGTATCCCCAACAATGAGTTTTAATCTGTCATGGAGTTCTGCCACTCCTATGCTTATGGTGGACACTTTAATTCGAAAAAGATGATTGTAAAGATTTTGCAATCTAGCTTATATTGGTCCACCTTGTTTCATGATGTTCACACTTTTTGCACATCCTGTGATATGTCTCAACGACTAGGAAGTCTGACTAGAAGGCACATGATGCCCCTCAACCCCATTCTTGCTCTTGAGATACCTGATTGTTGGGATATTGATTTCATGAGACCGTTCCCTAGTTCATTTGGATTCCTTTACATTCTTGTGGCCATTAATTGTGTCTAAATGTGTGGAGGTTGTTACTTCTCGTACCAATGATCATCGCATTGTGTTCAAGTTCTTAAAGGAGAATACATTTTCTCGCTTTAGTATGTCTCGTGCTGTCATTAGTGATGGTTGTTGCGCCTCGATTTTTTACACCTGAGAAAATAAGTGGGAAAAACATAGTATTCTCTCATTAGAACTCATCCTCGTAGAAGAATGAGTGCGACTAGGTTTGATCTAGAAATCTATTTGAATAAAGGCTTTTAGAAAGATTTGGAGTCGCTACCTAACTTTGTTAAAGTGAGTTAAATCACCTAAAACTAAGTATAATCCGAAGATTAAACTAAGGGTTTTTGAAAAGGTTTTGGAAAACTTCGTCAAGAGAGATTTTTAAGAAAATAGGTTGTTTGGCAACCTTTGAAAAGATTTAAGTCCTTTTTTAAAATAACTCTGTTTTGGTCTTTAAAACCAGTGATTGGTTACATATAGAGAAGATGTATTAGGTTATTACCATATCCCACCCCTTTGGTACCTACACGTCTTATCACTCTAGGCTTACTCATTTAAAATCTTTGCTTATCCATTGTCCAATTGTATCTACCTTGAAATAAATTTTAGAAAAAGGTTTGATATGATGCATGACATGCAAGTGCATGAAAAAAACTGGATTTTAAAAACAAATTTGAAGAAAAGATTTGAAGTTTGAAAGAGGCACTGGGAGATGAAAACTTGAAAAAGGTTGTGAAAATTGGAAACTTAAAAAAAGGTTATGACCGTACCCATAAGGGTTGCTTACGTATCCCTTTGTTGGGAATCAAGTCAGTCGTAGTTCGGACTCGGGGTCCGATTGAAAATAGACACTTTGAGATTTTGTCTGATTGAGAAAAGACACTTTGGGATCTTTGAAAAATTTGACTTGAAAAGGGTCTAATTTGATATTTGACTGGAATATTAGAAATTGAACTTTGATTTGAAATTGAACTTGATGATTTGAAATTGACTTTGATTTGACTTTGAACTTTGAAGTAGAACTTGAAATTGATTTGGAAAGTTTGAATTGAGCTTTAAAATCATCTTTACTTGAATTGAGGTTTGAAAACTATCTTGGTTTAGAAGAGGGTTGAAGCTTCTTAACTTTAGGGTTATGGTTGAACTAGGGTTTGGCCTCCTAGGTTTATGCAACCTAGGGTTTAAACACTGTCATTGAAATAGGAATGTTTGATTTTAGAAAGCTTGATTTAGAAAATTTAGAATTAGGAAAGATAGGATTTAGGAAAGCTTTGAAAATGATTTGATTTGATATAGAAATACTTGACTTGGAAAGGTTGAAAAAGTTTTGGCTTGCTTTAGAAATATTTGACTTGGAAAGGATTAGAAAATATTTGACTTGAATATTTGATTTGAAAGAATTTAAAAAATTGAATTTTGGAAAGTTTTGAATTAGGAAAGTCTCATTTTAGAAAAGTTTCCATTTTAAGAAATATTCAATTTTAGGAACATTTTCACTTTAGGAAAAACTTTATTTTGGAAATAATTGATTTAAGAAAGGTTTAAACTTAGAAAGATTTGAATATTGAAAGATTTGAAAATTAGAAAATTAGAAAATGTTTGAAAGTTTGAAATTAGGAAATATTGAAATTAAATAACCTTAACCATGGAGTGGTTAGAATCATCTTAGGATTGTGGTTTTGATAAAACAATTTAGGGCTTGCACCCAAAATTTGGACCTTGATAATTATATTGAATATAATACTTTCCTAAAACAACCCTAACTATGGAATGACAAGAATTATCATAGGAGTGTGGTTTTGAAAACAAATTTGAAAATAACTTTATTGGATGCAAGTTTTGAAAACCATCTTTAATGCAAGTTTGAAAACAACTTTGAATACATGATATTGAATGCAATGATACAATAAAGTCGTGAACATATAAGGTTAAGTTTCACAACATAATCAAGGGGAGCAAACCCACACCGTCTTAGGTTGAACTTGAAGAAAGCTCCAAGCACGATGACCTTTAACAGTTCTTCCTAGGGATGAATTGGGAAATCTTTTGTTTCAAGCATACAAGAAGAGGAGGTAAAAGATGGGGATTAAAATAGAAGAAAACCTAAGTGTGTTAGGAGAGAGAAGAGAGAAGGGGATTACATAAAAGTAAATAAAAAACCAACCTTACACTCTTCTTGCTTTGATTGGTTTGTTTGATTCACTTGTTTTGAACTTTAAAAGTCTTGAAGATGCAACATTTGACCTTTAATAGATGCTAGGAGGTTTGTATTTGAGTGTATAGAATGTATAGAGGCTAGAGTTTATGTGTATGGGGGCTAGGATTTGTGGGGGCTTGAGAGGATTCAAGCTCTGTTTTCAGAGAGATAGAGTTTTTGGACTAAGTTTGCGGACTCAAAATACGTAGGGGGAGGGTCTGTATTTGTAGGCAAATTAAATAGAAACTAGCGCATGTTGTAGTGGCGCAAAAAAAAATAGAAAATATAAAAAAATATATATTATATATTGAAATAATATAATAATATGTAATATTTATATTTTTTATCATGGGTAGTGGCGCTAGTGCAATTTTATGCTTGGAGGCACTACGAGTGGCACCAGACCATTGTTTTGGGTCGGCGCCACTAGTCATTTGGAAAATTTTGAAAGCGGCAAGAAACATATCTTTGACTCTTGTGACGCAAGGCAGAAGATTGGGGGGCCTGTCCTAGTTTCTCTGTTATATGCTTCTGGGATGAAAGAAAAGTGTAAAGAAAGATAGTTTCATTATCTTAATTTCTATTTTCTTTTTCATCAAATGCTCCTAGTATAAAAATAATAGAAATAAAGTAAAAACATTTGTAAGATTTGAACAATTTTTTTATATTGCTAGTAGAATAGAATGTATCATAAATATATAGTTTTGTTTCTCTTGATCACATTATGTTAGCTCTTCTTGAGTATAACTCTTCTAGAGCTTAGCACGTTTGGAGCCTTCAATCAAATTTATAATGCCTGCTGTTGTTTTAACATTCATTTCAGCTAATGTTAAGTTTATGACGTATCAAAGAATTGTGTGCGGTCTAGCAATCTCTGCATATATCTTTCCCATTCATATTTGTAATAATTGAAGTATTGGTATAATCCATGCCTTCATATACAAAATATATATAATGTTTCATTGTCAAAATATTTTTATCATTGAAATTTATTAAATATTTAATCATCGTACTACAAATACGTGATCAATGAAACATTTTTTGTAATTTTTGGGAGGTTTATTTAACAAAGCTTTTTATATTTTATTTTACTCACATTATTCCATTTCTGGTGACATTTACCACCTTCAAGGTATCTTCATAATTACAAAGATTATTATATATTGCAATCACATCTGTGACAATGTCCATACCATCAAATAAAATTACATTCACTTCGGAGAATGATATAAAATTGGTCAAATGATTAGCTAATTATAATAGTCGATTTAGTGAGCTGCACCACGCTGGATTCATACCATTTACTCATTACTTCAGGGATTTATACATATTATACATTTGCATTCTTTTTAGAAAGATGATATAACGCTAATGAAAACATAGGAAAAAAATGGAAGACAAAACAAAAATAATATGAGACTCATAAATAGTACTATAAATAGTACGTATGAATAATAACTAATTTATTTAACTATTTATTCTTATCTTTTATTATATTTACATGATGTACCATTAGACTACAATATATTATTTCAGAATATTTTTTTAAATTAACACTATCGATATTGTTACTGTTAGAGCACGTTCGAGGCACAAAATGTAAATATATTTTTCTATTATATATTCATCAAGAAAATTTTATCCACATCATTTTTATTGTGGACTTATTTGAATAATAAAAATTATACTCATTTTGTTATTTAGAAATACTGTACTACCTCCTTGTAAACTATTACAACTTCAGGTGCACTAAATTATTGCCTTGTAACTTCTGGTGTATTCAACTATAATCTTACAACTTCAAGTGCATTTATTGATAATCTTGTAACTCCAAGTGCATTTAATCATAATAAGCTTTTGAAAAATTACGGTCTTATGGCATTTGTATTTTTGTTTATAAAAAATTTGATGACAATACTATGCTAAAAAATCGACAGCAACCATAATAAGCATAGTTAAACAATAGCAGTAATATAAATTAAAATAACAAAAATTAAAATAGTGGCAGGCTGCAAGCCGACCTTATAAAGTAATAATAATTAAATAAACAACGTATATACATTAATAAATATTCTACTGAAATTAATTGTATTTTGAAAATCCATTACTTTTGGATGGCCTTTGACATAAAAAAGTAAAGGAATACATTTAATAAAATGCAATTACAATAATATGATCTGACAATCATAAGTTAATGATCATGTAAAACCTCTACTAAACAAATTAATGTGAAGTGGGTATTATGATAAAAAGACAACAAACTCATAAAAAGAGAACCAACATAATTTTGAAAAGTACTGCACAACACACTATTCCTTCAATATGGTATATTATATAATTATTGTGCAATCACTATTTATTAATAGTAAAATCATTGTTCATAAATAGTAATTATACTATTCATCTTAATGTTTATTAATGATAAATAGTAAAAGTGCTGTTTATGAATGGTATTCATTAGTATACAATTCATCCGGTATATATATATACTAACACTCTTCTGATTGGATCTAGATTTTTGTCCGAATTTAAATTATCTATAACTTTCAATCTAGATATCAAAATATAGTCAAACCATATGTCTATGAAAAACTATTGAAATAAGGATTCTATATCTATAAATATCATAGGCCAAATATTCAATATCTATGAGAAATAAACCAACAAAGTTTTAGATTTAAAAATTTCTTTTTTTAGATCTACGTCCAACGGGAATGAGTTTTTTTTTTTTATGAAATTTCACCGAATGAAACATGTTGTTATAGGTTATAACATACTAAAAACACATGCTAATCGGAGATTGTTTGGCCAAACCACCATTAAAATTCAATCAAAGCTTCGTAAAAAAATAGTGTACGCAAGCAGGAAATCACCTTTTGTGGCTCTGATACTAAGGTTAGAAATATAATATGCAATGGAATTAAACTGACAATGAGCATATCTTAGATTTGGTGTAAATCCAAATGAAATTTTATGTGCTATCTCTACAAATCATTTGATGTGGTGAAAAACACAAAAAAAATAAATTTTACAAGCACTTCAAGCCTCGTGCTAATAATGTGTTATAAAACTAAAAGAATATGAAGCAGATAAAATAACTCAACACAAAGTATAGTGATTAGTTCTTCAAAAACTCTCAAATATTATTATATTAGTTCTTCTGAAACTATTAAGATTTGATCTTCTAGATCATCCAATGCTTCATTAAATTATAGAAGAAAAATGAATACAATCATATCTCTCATTATTAAGCTTTGCTCTCTCTCTCTCTCTCTCTCTCTTTTCTCTCCTCTCTTTCTTTTCTCTCTTCTTCTTCTTGTTTTTACCTTTTTCTATTTCTGAGCTCCTGAGCTTCTATATTTATAGGAGTTTAAAGTAGGTCGGCAATCAACTCGTGATCCGCAAGATTGATTGAGACGGCAACCTTGCCCGCACGTCATCCATTATATAACATGAATCAAATATTTGCCAAGCCATGATTATAAGCATAACTGACTTTATTAGCTGCAATTTGAAGGGAAAACAAATTATGACTTGAATACGATAGTAACATTAATTTGTAGCTATGGTTCTATAGGCAGCATGCTTGTTGTTCATACTATGGAAAAGATAATGCATACATGACCTCGCACTTGCATCTTATATACGTATCCTCATTAGTGTAGCACAGTAAAGTTGCACCGTATGTGACCGAGTAGAAAACTGATGGGTCCAAGCGAATCGTTTCCCAGGTAGCAAAGCCCTTAGCATACCTGAATTTTTCCGATGAAGTCTTGGAAGTAGTGTCATTTTGGTTTCTTTTAAGTGGCCTATCGTAGGTGTCTAAACATATAAACATCGCCAGAAGGAAGAGCAAGAATAATTTGGTGGATATTGTTATTGATTTTGGTGCAATGTCAGATTCCATGTACAGATCCATCAAAGCTCGAAATTGTGACATGGAAGTTTTTTTTTCCCTCGGCTTCACCAGCTTATTGCATTGAAGTGACTTGTAATTTCTGCGATACAGGATTCCTCAAAGCACACCCTTTGTCATTATTATCTTTATTATCAGTGCATACGATGATATTGCTCAATAATATACCAAAATTAACAAAATCATTTTATTTTGATGGGTGTTTTAGAATGTGTTTAGATTAAGAATTTAGTGAAGAAAAAAAAAAAGACGAGCAAAAAGAAAATATTCTTTTCATTTGTTCTCTGTTCTCTCATTTTCTTTTCTTTATATTTCTTTTGATAAATTCGAATTCTAAAAACAGTATTAAAGTTTGGACCCATGCCTTTCTAAGGCATGCATGTAATGGGCAACTAATTGCCATCAACACACATGTCAGGCTGTCAAAGCAAATGAACTCAGTTCCAGGTCTAGCTAAATAAATCAAAATGTGACAACGTTAACCCATATGGTCATTTAATTTATTACAAACAAGTCTCTAATAATACAAGCGCAAGCACAAAAAGCTTCTCAATAGTGAAGGAAAATCAGATTCCAACCAATGATAGCATTGGAAGCCATCAGACGGCTCTCTATACTTAATTATAGAACCCATCAGCACCTTCTCTTGCAAGGAGGCCTTAATTATTAAGTGTTGACCTTATTTTTTATGTGGCAAAGTTTCCTCAATAATGTAGCATAGTAACATTGCACCGTACGAGAGAGTAGAAATTTGGTAAGGCCAAATTAATCGTTTCAAAGGTAGCAAATGTTAGGGTCCGCCCGCATGGGTGAACGGCTTTTTCTTTGTTGAAAATACAAGCACTGAAAGCGGACATAAAGAGAAGACAAAAAAAAGAAGGAAAGGAAGAAAAAAGTGATGATTTTGTCTTCCTTCAACTGCGTGAATGAACTGTGAGAGAGTTGTGATAAATATCCCTTCAGATAAAAGCTTTGGAGTATGCCTAAATGTTAGGGTGTCAAGCAGCAAGTCTAGCGAGCTCCGTTCCCGGTGTAGGGGTGCAAGTCAAAGGATGAGCCAAGGTGGCAGAAAAAGAATTGTTCCTCTGTGAGTCTTGAAAAGACTGTGAGGATGAGAGAACAAGAATAGTGAGGGTTTGTGGGAGAGAGAGTTTGTGCCATGTGACTCCTCTTATAATCCTCTCTGTTCTATTTGTTCATAATGAAATCTCTCTTTAGCTTATTTGGACATAGTCCTAAATTGATTGGGTAAATCACGATAAATCTTGTGTCTCTTTGATGTGTATATTTTTATGTGAATGCTTCCAAATTTTCGCGCGTACAGTGAATCTGGCGATCCTAATAACAACATTGTAGATCTCCACAAAAAAAAAAAAAAAAAACTAACAAGTGATATCAGAACTATGATCGCTCACAACAAGGTGTAAGCTTACTTAGCCATGTAATAAGTGCGGAGAGTCTGCATCAAAGCCTTGAGAAGAGATCCACAATTATTCTCGGTCTCGGCAAAAAGATTGAAATTTTTTGATGAAAGTACTGTTCGTGCACAAAAAGAGAACAAAAAAAAAAACGTTCCAATTGATGGTGTTGAAGCAATAAAACACAGTAGGACCATTATTATTGTAGGTGAAGGGGTGAGTGTGCAATGGACAAAAGTCTTTTCTCTCATCTTAAAGTGGTAGGGCCAAACCAAAACAGAAGAAGACAAAGAAAATGGTTGTACGTCAGTTTTGGTTTGGCTTCCTTTGGGCAATGATCCTATGTGATGCGATCCTTTGATGAAGGATTGTGACTGGCCAAAGAATTTATTCGACAAAAGTTGTCCGAAATTCTTTAAGGGAGGTGTTCCTAAGGTTTTCAGGTGCTGCGGAGTTATCGGTGGGTGCAGTTTTGATGTTTTCTGCACAGTT
This sequence comes from Euryodendron excelsum, assembly GCA_033060915.1. Lineage (NCBI taxonomy): Eukaryota > Viridiplantae > Streptophyta > Magnoliopsida > Ericales > Pentaphylacaceae > Euryodendron > Euryodendron excelsum. The sequence goes on from CM065386.1 coordinate 13,934,118, forward strand.
TTGGTTGGATTGGATAGATCAAGCGGAGATCAGGGGTGATCGGAAGCATCTGGGTCAATAAACGACGAAAGACCAGTCATTGATCAGACAACATGATCTTGGTTGGATGAATTGGCAACCTATATAGCCTGGCAGAGAATGTTGTGACAGATAGAGCCGCTGTTAAACATAAGAAAGTAGTATAAGTTAACGATGGTGAGGAAGAAGAGCAAGAGTTATTATAACGCACATGCAACAGGTGCAGGAATACATGGTTGAAAGGTACAGGTGTGTGGGCAGACCAATCGAGTGCGTTGAAATCTAATCAGAGAAGAGGGCAACAGTTGCTGAGTGTTCACATGGAAGCTCCAGGCAGGGGAAGGGAGACCATTGTATGAAAAGATGCGCACTTAGGACGAACGGGTCTCATTCGCTCTGGATTCAGTGAGTGGCAGCGATTGATCTCTCCCAGTTGAGCTCAAGTTGAAGGAGGGATAGAGCCACGAAGAGGCATCCTAGTTTAGGGGGTGCGGACACCGTGACAAATAGGTGTTGGCCATGCTAGGTGGGTGTGGCAGTTTGATGGACATTCCGGTGAGGAGGTGTTGACAAGCACTTTGTGAAGGGGTTGTTGGATTCTCAGTGAAGGTGTAGGCCGCAGATCCACCCATATGAGTGGAAGGGTGATTGTTAGGGTCCACCCACATGGGTGGACGCCTTTTTCTTTGTTGAAAATCCAAGCACTGAAAGCAGACATAAAGAGAAGACAGAAAGAAAAGAGAAAGGAAGAAAGGGAAGAACGAAGTGATGACTTTGTCTTCCTTCAACGGCGTGAATGAATAGTGAGAGAGGTGTGATAAATAACCCTTTAGGTAGAGGCTTTGGAGTACGCCTAAATGTGAGGGTGTCAAGGGGCAAGTCCAGAGAGCACTGCCCCCGGTGTAGGGGTGCAAGTCAAGGGATGAGCCAAGGTGCAGAAAGAGAGTTGTTCTTCTGTTAGTCTTGAAGAGACTGTGAGGATAAGAGAACGAGAATAGTGTGGGTTTGTGGGAGCGAAAGTTTGTGCCATGTAACTCCTCTTTTAATCCTCTGTCTTATTTGTTCATAGTGAAACCTCTCTTTAACTTGTGTGGACGTAGTCTTGGTTGGGTGAATCACGATAAATCTTGTATCTCATGTGTATTTTTGTGTGAGTGCTTTCAAGCTTCCACGCGTACAGTGGATCTGGCAATCCCAACAACAATGTTGTAGATCTCTGTTGAAAAAAAAAAAAAACCAACAACAAAGCCCTTAGAAAACCTTAATTTCCCGGTGCCGCCCACCACGGAGTATTCTCTAACACCGGCTGTTAGTACACTATGGCCTTGTAACTCCAAGGTGCTACCATAGTGTCACGAGCTGCACTTCAAGACCGGGCCCATGCCCTCATTTTTCAGTCTCGTGCCAACTCTATCATGTCTGTACATATTGTATAGAGTTTAGAAATGTAGGTTTGGTGTCAGATGCAGGCGTAGATTTTCCCTTGTCAAGGTATGCGGCATTCAAGTTTGTCGTGTCTTAGCCCTATTGAGGAGAGGTGTTGTAATTTTTTCGAAGGACTATAAAGTTAGTTTAGGGTCATGTATATATGTATGTGAAAGGATTTTGTCAAATTCCTTATATATATTTTTGTAGACCGATTATGACTCCTCAAAAGGTGAGTCCAAGTCCCTAGCTTGTCAGTTGTTAGTTATCAAAACTTCTCGCCTAATTGTAGTCTGGAATTACTTTGTACATGCAATAAAAGTGATCTTATTGCTTTCAAATTGTGTGCCATTTGCCTCAATTATTACTTTACTCGTTCTTAGCTTGTTGCTTCACAGTTGCTTACTTGTGCACCTTTGGATGTGTGTGTGTTTGCTTAACTTGTGAGGTGCCCCTTTGGCTGACTTGCTTGGTGTCGCCCAAGACAAGTGCCACACGGCCTAGTTCACTTGAAAAGTGTTGGTCCGTGACAGTTGGTATCAGAGCACAATGGTTGCTTGAAGGATTTGGGAACCATGCCTCTAAAGAAGTCAGCACAAAACTGCCTCGACGACATGGAGGTGGAAATAGAAAGGCTAAAATGTGAGATGGCGGAAAGCTTGGCCAGGCTTCGTGATCGCTTAAACCTAGTGGAAGTAAGCACAGCAGCTGAGACGTCATGGGCTAGTGTCACCATTAGCGGGCTTGCCGATGCGGAAGAGCTTTGGGATGAGGTGAAAGAGTTTAGAGGCAAGTTGGATAAGATCAACACCAAGCTAAGCTTGCTAATGCGGGCAGTCAGTAACTTGGCCCCTCACACCTCAATATTTAGCACGGCAAAGGTATGCGTTCCAAAGCCCAATGCCTACGGTGGAGCACAGGATGCCAAAGAGTTGGAGAACTATCTCTTTGACATGGATCAATATTTCAGGGCTATCAAGGTCAACTCGGAAGAGACTAAGGTCACCATGGCTGCCATATATTTGAGTGGTGATGCTAAACTATGGTGGTGCACGAAGCATGAAGAAATTCTACAAGACTGTTGCACCATTGACATGTGGGAAGACTTAAAGAGGGAATTGAAGGCCCAATTCTTCCTCCAGAACGTCGAGTACATCGCTCGGTGCAAGCTTAGAGATTTGAAGCATACGGGCACTGTGAAGGAATATGTTATACAATTCTCTGGGCTAATGTTAGACATCTGGGACATGTTGGAGAAGGATAAAATGTTCTATTTTTTGGAAGGGAAGCCTTGGGCGCTTGCCGAGCTCCAAAGGCAACGAGCGCAAGACTTGGCATCCACCCAGGCCGCGGCTGAGTGCCTAACTGACTACACCTCCAAAACGTTGTCCTCTTCCTCGAACAAGAAGAAAGATTCCTCGAGTGGGTCAAGTGGAGGTGGTGGAAAGTTTTTCAAGGCTAACAAGGGACAAAATGAGGGAGGCAATAAGGGATCTTCTTCCTCCAAGTTCCAACCAAAGTCCCGGGCGCCCAATATGGCATGAGACAAGCCCAAGTTTATTAAATGCTTCTTATGTAGCGGTCTCCATAGGGTCTCTGAGTGCCCCCATAAATAAGCCCTAAATGCCTTACAAGCTTCTTTGTCTAGTGGTGATGTGCAGGAACAGGATGAAGAAGAGTAAGCTGAAGGAGCCCCACGGATGGGTGCCATGCGCTTGCTTAATGCCTTGAAAAAGCAAACCGAGACAAAGAGAGCCTCGCCCAAAGGCCTAATGTTCGTGGATGTGCGCATTAATGGCAAGTTGACTAGGGCCATGATTGACACCGGCACCACTCACAACTTCGTGTCAGACACGGAGGCAGCATGCTTAGGCTTAAAGCTAGACAAGGACTCAAGCAAGACAAAGGCAGTGAACTCGGCGGCTGGGCCCATCCAAGGAGTAGCCAAATCGGTGCCAGTAAAGTTACAAAATTGGGAAGGGTATGCCAACTTCACCGTTGTTCCTATGGATGATTTTCAAGTGATTTTGGGCATGGAGTTTCTGTGGGACACCCAAGCCATTACAATGCCCTTTGCTAGCTCATTGTGCTTGATGGGGGAGGACCCTTGCCTTGTTCCCACCGTGGCACAATCCTCTAAAGACAAGTTTCTCTCGGCGATGCAACTTAAGAAGCGGGTGAAGCACGGTGAACCAACATTTGTGGCAGCTTTGTAGGTAAATGAGGAAATGGAATAAGGACCCGTGTCGGTAGCTATCAAAGGGTTCTACATGAATTTTTGGATGTAATGCCTAAAGCACTACCTCCACAGCGCTCGATGGATCATGAAATTGAGTTATTGCCAGGGGTATAGCCTCCTGCTCATGGGCCATATAGAATGGCCCTTCCTAAGCTCGCGAAACTAAAGAAATAGTTGGATGAATTGATTGAAGCAGGCTTTATTCGCCTCTCTAAAGCACCATTTGGAGCCCCTGTACTTTTTCAAAAGAAGCATTATGAGAGTCTGCGGTTGTGTGTGGACTATCGGGCTCTCAACAAGGTGACAGTGAAGAATAAGTATCTTATCCCACTCATCGCAGATCTCTTTGATCAATTGTGCAATGCCAACTTCTTCACCAAGCTTGATTTGCGATCAAACTATTATCAAGTGCGTATAACGGATGGGGATGAACCGAAGACCACTTGTGTGACTCGGTACGGGGCATTTGAGTTCTTGGTGATGCCATTTGGCTTAACAAATGCCCCAGCCACCTTTTGCACGTTGATGAACCATGTATTTCATGACTACTTGGACAAGTTTGTGGTGGTCTATCTAGATAACATAGTGGTGTACAGCTCTAGCCTCGAGAAGCACGTGGAGCACTTGAGGATGGTGTTCAAGAAGCCATGGGAGAATCACCTCTATGTCAAGGAAGAGAAGTGCTCTTTTGCATAGGAGCGCATAAAGTTTCTTGGGCACATCATGGAGAAGGGACATATTCAAATGGACATGGAGAAAGTGAAGGCAATTCAGGAATGGAAAGCCCCAACTAATGTGTCTGAGCTACGCTCTTTCTTAGGGCTAGCCAATTAGTACTAGTGGTTCGTTAAAGGGTATTCAAGAAGGGCCGCCCCCTTGACCGACTTGCTGAAGAAAGACAAAGCCTAGGATTAGTCAAGGGAATGCCAAGAACCTTTATAGACCTAAAGGAGGCCGTGATGAGTGATCCAGTCCTAGCTTTACCGGATGTGTTGAAGCCCTTTGAAGTGCAAACAGATGCTTCAGATTTTGCCTTTGGTGGAGTGCTACTTCAAGAGGGCCATCCAGTTGCTTATGAAAGTCGTAAGCTGAGGGATGCCGAGAAGAGATACACGGCCCAAGAGGAGCTGCTTGCAGTGGTGCATTGCCTTTGAGTGTGGAGGCACTACGTGTTGGGGTCCAAGTTTATGGTGAAGGCTGACAACGTGGCTGTTAGCCACTTCTTAACTTAGCCAAAATTAACCCCAAAACAGGCTTGACGGCAGGAACATCTTGTTGAGTTTGACTTCAATCTAGAGTACAAGGCGGGCAACACCAATCAGGTGGCAGATGCACTGAGTCGCAGGGCTGAGCTTGTTACTATCAAGTTGGTGGCGAACCTCACGACTAGTAAGGTTGCCACAAGCATGCGGGAACGAGTCAAGGAGAACTTGCCAAAAGATCCTATGGCCCAAACGAAAGACACACCAGTTCTGGGTTGAGAATGACTTGCTTATGGTAAAAGGGAATCAAGTTTATGTACCCAAAGCTGGTAACCTGCAAAGGGCGCTCCTACGGGAGTGTCATGACACCTTGTGGGTTAGCCACCCAGGGTGGCAGCAAACAATGGCACTGTTGAAACAGGGCTACTATTGGCCCCATATGAAAGATGATGTGATGGATTATACAAGGACTTGTCTCACTTGCCAGCAAGACAAAACAGAGCGAGCCAAGACAGCTGGGTTATTGGAACCATTTCCCACTCCTAGGAGGCCTTAGGAAAGTATTTCACTTGATTTCATTAGCAACTTGCTGAAGATGGGAGATCTGAGCTCTATTTTGGTGATAGTGGATAAGTTCTCCAAGTATGCCACATTCATCCTAGCACCAAAGCATTGCCTGACAGAGGAGATAGCTTGTTTATTTTTCAAACACATTGTCAAGTATTGGGGCATGCCCCAAAGCATTGTCAGTGACCGGGATTCCAGATTCACAGGGACCTTCTGGTCAGAACTCTTTAAGCTTCTCGATTCACAGCTTGCCATGTCATCTAGCTATCATCCACAAACTGATGGCTAGACGGAACGTTTCAACAGGCTACTTGAAAAGTATTTTCACCATTTTATTAATGCCAACCAAAGAAATTGGGTGCAATTACTTGATGTAGCTCAATTTTCTTTCAATTCTCAAAAAAGTTCTTCCACTAGCAAAAGCCTTTTTAAGATTGTTACAAGTCAGCAGCTACTGATGCCGACACAGTGGACAAGCCTTATACCGAAAAGTTTTTGAGAGCCTACAATTTCACCAAAGAATGGAAACAGGGGAATGAAATAGCAAGAGCTTACTTAAAAAAGGCTTCCAAGAGAATAAAGAAGTGGGCAGAACAGGGAAGAAGGCCACTCAAGTTCCAAGTCGGAGACCTAGTGCTAGTGAAGCTGACGCTTGAACAACTCAGATTCCTTCGCAACCTCGACAGATGGCAAGTGCGAAAGTACGAGGGACCTGTTTCAGTTGTAGCCAAGATTGGGATGGCATCTTATAAGGTCGAGCCTCTAGCCTAGATGAAAGTACACCTAGTATTCCACGTAATTTGTCTCAAGCCCTACCATGTAGATCAGGAAGATTCAACTCTCAACATCTCCACAAGAGCAGCCATCAATGCCAAGCCACCAGCGCTAGAACAAGTTGAAAAAATTCTCGCCGACAGAGTGGTCAAGGTAAGGCACCCACGCCTAGAGCACTTAGTGAAGTGGAAGGATCTTGGAGACGAGGAGATCAGCTGGGAGAAGGCGGAAGACTTGCAATCGTTCATGGACAAGCTCGAGAAGTACTTTGCTTCAAAGTCTACGAGGACGTTGACCGCATAAGTGGGGGAGAGTGTCACGAATTGCACTTCAAGGCCGGGCCCATGCCCTCATTTTTCAGTCTCGTGCCAACTCTATCATGTCTATACATATTGTATAGAGTCTTGAAATGTAGGTTTGGTGTCGGATACACACATAGATTTTCCCTTGTCACGGTGTGCGGCATCCAAGTTTGTCATGTCCTAGCCTTATCGAGGAGAGATGTTATAATTTTTTCGAAGGGCTAGAAAGGTCATGTATATATGTATGTGGAAGGGTTTTGCCAAATTCCTTGTATATATTTTTGTAGACCCATTATGACTCCTCAAAAGGAGGTCATGTTTTCTTGTATCAGTTTTAAAATGGCTTAAAAAGCATATATAGGGGAGGATAGTAAGGTGAGTCCAAGTCTCTAACTTGTCAGTTGTTAGCTATCAAAACTTCTCGCCTAATTGTAGTTTGGAATTGCTTTGTACATGCAATAAAAGTGATCTTATTGATTGCAAATTATGTGTCATTTGACTCGATTGTTACTTTACTCGTTCTTAGCTTGTTTATTCAAAGTTGCTTACTTAGGCACCTTTGGATGTGGGTATATTAGCTTAACTTGTGAGGTGTCCATTTGACTGACATGCTTGATGCCGCCCCAGACAAATGTTACACGGCCTAGTTTACTTAAAAAGTGTTGGTCTGTGATACATAGTAATCCTTATTAGTGAACGCAATAGAAAACATGACATGCATATTTAACCCATCCACTGAGGAGCTCACATATATGCCCTGGGCCCGCGCAATTGCCGGCAAGTTTTTGTCCGGCCCTTCTGTCATTGGATCGTCATTGGCGAAAATGGTTCCAAATCCGGTGTACGACCACACCTTGCCGGGGATGCCGGTGACTATGGCAGCCGTGGCATTGGGGCCTCCGTCCCGGTGATGGGTGTGGAGTGTCATTTTGGTTCTTTAAGTTTGGGAAAGAACGGTTCTGAACATATAAAGGGTGCTAGGAGGAGGCGGAAGAGGAGTAAGGACATTTTGGTGGGTGATGTTACTGATTTTGGTGCCATTTGGAGGTGATATAGCTAACTCAGGCAACCAATTAACCAAGCCAAGAATGAAGGATTTGATATACTTCTCATTGATCTATTGGTGTTAGGGCCTCTATTTATATTGTGATACCCACACACAGACAGACTCAGAGACAGAGGAGAGCACTTTCCCCTCACTTGGCGTTTATATTCATGGATTTAACAAGGAGGTGATACCAAAAAAAAAATGCAAGACCCTTTTTTTATTCCACTACTTATCCTTTTATGTTAAAAGATTGGAACCTCCAACAATTTGGTTTTGGAGTTTTTGTTTATTGCAGAATACTTTAATCAATTTAAGTGACCCAAACATGCAATTTGAGTAGCTTATTTGCTAGTTGGAATATACCCACTGGCGGACAAAGGTCGAGCGGGGCCAAGCCGCCCAAAGCTAACAAAATTTTGTTTACTTCCTATATTTTTTGTTGGTACCTACGACAAAAGGTAATTTATTGACCCTCAAAGGTTACGAAAACTTAGCTTAATTAATCCTTGCAAAATTTAAGAAACTTTACCTTAACCCTCCCAACAGAATCCTGGGTTGATCACTCCATATATCATTTGTTTTGCACCCAAAATTGAAAAAAAGGGAGAGAAAGGCATGGAGTGAGCATACGAAGGATCTTTACCACTAAATTAGATGTTTAGAAATAGAAAAAATGCTACTTTTTATAACAAAATTTTTTTTTAAAATTTCACCAGAATAATGTGACAATTACATTTTTGTAATTAAGAAATATGATGATAAATATTTTGTTTTGAAATAAAAAGTTCTCATTTTGTCATTCAATTACATCATTCTTGTAATAAATTCTCTACGAATTTTATATTGTATAGCATTATTCTAAATAATATGAACAAATAGCATTTGTTCGCCCCTAGACAAATGAGTAGTTTTCCAGTTGTGTACTCCAGTGAACTATTTTGACAGTTGCCTGTCCTTTTCTCTTTTTTGTTCTACAGTGCGGTCTGTTTTGTTTTCACTAAGTTTCGAACCCCAGTTCCAGAGCTAAATGAAATGAAACTTTATTCAAAGATAAAAAGAGCGAGAGAGTGGCATGTGAAAGGAAAAGAATATATATGATCTACCCTTTCTTAGAGAATAGAGATAATTCAAGCAACTTCACCATTTTTCACTAAAAATTATTTGTGCATACAATTTGTTTATGAAATTTTGTTCATTGATTAATGAGACAATAAAGTTTTCAGAGAAAATCGTAAAACTAGCTGAAAGCGGTCTTTTTTTCAAGTAAAAGTATATGATTATTCTCATCAATTCAGTAGTGACTTCTGGGGTTTTACTTAATCCCCCCCACCCCCCAAAAAAAATTCATTTGTTTGTCTCCTGCATTATATTCTATTAGCTTATCTCTTTGCTCTTTTTATTTATGAAAAATATGGAGAAATTAAAAACCTGTTTGGAACTCGTGCAAGGAATAGAGAAAAAATTGAATATAAAATGAAAGGAAGTGAGAGAGAAGAAAGTATAGGGAAAGTAGTTATTTTTCTTAGTTTGGTTTTTGCAAATAAAATGAAAAAAAAAAAAAAGAAGAAGAAGAAGAAAGAAAGTAACTTTTCCTTGTTTGAATATCAAAGAAATTAAAGAGAAAAGAAAATAGTTTGGTAACTGTTAAAAGGGAAAGAGGCAAGAAGTTAATAGAAAAGTGAGATGCAAAAGCATTTTTCTTTTTCTTTTTTTTTTTCTTCCTTCCCAAACTAAGAACCATAAAAAAAAAAAAAAAAAAGGAAAAAGTTTATTATCTTCCTTTCCTTTCCCTTTCTTTCCTCAAGTTCCAAACTGGCTATAAAGGGCAGCTTCCTGCCACCCATGCATGTTTTCAGTTCATCCAGTCGGTTGCACAGATAATCAGAAAAATCATATAAGGTGTACGTGAATAAAATCATAAATAACCAAATAGGTAATATGAAGTTTATGTTAACTAAACCTTGTGATTTTGCAACATGTATGCATCACTGCAAGCATAATAGACTACGTACGTAGTATGTGGTGATTCTATCGGACAGAGGGTATTGTCAAAGTAACTACTAAAATTTAGACAGATATATCAGTATTACGATAACAAGGTTGCGTTTTTATTGATTTCAAGGTTTAATTTAATGGACAACTCAAATATATTATACTATATGACAAATGACACAATAAGTACAAAAAAATGGCTTTCTTATTTGAGTAATACTAAAGCCAATTTTGTTTATCGGATACCATCATGGATAGGCACAAAATGATGAGGTATACATTATCCAGTGCATGTGAAATTATTCAAATACATTAGATAGATGTAAACAAAACTGGTGGCATTTTTCTTCTTATTAAATCCTATCTTGTCATTGTGATTATTGGAAGAGGCCTATCATGGACAATTATTCTTTTTGTAATATTAAAAAAAAAGTGGTGTAGACTCAAAAGTCGATATCCAATTTGGATCGTAATAGAGAATCTTTTCATGTTTTTGTTTTTCGCTATGCCTGAAGGAAAATTCATAAATTCAAGACTCAAGGTCCATCTGATATAATTTTTTTTTTACCTTTTCTCATTTTATTTTTTTAACTTGTAAGTCAAAAATTCAAAAGGTTTCAACTTTTTGTTTTTATAAGATTAGACAAGCAAAAAAATAAAAATAAAAAAGCTGAAAATTTTTTACTTGCTTGTAAGCCGGAACAACCGGCCCAAAAAAACTTAAAAAAGCCTAAACGGTCAGACAAGTGGGTAGAAGGCTCTTTCGAGTCCATCTGATGCTTGTTTCTTTCAAATTCTACATGCATGCACAACAAAGAGACTAGCTCTTATTTGTAGGTGGCTTTGTTACTCCCTATAACGTCAGATTTCTATAACCCAATAAATGCCTTTTGAGGTTAATTAACTGCGCAAGATTTCATTATATATATATATATATATATATGTGGGGCTCCTGATTTGGATGCTTGCCTGCAGCTATGGTGCATATTGGGTGCTTTAGGCTCATGCTTTTCTATAAGACATGCCTGTAATTAATTGGCAACCGACATCAAATAAACTCACTTTCAGTGTAGTACATAAATCATTTACTCCAAACAACCTCTAATAATTCAAGAACAAACACAATAAAAGGCTCGAAATAGTGATAGAAAGTCAGTCAGATTTCAGCCAATGATAGCGTTGGAAGCAGCCATGCTGAGACAGCTCTCTATACTTATTAATATACAACCCATCAACCCCTTCAGCTTATTTATTTAGTGGCAAAGTCTCCTATTACTGCACAACTGTAACGTTGCACCGTACCATAGCGTAGAAATTTGGTAAGTCCAAGTTAATCGTCTCAAAAGTAGCAAACCCCTTAGCAAACCTGAATTTTCCGGTGCCGCCCACCACGGAATTTTCTCTGACACCGGCAAATAGTGGACTACGACCTTGTAACTCCAAGGTGCTACCATAGTAATCCTTATTAGTGAACACAATGGAAAACATGACGTGCATATTTGACCCATCCACTGCGGAGCTCACATAGATGCCTTGGGCTCGGGCAATTACCGGTGAGTTCATATCTGGCCCTGCTGTCATGGGATCATCGTTGGCGAAAATGGTTCCAAATCCGGTGTAAGACCACGCCTTGCCGGGGATTCCGGTGACTATGACTGCTGTGGCGTTGGAGCCTCCTTCCCGGTGATGGATGTGCAGTGTCATTTTGGTTTCTTTAAGTTTGGGATCGTAGGCTTCGGAACATATAGACATTGCTAGGAGGAGTAGTAGGGAGAATTTGGTGGGTGCTGTTAGTGATTTTGGTGTCATTGGAAGGTGATATGGCTAACTCAGCTACCAATAGACTAAGCCAGGAATGTAGAATTTGGTAGTTCGGATTGATCTATTGGTGTTATGACCTCGATTTATAATTGAATACCCACATACACAGACAGAGGAAAGCATTTTCTCCTTTCACTTGGCCGTTTATATTTACGGATTTAACAAGAAGGCGATACCAAAAAAAAGCATTTTTTATTCTAGTATATCTTTTGGGAATGGCAAATTGGGTGAAGGTAAAACAAAAGTGCTCAAGACAAATTGAAAGCCTAAGATAAGAATACCAACCATATGCCACTGGAATACAAAGCATGTCGGTTAACTATGTTTCTATACCAAGAGGAAACAGATAATAGATGCTTGCACACAGTGACAGATCTGGGATTTGCATTGAGGGGTCAAGGTAAATTTTTTAAATTTTATAGAAATCAAAGTAAACTTTTTAAAAAGGGCTAATACTTATTATTATTTTTTTTTGTAAATACTGAAAAATCTACGGATGTCATGAAAAATTTTGAAAGTTTTAAAGGGCTGTGGCGTCAACCCGCCCGCCCCTTGGTCTGCCACTGGTTGCACATACAAACTCTTATTTTGTTGAGTTACCGCTGCGTTAAAATTTTTTTTTTTTTGTTTTGAACAGCAAAGGGGAAATTTTATAAAAAAGTGAGAACATGTACAGAAGATGGGATAGAATTCAGAACAACTAAGGAACCTTGGCAATGAATTCGCAGCATAGAGAGCTGGGAATGAAGAGTAGAAGATTGATGTGTTCAGATAAACCCTCTCAAAGATAGCTTGGCACTTAGCAAACTTGAACTTCCAATGTACCGGCAGGCTCCTTGATGCGTTGCAAATCATGTCCTCACCCAATGTGTTTCTGATGGATTGCAGTGGTTTTTAGTGACTTCTGATTTACCTGTTGATTAACTATGTGCAACATTTCTAGTAGCACGTAGAGTAATGAAACAAGGATTATTCTAAGGTTAAGGAAATTGTGTATTGTAACCCACATTAGTAAAAAGTAAATGCAAATGAAACTCATTCACTGTATTATGCCTTATAGATGTGAAAATAGATTGAAAAATTAGTTTTTGTATAGCATTTTCCATTGAGTATATCACTTCAGTCAAATCTTTGTCTTGAAAATGATTCGTTTCATTGTATTCAATCCATGTGAGAAGTTCCACGCCCTGATTATAGTTATGAATGACTTCATTAGCTGCAATTTGAAGGGAAAACAAATTACAACCGATTAAGATACTGACATTAATTTGAAGCTATGCCTCTACAGGCAGCTTGATTATTCATACTATGGAAATGATAATGCATACACCTTCCACTTCCATCTTATTGAATTTTATTTTGTGTCCATGTGTTGATCCCATGAACCCTAATTTGTTGCAAAGTATCCTCAATAGTGTAAAACAGTAACGTTGCACCGTATGAGCGAGTAGAAAATTGATGTGTCCAAGTAAATCGTCTCAAAGGTAGCAAAGCCCTTAGCAAACCTGAATTTTCCGGTGCCGCCCACCACGGAGTATTCTCTAACACTGGCAAGTTGAACACCACTGCCTTGTATCTCCAAGGTGCTGCCATTGTAGGCCTTATTAGTGAACAAAATGGAGAACATGACGTGCGTATTTGCCCCATCCAGTGAGGAGGTCACATAGATGCCCTGACCTCGTCCGATTTCAGGCGAGTTCCTATCAGGGCCTACTGTGATTTTATCGTCGGTGACGAAAATGGTTCCAAATGAGGTGAACGACCACACCTTGCCGGGGATGCCGGTGACTATGACAGCCGTGGCATTGGGGCCTCCCGCAAAGTCTTGGAAGTACAGTGTCATTTTGGTTTCTATAAGTGGCTGATCGTAGGCTTTTGACCATACCACCATTGCTACAAGGAAGAGTAAGAACAACTTGATGGATGCTGTTATTGATTTTGGTGCCATTGGGAGGTGATATGGCTAACACAGCAACCAATGGCTAAGCCAAGAATAGAGGATTTGGTACTTTTTTGTTGATCCATTGGTGTAATGGCCCCTATTTATAATTTGTGTGTGTGTGTGTGTGTGTGTGTGTGTGTGTGTGTGTGAGAGAGAGAGAGAGAGAGAGAGAGAGAGAGAGAGAGAGTTGACACAGAATTGCATTATCACTTCGCAGTGATAGGCAAGGGCCGGAGGCTATTAAATTCTGCGTCAATTATTGTTGTAGTCAATCCGTTTTGGGGTATCACAATCCCTATTCTAAGAGAATTTCGTTATTTCTTCTCTATTTTCATTCTTCCATTTTGTACGTCCTTTTTTTTCTGAGCCAAAAAAAGGACATTTTGTATGTCATTTCTTTTCTGTATATATTAATTATTTACTACAAACCAACCGCCGCTCTAAGCATTTTTCAGTTGGTTTGTCTTTCAGTATGAGTAAGTGAAAACTCATCTTTTTTACCCTATTTTTTGGCCAATAGTTAGGACGGGTGGGGGAAGAGGGTGAATGCTGAGGTTTGAACCTTGGACCTAATGAAGTGGTCACAAGTACTTCGACCACTAACGCTCACCCTTTTCTCCATTTTTTTAGGAGTAATTAAACTTTACCTTGAATCACTCTCAAATGTGTACTAGATTTGAGCTTCCCGCAAGGTTTACAGGTATCAATCGAAGTAAAATCCGGTAAACACCAGTATCGTTCTCCCGAGGGATCAAACAAAATGTAGGCAATACACAAGGACAAAACAACCAACCAAACGAGGTGAATTAACGAATTACACAAGGACAAAACAACCAACCAAAAGAGGTGAATTAACGAATTACTTAACAAATTGAAATTAAAAGTAAGATCGAAAATGCTTGTATGGTGAGAGGTTGTAGATTACTAAACTAAACTAATTACACTAAAAATTATAAACAATTATGACTAGATTTGAAAACAATTAATGAAAGACTTGGATGCAATTGCTTCAATCTATCAATTCTCTACAAGGTCTTCAATGGATATTTATTTAACTCAAGTCAAGGTTCACTCCATGGATCCTTGACTCGGAGGATTTCGACCATAAAAGCTTAAATTCAAGTTCAATTGAGTGTAGATTGTTGTTTTATTATAGGAATCTTAGAGACAAACCATCAATTGTGCAATTCCTATACTAATTAGAAGATTGTGCATAGCAATTTCCAACTTAGATTATGAATCTAAGTGTTTTATGGGTCTACAACTCAATTGAAACAAAATTAAAGAAAACATAGGATAAATCATTGAAATTTATATACCTCCATTGAAGCCCTTGAAGATCATTGGTAGATCTCCACAATTACATTCAAGAGATACTTAGCTATTTGATTCCATAGAAGAAAGTATGAAGAATTGAAGATTTCTCATTGATTAATGAAGAAAAATAGTGTTTGATAACAAAGAAAGTGAAAGAAAATATAAAACAAATCCACTTTTTCTCTCTACAGTACGTTCTAACAGAAAATCTAGTCTATAATTAAAGATAGACACAAATTCGTGTCATTTTTTGAAGATATAGCCTTAAAACTCGCACAGAATTTGCCGATACTTTATGTACGGTACTATTCAAAATTCGTGTCATTTTTCAAAACTTGCTGTTAAGGTGACGTTAAATCGAGCTTTCTGAAGTTTGGATTTCTACTGCAAGCGTACGTACGGTTTCTCCTACCGTACATACGATCGATGCAATTTTTGCTCTTTTTGCTTCAAATTTGCCCTTTCTCCACTTGAAACCTGCAAAATACCCATAAACACTTATTAAAATAATTATTATACTAAAATGAGAAATATATACACCCTAATTGGATTAACAATAGCTATTTAGGAACTTAAGATTACAATTTTTGGAGTGTAATCATACCTCTTTGTGGTTTGAACGAAAATCAGTTGATTTCTTGTGGTTCGAAAGTGAACACATAACCCTTTTACAGTTTGAACTTATCTACAAAGTTGATAAAAATTATTAGAGGTAACGGCAATTCTATCACAAGAGTATTTTTGTCATTTTATTTTTATAAAATGAAACATAAAAAAAACGAAGATAATTTTACTCTTTTATGTCAAAATAAATGATTATTTTTCGTAGAATATTTTTGTCATTTCACCAAATATGTCATGAGTTCATATCCACTTCGCATTGGTGTTTCCGTTTTTTCATTTCTCTAGTTTGTCACTCCCATAAAAGAAATAGTTAGTGATTAAAGTGATTAGTAGTTTTGAATGGCTGTGAAGTATTATCTTCCATCTCAAATGAGAAAATAGTTAGAAGTGATTAATTGGTCTTCATAGAGGCAGAACCAGAAATTTTGCTTTGGCTGGCCAAAGTAAAAGTAAGTGCACTAAGAAAAAAATTTTGAGTCGGCGTTTTGGTACGTTACTACTTGAAGATAATTTCTTACATAAGCATTATAAAAAAATATTTAATACATTGTAGGAACATTTTAGAAAAAGTATGTGATATAGTTGGCCAATCATCCCAATATACATTGTAGGATGCTCACGAAATAGAGCGATACTCCTGTTTGGTTAGACTTTTTTTAAAGCTTTTTTAGTTTTTTTTTTTTACTTATGAGTAAAAAAGTCAAGATTTTGAAGCTTTTTTGCCTTTTTTTTTTTAATTTTCTGCTTATCCTATTTTATTAAAGGCAAAAAAAAACTGAAAATTCTAGTTCTTTTTGCTTTTAAATAAAAAAATATATATATATATAAAAACTTGAAAAAATGTGTATCAAATGGGATGTCTAGATTTCAAGATTATGGGGGCCATGACCCCGACATTGTCTACACTTGCATAGTTCCACCCCTAAGACTTAAATGGCTATAAAGTATGATCCATTATTTCAAATAAGTAATTTCAATATGAGTGTTATCCTCAATCGCGGTTATGAGTCACTCTCCACCTGACGTGTGACACATTAAGTAGGCCTCACCATCAAATATGGAACTCACTTAACGTGTCACACATTAGGTGGTAACTGACCCACAATCGCGACTATGAGTAGCATTTCACTTTCATGATAATGTGAGACCCTTGGGCAAAAACTTCAAAAAAGAAAATTTTGACAAATTATTTGACAAATTAAAGAAGTACTAACCTTGTACAGAAAATTTATAAAAATTCTAAGCAGAGTTATTGATGCTGGAAGGATATTCTGCCTGTCTTTAAAAAAGCATGATCATATATTCTTGCAGATAGATTATGTACCTTGCTATGTTTTATATCTCAGATTGTCTACCGTAGACTATGACTTTGAAAAATTTTATGTATATATGTCTACATACACAGATATATATACATATAGCAACAGAGTGGATTCTCTCAGGCCTTCCCTTCCCTTCCTTTCCCTTTCCTTTATCTTCTCTTCTCTCACTCAACAAATAAAACAACACATTACTATAAATGCTACTACAATGGTGGCCAAGACTTGCCATAAATGTAATGTAGTTGCTGGTAGCTAGCCTAAAATGTCTACTAGTGTTGCCATGAATGTCTCCTGTGGCTTAAATTATAGTTAGTCAAGAACGTAAATTCATTCTTTAAAAAGAACTTGCCATAAATGTTTTCCTTTCACAATGTCCAATTTTGCAGCTTCAAATTATAATTAGTCAACAAATGTAAATTCATTCTTTAAAAAAATAATTTTTCATAAATGTTTTCCTTTCAAAATATTCAATTTTGCGTCTTCAAATTAATTAGTCAACAGACATAAAGCCAATGTTTGAAAAAGACATAAAAACAATGTTTAAATTTTTGTTTCTTTAATATCACTGTCTTGAAAATTTTGTTTTCTTTAAAACAAGTATCGAATATGTAAACTTGAAATGTCTCAATTTTAAAAGTAATTTGAAAATATAAATATGCACACATACATATGTGTATTGGAAGAGGGATGAATGTTACCTTCCAATTCATTTTTCTTTTTTTTAAAAAGACGATGAATGCTTGTGAACACTTCTAACTTTAAGTACCATTAAATACTATTGAGACACATACACTATTCAATTTGAAAAATGCTATTCTTTGAAAAAAATTTGTACAGAAAATTCCACTAGAATAATGTGATACTGGTATTATTAAAATCAAGAGTCATCATGATGAATGTTTTATTTTAAAGTGAATAGTTGTTATCCAACCACATTATTCTAGTGATAAATTCTAAATGAATTTTTATGTTAGTATAAATTACCAAAATTAGTGAAGGCATCCCACTTCCTCTTGCTTTTGTGCAAAATTGTTCGAAAATCATTAAAAAAATAATTTTTAAAAAACAATTTGACAGCTTATCACCTATCGATGGCAATGAATTAGGAAAAAGTAGAGGTCCGACCGAATCCACCCCGTTTGAAATAGGAATGGAGGATACAAAATGACTATAAAGACGAGAATGAAGGTCAAAATGAAAATGCAAAAGGGGAGAGAGGTGGGAATGAACTAAGTTCTTCTCTAGCCATGCTTATCCCGGCTTCCTCCGCTTTTAGTATTTTTTTATTTTTTTTTATATAGGCCGCTTTAAACTTTTGTGGGAGGAGAAAAAAAAAAAAGGCCTATTTGCAATTTGTCCTATGTTTGCCTTTGGTTACCATCATTAGGTTTTCTGTTAATTGGCGTCTAATTTATGTTTAATAGTTTTTTAATATTATTTGTTGAATGTGCTTTTAATTTGTTATTTGAAGCTTATTTCTTTTGACAATAAAATAACATAATTTTAATGTATATACAACCCAAAATGTTTGAATGTTAATTTTATCTTATTACCAAGTGGAGACCAATTCCTGATACCTTAGTTCTTTTTTTGTTTCTGCTTTCTTTTCTTACTTTGTGTTATTTGTTTTCTTTGTACTAAAAAAAAAAAATTTTGAGCTTGGACTTAAGCTTGGGTCTGGACTGGGACGGAGGCAGGAGTGAGGGTGGAAGCAGGGATCGAGACAAGCTTGTACTCATGGAGGCGGAGATGGAGACAAAATTATACTCGTAAAGACAGTAATAAATATCCAAATTAATCGCTATACAGAGATTAAAATCTTAACCTCTTGCCGTCTGGATTCATTGTCATCCCTAGTATTACCCAAAAAAAAAAAATATTGCTAATGCGACTATAATGGCAAGCTGAAATATGTATTCTGTTACATCACAATCTGACTTTAGGGTTTAAATATGACACAGTTTTTAACAAACTCTGACAAGACTAGACCATTGAGCCGTTACAACAAGGTTCAGGACCATTAGATGTAGGTTACCCAATACTAGGCCTATGCCGGTGACGTAGGGATGGGTGTTGCTACTTGATCCTTCACTTTGCGGCGAGGATGGCCAAGGCAGTCGTGCTGTGCTGTTGGCCTCCTTTTTTGGTTTTATTATTCAGAGCAAATTACATTCACCTCTTAGACTTTAAATTATTATAATTTATTTTTTAAAATTTTAAAAATTATATATATATTTTTTTAAGATTTGAGATGAGTTACATTTTATTTAAATATTAAATTTTTTAACAAAATATATGTGATGTCAGAAAAAAAAGTAAATTTATTACTTAAATTATTCCAAATGTGCATAAAATAACATAAATAGGATTTTTTTTTCTGAAATTAATTTGTGTGTTAATTTTTTAAATCTTTGTTTTTTTGCTTATAATTTCTCCCACATGTGTGTTAATTTTTTTATAGTATGTAGGATCTAAAAACTTTGATACAATTGATTTTCTTAAGTTAAACCGTTCTATTTTTAATATGAGTTAACTAACGTTATTGTTTTTTATATTACTTTTTGTAGGGCATTTTTCTCATATTGACTAAAATTTTTTTTTATAAAAATTTATAGAATCTATATAGGGTTTTAATTATAGCATATAAAGTTTTAGAAAAAATATGAGACTTATAATTTATTTATTGATTAAAATGGTATTTTATACAGATGTGACATTTAATTTGTACTTAGAATCTTATACTGGTAATGCATCTTTTTTTTTATTAGAAAAAGGCTCAAAATTAACACACTAATTAATTTCATAAGAAAAAAACCTATTTATGTCATTTCATGCACATTAGGGACAATTTAGGTAATGAACCTTTTTTTTTTTTTTTGCTGATATCACATATATTCTGTTAAAAGATTTAATATCTGAAAAAAAATATAACTCACCTCAAATCTCAAAGGATGAGAATGTAATTTTTAAAACTTCAAAGGGTGAGTTGTAATAATCTGTAACCTCAAGGTTGGTGGATGTAATTTATCCTATTATTTATGACTACAATAATATAAAAGAAAGGGAGAAAGCTGGCTTTACAGTGCACTATGCCAAACTTTATTTCATACTTCCAAGATACATGTGTCCGATCTATAGAAAGCTTATCAATTAGTGTAATTACTCCCGTGCAATGCACAGGGATTAAGTATTATTCAAAATTTACTATTTACGCACCATTTTTTTTTCATAGAAGGATGGATAAGAAATATTTAGAAAAGTAATTGTATATATATGTTGTAAGTAATTGATTTAAAATTCAAAATGATTAAGTATATAATATTAATTTGTTTTATGAAAAAATAATGCTGTGAAAAATAAAAGAACTTGTAAAAACTTTGGTGAGTTAATGCAATAGAAAATAATAAATAATAAATAAATAAATTCAAAAAGTATAATAAAAAATAAATAATAAAAAATAAATAATAATAATAATAATAATATCTTTGCGAATTTAGGGACAATTGAATGCTTCCCTACCTTGACAAAGGAATTAAAAGGTGTATACCAACTGATCAGTAGTGACTTTGTATGACAAAGACTTATCTAATGCGTATGACTTCTTTGATTACATAGCAAATTTGGCTAGAAATTGGGCCACAACTGGGACTCAAACTCATGAGTCTCAGCCTAGGATAATCTTTCTACTTAATCAAATGGATGATCTAAATGCTAGAATAGCTGCAGTTACTTGAAAGTTAGAAGCCATAGAGATAAGTAAGAGCAATATTGTGAATAGTAAGTCTTCCAAGAAAGAGAGTTGTTTAATGTGTGGTACAATGGAACATGAAACTGCTGCATGTCTAATTATACTAGTTTTCAAGGAGGCCTTGCATGATCAAGCCAATGTGGTTGGCCAATATTAGGGTACATATAGTGACCTACAAGTTGGGAGAAACCTTTTCTCGAACACATATAACCCTGGATGGCAAAATACCTAAATTTTTGGGTGGTGAAACGAGCGTCCTTCAAATCCTCAAGCATTCCAAGGAGGGCCTCAAAACCCTCAACTATTCCAATGCCAACATGTTCAAGTTCAATAATTCATGCCTTTCTAACTCCAACCTAATACATATCAACCCCCTCATAAGAGACATTTAGAAGATAATGTTCATCAATTGACAAATGATATGAGAGGAGTCAATAATATGGTGAATAAACAAGACAAGGTGTTAGAATAACACACTAGGATGTTGGAGGACATAAGAAAGCAAATGTCTAACTTGACACAAGCTTTGAACCAATAAGTGTTGGGGAGATTTTCATCTTAACCACAACCAAATCCAAATCTTCCAAAGCAAGTAAACATGACCGAAGCCAGGTTTGATTCTTAATCCAATCATGAACAAGTCCAATCCATCACAACCCTAAGGAGCGAGAAAATCATTGATAAAACCATTTCACCTAGAAAAAAAACTCTTAAGGTCAATAATGAAGTGAATGGAGATGTAAGAGAACAAGAAAGAGAAAAAGATGAGAGTGAGAAAGAAAAAAAGAAACTTGAGCCAGTTTTAGAGCCAACTAGAGCATCTGAAGATGAGGCATTGATGTTGTGAAATATGCCCCGTTTCCTTATAGATTGACTGTAAGCACCCCATTTTTGACCGCTCGGCAGTCTACACTCCGTCCAGACTTGTTTTCAAGTCATTGTGGGCATATTCCTATCGAAACCAATTCTCTAGGCCCAAATCCCGTCTGTCCAGCGTTTCACGGGCCTGTCAGGCCCAAATAGAGGCAAAATATCCAAAATGCCCTTAGGGGCATTGTCCTTTCTTATTCCAATTCCAATCCCACTCTCGAGACAGTTTATTCCTCGAGACGGTTCCAATCCAGGCACGTCTCTTCGGAGACGGTAAGACCCCTTTCCAATCCCACTCTCGAGACAGTTTATTCCTCAAGACAGTTCCAATCCAGGCACGTCTCTTTGGAGACGATAAGTCCCCTTTCCAATCCCACTCTCGAGACAGTTTATTCATCGAGACGGTTCCAATCCAGGCACGTCTCTTCGGAGACGGTAAGACCCCTTTCCAATCCCACTCTCGAGACAGTTTATTCCTCGAGACGGTTCAAATCCAGGCACGTCTCTTCGGAAACAGTAAGACCCCTTTCCAATCCCTCTCTCAAGATAGTTTATTTCTCGAAACGGTTCAAATCCAGGCACGTCTCTTCGGAGACGATAAGTCCCCTTTCCAATCCCTCTCTCGAGACAGTTTATTCCTTGAGACGGTCCGAGTAGCGAAACTACTCACAAAACCGTTAGAGTAGCGAAAATACTCACAAATAGGTCGATATAAGGAATTGCCAACAAACCCCCGTGTCACGACGACCGTCGTTAGAGTGGCGGAAACACTTAAAACCCATGTCAACACTAGTATCTGTTAGCCCACTTCGGTGAAAAATGACCAAACTACCCTTTGGACCTTTCTCGAGACTTTCCGGTCAAAATGACCATTTTGCCCCTAGGCATCCGAATGCCCCGGGAACCACACCGGCTCTGGGTATCAAACCAGTAACCTTTTGAGATTACTGTTTATAGTATTCTCAACCTTCCTTTATCTTTCCGGATCATTCCGAGTTAGTTCCGGCCAACCCGGTGCGAAACGACCGTTTTGCCCCTGGTGGGCCGGTCTCCTTTTCCGACCACACCGGCTTTGCGTATCAAACCGGTAACCTTCCAAGAATGCTTCTTGTAGTATTCTCAGCCTTTCCTTATCTTTTTGGATCATTTCGAGTCAGTTCTGGCCAACCTGGTGCGAAATGACCGTTTTGCCCCTGGTAGGCCGGTTTCCTTTTCCGACCACGCCGGCTCTAGGAATCAAACCGGCAACCTCTGGGAACATTCTAAATAATTTTTTCCAAATCCCAAGTCTTCTTCCGGGACAGTTCGAGCCTGTCCCGGCAGATTCCCGGTCCGATTGACTGTTTTGCCCCCAAAGGCTTGGTCAACCTTTCTGACCCGTCTTATCCTCACTTTTCAAGTCAAATACCTCTAGGACACTATTTTAAGTGTTCCTGCTCCTATCCGGCCTTTCGGGTCATTCCTGGCTCCTTCAAATCATTCCCGGACTTTCCAGAGTCACTCCTAGTGAAGCCAGGCTAAAAATTGCATGGTAGTCACTAGTACAGGCGCCCAAATCTAGTCAAAGATACGTTGCTTGCCGACCTTAAATGTTTCCTAAGTGGCTGGCGCCATTAGTAGTGGCGCCAAGCCAAAAATTGGCCTGGCGCCACTCCTAGTGGCGCCAGTGTTGTCCAACCTCTATAAATACAAAGCCTCATTCAACGTGAAAAAGATCCACAAACTCAACCTAAAAATCATATAATTCGATATACAGAGCTCGAGCACCTCCTAAACCCTAGCCTCCTTAGGTTTTCCAAACCCTAGCTACCATACACTAAACCCTAGCTTCCTATACACTCATACACACTCCCACACACTCATACACTAGCCTTCAACCATCCTTTGAAGACTTGAAGACAACTCTTGAAGATTGAAGACGAAGATCAAGACGAAGACCGAAGACCGAAAAAAGCAAGGCGCGCAAAATAACAAGACATACGGTAGGCTCCCTATTTAAATTTCCGCACTTCCCCCCTCTCTCTTCTCTCTCCTAACCCACTTGGGTTTTCTCTATTTTAATCCCCCATCTTTTTCCCCTCTTTCTTTGCATGCTTGAAATAAGGGGATTCCCGGTCCATGTGTAGGATTGGGCTATTGGAGAGTCACCGTGTCAGGGGCTTTCTTCTAGTCTAACCAGAGACCACGTGGGTCCGACCCCCTTGATTATGTGGTGAAGCATTAACCTTGTATATTCACGACCCCAAAATTGCATTGTGCATATCATGATCTTGCATCTTCCAAAATTCGTTTTCGAACTTGTTTTCAAAATCGTTTTCAAACTTGTTTTCAAAATTGCATCAAAATCTCTTTTTCAAAAACTTGTTTTCAAAACCACAATTCTAGGGTGATTCTAGCCTTTCTATGGCTAGGTTTGCTTTAGGAAAGTGTTACATTAAAAGTGACCTTTTTGGTCTATATTTTCAAATCTTATTGTTTTCCAAAACCACTTTCCTAAAGTGGTTCTAGCCCTCTTATGGTTAGAATCGCTTTAGGAAAGTGAGATTTTTTCATACTTTCCAAAAAGCTCTCTTTTCAAAAATCCCTTCCTAAAAATCTCTTTTTCAACATACTTTCCTAAAACTCTCCTCTCCAAAATTGTTTTCACAAACTCCCTTCCAAAATCTATTTTTCAAAATTCTCTTTTTCAACTCTTTTCCAAAATCCTCTCCCCAAAATCCACTTTCTAAAAACGTTCCCCAAAAATCTTTCCAAAAACTCTCTCCAACAATCTCCTTTTCAAAAATCTTTCTAAAAACTCTCTTTCCAAAAATCTCCCTTCTAGAAACTCCCCTCTAGGATTTTTCTTTTAAAAATTTGTTTCCAAAAACACACTTTCCAAAAACTCCTTCTCTTTAAAAATCTCTTTCCAAAAGCTCTATTTTCGAATTTACTTTTCAAAAACTCTTCCCTCTAGAAACTCCTCCTTAGGATTCTCTTCTAGAAAACCTTCGTTTCTAAAAACACACCTTCCAAAAACTCTATCCTTAGAGCCCAAGTCAAGCCCTAGAACCCCCCATTAGGAAACCCTAATTTTCTTTCCAAAAACATGGTTTTCAAACCTTGCCCCAAACTTAGGTTTTCAAAATCTCTTGTTTTCACATCCAAACTATACATGTTTCCAATACCTCTTTTCTACGTTAAAATTCCACACTTTCAAGTCTAGGATTTCTAAAATTTTCCTTTTCAAGTCCTTGCCAAATCCTATCTTCCCTTTAGGAAACCAAATCCAATCCTCCGTTTTTGGAAACGAAATCAAACCCTCCCTTTTAGAAACAAAATCCAATCCTTTCCTAATCCAACTTTTTCTTAATTCAAATCCTTCCTAAACTTCCACTTTCCTAAACCCTAAGTTTCCAAAACTTGAACATAAAAATCTTTCCCAAATTTTAAAACTCAATTTCCACATCTTTCCTAATTCCACTTTTTTTCAAATCTCAACTTTCCAAATCCAAATTTTTAAATCTTTCCCAAACTCAAATCTTTCCTAATCTTAAGATTTTCTAAAACTCTAAAATTTTCTAAATCTTAAACTTTCCTTTTTCAAACCTTTCCAAATTCTAAACTTTCTTAAACTTCAAATCTTTCTAAATCTAAAATTTTCTAAACTCAAAACTTTCTTATTTTCAAAACTTCCTTGTTTTCTAAACTTTTCCACTTTCAAAACTTTCCTTTTTCAAAACATTCTAAAATTCAAAACTTTCTTAACTTGAAACTTTCTAAATTCTAAGTCTTTCCTAAACTAAATGTTTCCTAATTCAAAACATTTCTAAATTTAATACTTTCACATTTCAAAACTTTCCTAAAGTGAAAACTTTCCTAAACCTAACACTTTTCTAACTTCAAAACTTTCTTGATTTGAAACTTTCCAAAAATGAAACTTTCCTAAATCGGACATTTCCTAATTCGAACCTTTCCTAAATCCAATCTTTCTTAAAGTCTTGAGTCTTTCCTAAGTTTCATCTTTCTTAAGTCTAGGTTTCTTAAACCTTCATCTTTCTAAAACAAGTCCAAATCTATCTCTTCAAATCAAAGTCCAATCTTCTCAATTTCAATTTCCAATCTCCTCTTCTAATCTCAAATCAAATCCAATTTTCAATTCAACTTCTTTCTTCCAATCCAATCTCTCTCTCTCTTCAAATCAAACTCTTTTCAATCGGACTCCAATCCGAACTACGACTGACCTGATTCCCGCAAAGGGATACGTAGGCAACCTTCATAGGTGCGGTCACAATATTTTTCAAACTTTCAATTCCACCTTCATAGGTGCGGTTACAACACTTTT
Organism: Euryodendron excelsum; assembly: GCA_033060915.1. Classification (NCBI taxonomy): domain Eukaryota; kingdom Viridiplantae; phylum Streptophyta; class Magnoliopsida; order Ericales; family Pentaphylacaceae; genus Euryodendron; species Euryodendron excelsum. The sequence continues at coordinate 13,959,653 of CM065386.1, forward strand.
CAAACTTTCAATTCCACCCTCATGGGTGCGGTCTCCACATCTTTCAAATCTCAAATTCCAATCTATTTTCAAAATTCCAATTTCAAAATTCCTATTTTCAAATTTCTGTTTCCAAATTTTCAAAACTTTTCAATTTCAATTCCATCTCTTCAAATCCATTTTCAAGTCAAATCAATCTCTTTCCAAATCTATTTTTCAATTCTCTTTCCTTGCACTTGCATATCTTGCATCATGTTTTTTCTCAAACATTATTTTTCAAAGTGAATGGGATTGGCCAATAGTTAGTTGAAGACTCTCATAGGTGAATCTAGGGTAGATTGACATGTAGATACCGAAAGGGCGGGGTAGGGTGATGGCTTAGTGCGTCTTCCCTACACGTAACCAATCTCCGAACCTAGATCACTGATTTCAAAGACCAAAAGGAGTTATTTTTCAAAAAAGGGCTAAATGTTTTCCAAAGGTTGCCAAACAACCTATTTTCTTAAAAACCCTCTCTTGAGGAGATATTTTCAAAATCGTTTTCAAAAACCCTAGGTGTAGTCTTCGGATTATGCTTAGTTTTTAGGTAACCTAATTCACCTTAATCAAGTTAGGTGGCGACTTCGAATCTTTTTCAAAAGCCCTTTATTCAAACTTATTTTCAATTCAAACCTAGTCACACTCATTCTTTTAGGAGGGTGAGTTCTAACGAGAGAGTACAGTATTTTTTCCGCTTGTGTGAGTATTCCTCGAGTGTGAAAAATCTGGGCGCGATATTGACCAAACCAAAATATGAGCTTCTGAATTCTGAAATTTATGAAGTGTTTAAGCAAGTCAACGTCAACATTTCAATCTTAGATGCCACTAAGCAAATTTTCTCATATGCCAAGTTCTTAAATGATTTGTGTACTGTGAAAAGGAGGTTGCATGTCAAGAAAACTTCCTTCATGAATGAGAGCCAAAGTGCAATTTTGCAATGTAAGTTCCCACCAAAGTATAAGGACCCCAAATGTCCTACTATTTCATGTACAATAGGATAAAACAAGATAGATTAAGCCTATCTTAATCTAAGAGCAAGTATCAATCTACTTCCTTATTCAGTTTATCAACAACTCGGATTAGGTGAGTTGTGCCATATACGTGTTACCTCGCAACTAGCTGATAGCTCTATTAAGGTTCTTAGAAGTATTGTGGAGGATGTTCTCATTCAAATAGATAAGTTTTACTATCTAGTGGATTTCATTTGTTAGATACACAACCGGTTGACCATTCCCAAATTCCTAATATCTTAGAATGACCATTCCTAACCACATGTAATGTCGTAATCTATAGTAGGAACGGGTTGTTAAAGTTGTCATTTAGGAATATGACTGTCAAGATTAATATCTTTTTAGTTAGAAAACAACCAAGAGAGTATGAGAACATGAGAGAAGTAGACCGCATTGAGTTTATTGTGCAAGAGTACTTTGAGAGTAAATTTTTTGAGAATCCTATTAACTAGTTAGATTGTGTCAAGTCGAGGACACAATTCCTAGAAGGATAGAGCGAGAACAATGTATGCAAGTGGGACACTGGACCCCATTATTTGAGCCTCTCATTCCTAGTGTTATAAAGCTTGTCCCTTCTGAACAAAAAGCGCCCACTCCGAAAGGAAAAAATTTACCATCTATATTGAAGTATGTATTCCTTGGTGAAGGTGAGTCTTATCCTGTTGTTATATCCTCTAGCCTATTTGAAGGTTAAGAGAAGGGCCTTGTGAAAGTGCTAAAGAATCATAGAAAAGTCTTAGGTTGGACCATTGCAGGCCTTCACGGTATTAGTTCCCTTGTATGCACATATCTCATAAATCTCGAGGAAGAGTTTAAATTGGTGTGTCAAATGTAAAGGCATTTAAATCTCAATATGAAAGAAGTTGTGAGAAGAGAAGTACTGAAACTTCTCGATGCGAGTATCATATACTCCATCTCTAATTCAAAGTGGGTTAGTCCAATTCAAGTTATTCCTAAAAAATTTGGAGTCATATAATTCAAAATGAGAAAAATGAACTAGTGCCCACTAGGATTCAAACTGAGTAACACATGTGTATTGACTACCGTCAACTGAATGTTGTTACTAGAAAAGACTACTTTCCACTCCCATTCTTGGACCAAGTCTTAGAACGAGTGGTAAGACGGGCCTTTTACTATTTTCTAGAAGGGTACTCTAGGTATAATCAAATTGAAATTGCCCTAGAAGATTAGGATAAAATGACTTTCATATGTCCTTTTGGTACTTATGCTTACAAAAGAATATCCTTTGGCTTATGCAATGCATTGGCCACCTTTCAAAGGTGCATGATAAGTATCTTTAGTGTTATGGTGGAGAGATTCTTGGAGGTTTTCATGGATGATTTTTCTATGTACGAAGATACTTACAAGAGTTGTTTGGAACACATCGAGAAAGTATTAGAAAGATGTGAGGAGAGTAACCTTATCTTAAACTGGGAAAAGTGTCACTTCATGGTGACACAAGGTATAGTGCTCGGACACATTATATCTAGCAAGAGGATTGAGGTAGATAAAGCCAAGGTTGAACTGATTCAAAAACTACCTACCCCTAGAACTGTGAAAAACATTTGATCTTTCCTTGGGCATGCTGGTTTCTACCGGCAATTCATAGCAGGATTTAGTGTCATCTTTCGTCCAATGTGCCATCTATTGTCAAATGACGATTTATTTGAATGGACGTCTAAATGCCAAGAAGCTTTTGACAAGTTTAAAGAGCTGTTGACAACTGCATCTATCCTTCGGTCACCCGATTGGTCATCATTTTCGAGTTGATGTGTTATGCTAGTGATTATGTTGTAAGAGCAGTTTTGGGGCAGAGTGTGGACAAGAAACCTTATGTTATCTATTATGTAAGAAAAACCTTGAATGAAGCCCAATTGAACTATACCACAACTGAAAAGGAACTCCTTGTTATTGTTTTTGCATTAGATAAATCTTGGTCGTACTTGGTGGGGTCATTAGTCATCATATATACTGACCATTCTGCACTAAAATACCTAATAACCAAGCCTAATGCAAAACCACACCTCATCCGTTAGATTCTTTTGTTACAAGAGTTCCACATTGAAATTCGAGACAAGAAAGGGCTGGAGAATGTAGTTGCTGATCATTTGTCATAGCTCCCTACTGATGGGAAAGCCAAGGATACTTTCCTTATCAATGAGTATTTTCTGGATGAGCATCTTTTTCAAATCCAAGCACTTTCTTAAGCAACTACTCCATGGTTCGCTGATATAGCCAACGTTTTGGCTACTAGCAAGATACCGTCACATTGGTCTTACTTAGATAAATGAAAATTCTTCAGAAATGTAAGGTATTTCTTCTGGGATGATTCGTATTTGTTCAAGTACTGTCCTGATCAAATAATTCATCGGTGCATCCCTAACAATGAGTTTTGTCACTCCTATGCTTGTGGTGGGCACTTTAGTTCAAAAAAGACGATTGTAAAGATTCTGCAATCTGGCTTATATTGGCCCACCATGTTTCGTGATGTTCACACTTTTTGCACATCCTCTAATAGGTATCAACGACTAGGAAGTCTGACTAGAAGGCATATAATGCCTCTCAAGCCTATTCTTACTCTTAAGATATTTGATTGTTGGAGTATTGATTTCATGGGATCGTTCCTTAGTTCATTTGGATTCCTTTACATTCTTGTGGCCATTTACTATGTGTCTAAATAGGTGGAGGCCATTACTTCTCGTACTAATGATCACCGCGTTGTGGTCAAGTTCTTAAAGAAAAATATCTTTTCTCGCTTTGGTATGCTTCGTGCTATCATTAGTGATGGTTGTTGCGCCTTGATTTTTCGCACCTGAGAAAACAAGTGGAAAAAACACAATACTCTCTCGTTATAACTCATCCTCCTAGAATAATAAGTATGAGTAGTTTTGAACTAGAAATCGATTTGAATAAGAGCTTTTAGAAAGATTTGGAGTCACTACCTAACTTTGTTAAGGTGAGTTAGGTCACTTAAAAGTAAGTGCAATCCAAAGATCAAACTTAAGGTTTTTGAAAAGGTTTTGAAAAACTTTCTCAAAAGAGAGTTTTTAAGAAAGCAAGTTGTTTGACAACCTTCAGAAAGATTTAAGCCCTTTTTGAAAATAACTCCGTTTTGATATTTGAAAACAGTGATTCTAGGTTCGGAGGTTGGTTATGTATAAGAAAGATGAACTAGACCATTATCCTATTCCGCCCTTGTGGTACCTACATGTCTTATCACTCTAGGTTCAGTCATTTAGAATCTTTAATTATTTATTGTCTAATTATATCCACTTTGAAAAGAATATTGAAAAAATGTTTGATATGATGCATGACATGCAAGTGCATGAAAAGAACTTGATTTTGAAAATAGATTTGAAGAAAAGATTTGAAGTTTGAAAGAGGCCGTGGGAAATGAAAACTTGAAAAATGTTGTGAAAATTAGAAACTTAAGAAAAAGGTTATCACTGCACCCATAAGGGTTGCCTACTTATCCCTTTGTTGGGAATTAGGTCAGTCGTAGTTCGAACTCGGGGTCCAATTGAAAATAAACACTTTGAGGTTTTGTCTGATTGGAAAATACACTTTCGAGACTTTGAAAAATTTGACTTGAAAAGGGTTTAATTTGATCTTTAATTGGAAGATTGGAAATTGAACTTTGATTATAAATTAAACTTGATGATTTGAAATTGACCTTGATCTGACTTTGAACTTTGAAGTAGAACTTGGACTTGATTTGAAAAATTTGAATTGAGCTTTGAAATTAATTTCACTTGAATTGAAGTTTGAAAACTATCTTGGTTTAAAGGAGGGTTGAAGCTTCCTAACTTTATAGTTATGGTTGAACTAGGGTTTGGCCTTCTAAGGTTTATGCAACCTAAAGTTTTAACAATGTACTTGAAATAGGAAGGTTTTATTTTAGAAAGCTTGATTTAGAAAATTTAGAATTAGGAAAGATAGGATTTAGGAAGGCTTTAAAAACGGTTTGATTTGATTTAGAAACACTTGACTTGGAAAGGTTGAAAAAGTTTTGGTTTGCTTTAGAAATATTTGATTTAAAAGAATTTAGAAAGTTAAATTTTGGAAAGTTTCAAATTAGGAAAGTCCCATTTTAGGAAAGTTTCCGTTTGAAGAAAGATTCGATTTTAGGAAAGTTTCCACTTTAGGAAAAATTAATTTTGAAAATATTTGATTTAATTAAGGTTTAAACTTAGAAAGATTTGAACATTGAAAGATTTGAAATTTAGAAAGATTTAGAAGTTTGAAATTAAGAAAGATTTGAAATTAGAAAAGGTTTGAAAGTTTGAAATTAGGAAAGATTCAATTTCTATTTTCTAGAGTTGAAGATTGGATTTTGTTTCTAAAATAGATGATTTGATTTTATTTCCAAAATTAGAGGATTTGATTTTTTTTTCCTAAATTGAAATATTTGATTTAATTTCCTAAATTGAAAGATTTGATTTGGTGTGAAAATGAAAGGGTTGAGTTTTGAAAATCTTAGATTTGGAAATCTATGATTTTACGTCAAAAAAGAGTTTTTGGAAATCTATGATTTGAGGCAAAATAGGAAGTCATAATTTTAATAAATGAACTAAAGTTTCCTAATCATAGATTCTAGGGTTTTGATTTCGACTTCAAGAAAAGGAATTTTTGAAAAGTAGATACTTGAAAAGAGTTTTTAGGAAATAGATTTGCAAAATTATTTGAAAAGGGATTTGAATATAAACTTTTACATGTCTCTTGAATATCTCACTTTCCTAAAACAATTCTAACCACTAAAAAATTAGAACCATTCCAAGGTTGTGATTTTGACAACAACTAGGGTTTGAAATATGGACTATGATGATCACATTGAATGTAACACTTCCCTAAACAACCATAACCACAAAATGGTTAGAATTATCTTAGGATTGTAGTTTTGATAAAACAATTTAGGGATTGCACCCTGTCGCGCTTCGATTTTTTAATGTCTAAGGTCCTTTCGGCTTGGAGACAAAAAGCATGAAACTCTACCACTAGAAGTCATTCTCCTAGAAGGACGAGTGCGACTATGTTTGAATTGATTTGATTAAGGGCTTTTTAGAAAAATAGGAGTTGCCACCTAACTTGATTAGGGTGAGTTTGGACACCCAATACTAAGTGTTAATTCGAAGATTAAACTTACGGTTTTTGGAAAAGACTTTGAAAATTCCCTCGAGAGAAAGTTTTTAAGAAAATAGGTTGTTTGGAAACCTTTGGAAAGATTTAAGCCCTTTTAGAAAATAACTCCATTGTGGTCTTTTGAAAACAAAAATCTATAGTCCGGGGGTTGGTTACGTGTAGGGAAGATATCCTAGGATCATCACCCTACCCTGCCCTTTCGGTATCTACATGTCTAATCACCCTTTGTTCATTCACTAGAATAACCGGTTACCATTATCCACTTAATATCCACTTTTATAATTTTAGAAAACGAGGTTTGGCCATCACTTTTCAGATGAATAATGCATGATGCAAGATCTAGAAGAAGTTAGGGAAACATGGGAGTTTTGAAGGAGTTTGAGATGAAAACTTTGAATTGATTAAAGCTTTTGAAAAGGGGATCGGAATTGAAATAAAAGTTATTACCACACCATTTTAGGTTGCCTACGTATCTCATTTGACGAGAATCAGGTCGTTCATAGTTCGGGCAAAAGCCCAATGGAAAATAGGCACACTAGGGCCTTTGGAAAGTTTGAAGACTCTTTGAGGTCTTTGAAAAAGTTTTTGAAGATGCTTTGAGTTCTTTGGAAAGAGAGAACTTGAGAGTTTTGATTTGCAATTGGATGTTGGAGTGTTTTTGAAATAGAACTTTGAAGACTTTTGAAAGTGCTCTTAAAATGGGATTTTGAAGTATTTTGAAGTGTTTTTGGAACAACTCAAGAGAGTTTTAGAGGTGCTTTGAAATAACTCAAGAGAGTTCTGATGTCTTGTTTTGAAAACCTTTGGGGTAGGGTTTTGAGATGTTTTTGTGAACTTGTCTTAGAAAAAGCTTTCAAAAGCGGTTTTGGAATCCTAATATGGACAACCTTGGGGGTTGTTCTTGATGTATCACGTTCCTTTGAAATCCCTAACCATAAAAGGGGTAGGGACACCTTAGGCTTGTGAGTTTTTAAAAACATTTTTAAATATAGAGGGTATGAGTATTTGGAATGGTTGTGGAGTTGGTTTTTTTGAAAATCTCAAGAACGTAGGAGGCTTTAAAGGGGGGGGGGGGGGGGGGGTTATGAGAATAGTTTTAAATGAAAAGGTCATTTAAAAGGGGTTCATGATTTGGGACCTTGAAGTACACTAATCTAAGTTGGGTTAGTCTAAGGTTAAGGGTGACCTAAGGCTAACTAACTCGGGTTACGTTAACCTAGGGTTAACTAATTAAGGTAGGGTTAACCTAGGGTTAGAGTGACCTAGGATTTACTAACTTGGGTCAAGTAAACCAAGGGTTGGTTCACTAGAGTCAAGTTAACCTATGGTTGGATAACTAGGGTCAAGTTAACCTAGAGTTGAGTAACTAGGGTCGAGTTAGCCTAGGATTGAGTTGGAAGATGGTTTTGAAAGGTGGTTTAATGCATTTTTGGAAAGAGTTTTGAAAAACAAATCATGTTATGCAAAGGACTTTGGTTGAAAACCTTTTTGAAGATCATTTCTATGAAAATTTAACTCTAGCCAAGAATATAGTTTATATGGTTGGTGTTTGATGACCATTCCAAAGAAGGTTTTCTTATGACCATTATAACCACTATCTTAGCATAAGTATGGAGTCCAAAAAACATTATGATGATGACAACTTTTTGAAACACCATTTTTAATGCAAAAATGGAGAGAATGAATTTTTTAAAACTACTTTTGAAAAAGGATTTTGAAAACCATTTTTAAAGAAAACCATTCTAACAAGAGAGAGGGTTCTTATGGCCAAATAAAAAGGAGATCACTCAAGAGAGGGTTCCCTGGGGCCATTCCAACCACTAAACTTGAGAGAATGGAAGCCTTGGGAATTAGAGAATTAGAAAACAATTCTTATGCAAGTTGAAATGCAATAATGCAAAAATGTGAGTTAGGGGGTTAATGGGAGACTTTCTAAGGCATGATTTCCAAGGTATCATCCTAAGCTTCAAGGAGCCAACTCTTGGAGCTATTTTGAGAGGGGCATTAAACTTAAAATTGATATGGAAATAAGAGAAATGCAAACTTTGTGGAACATGATTATAAACACAAAATGAAGCCAAGCACACAAAACATGATCAAGATAGCAAAATGCAAGGGGTCATGAATACATACAAGGCTTTAGGCTACACCATATAAACAAGGGGCTCCTAGGACATAGCATCTTTAAGTCAGCTAGTGAGAGATCTCCCTACACGGTGGCTTGTAAGCATCCCATTTTTGACTGCTCGGCAGTCTACACTCCGTCCAAACTTGTGTTCAAGTCATTGTGGGCATATTCATACCGAAACCAACTTTCTAAGTCCAAATCCCGCCTGTCCATCGCTTTGCGGGCCTGCCAGGAACAAATAAAGGCAAAATGACTAAAATACCCTTAGGGGCATTGTTCTTTCCAACTCCAACCCCACTCTCGAGACAGTTGATTCCTCGAGACGGTAAATCTACTCCAATCAGGCACGTCTTTTCGAAGACGGTAAGTCCCCTTTCCAATCCCTCTCTCGAGACAGCTTATTTCTCGAGACGATTCCAAATCAGGCACGTCTTTTTGAAGACGGTAAGTCCCCTTTCCAATCCCTCTCTCGAGACAGTTTATTCCTCGAGACGATTCCAAATCAGGCACGTCTTTTCGAAGACGGCAAGTCCCCTTTCCAACCCCTCTCTCGAGACAGTTTATTCCTCGAGACGGTTCCAAATCAGGCATGTCTTTCTGAAGACGGTAAGTCCCCTTTCCAATCCCTCTCGAGAGACAGTTTATTCCTCGAGACGGTTCTAAATCGGGCACGTCTTTTCGAAGACGGTAAGTCCCTTTTTCAACCCCTCTCTCGAGACAGTTTATTCTTTGAGACGGTTCCAAATCAAGCACGTCTTTTCGAAGACGGTAAGTCCCCTTTCCAACCCCTCTCTTGGGACAGTTTATTCTTCGAGACGGTTCCAAATCAGGCACGTCTTTTCGAAGATGGTAAGTCCCTTTTCCAACCCCTCTCTTGGGACAGTTTATTCTTCGAGATGGTTCTAAATCAGGCACGTCTTTTTGAAGATGGTAAGTCCCCTTTCCAATCCCTCTCTCGAGACAGTACAGTTTATTCCTCGAGACAGTCCCAAATCAGGCACGTATTTCTGAAGACGGTAAGTCCCCTTTCCAATCCCTCTCTCGAGATAGTTTATTCCTCAAGATGGTCCGAGTAGTGGAAAGACTCGTAAACATCTCAACCGTCAGAGTAGCCGAAATACTCGTAAACAGGCCGATATAGGGAATTGCCAACAAACCCCTGTGTCACGACGACCGCCGTCAGAGTGGCGGAAACACTGAAAACCCAGGTCAACACTGGTGCCTGCTAGCCCACTTCGGTAAAAAATGACCAAATTGCCCCTTGAGCCTTTTCTGAGACTTTCCGGTCAAGATGACCATTTCGTCCCTAGGCATCCGTATGCCTCGGGAACCACACCGACTCTGGGTATCAAACTGGTAACCTCCCGAGAATACTTCTTATAGTATTCCTGACCTTCTTCTACCTTCCCGGATCATTCTGAGTCAATTCCGGCAAACCCGGCACAAAATAACCGTTTTGCCCCTAGTGAGCCGATCTCCTTTTCCGATCACACCGGCTCTGGGTATCAAACCCGTAACCTCCCAAGAATGCTTCTTATAGTATTCTCAACCTTTCCTTATCTTTCCGGATCATTTTGAGTCAATTCTGGCAAACCCGGTGCGAAATGACCGTTTTGCCGCTGGTGGGCCGGTCATCTTTTCCGACCACACCGGTTTTGGGAATCAAACCGGCAACCTTTGGGAACATTCTGAATAATGTTTCCAAATCTCGAGTCTTCCGGGACAGTCCAAGTCTGCCCTGGCAGCTTCCCGATCCGATTGACTGTTTTGCCCCTAAAGATACGTTGCTTGCCGACCTTAAATATTTCCTAAATGGCTAGCGCCACTCCTAGTGGCACTAGGGTAAAGTTTGACCTGGCACCACTGTAACAGGCGCCAGTGTATTCCAACCTCTATAAATACAGAGCCTCTTCCAGCGTGAAAAGGGTCTGCAAACTCAGTATAAAAATCATATAATTCGATATACAGAGCTCGTGCACTCCCTAAACCCTAGCTTCCTTAGGTTTTCTAAACCTAAGCCACCATACACTAATCCCTAGCCTCCTATACACTCATATACTAGCCTTCAACCCTCCTTTGAAGACTTGAAGAGCTGCAATCTAAAGTTTGAAGACAACTATTGAAAATTGAAGACGAAGATCAAGACGAAGACCGAAGACCGAAGACAAGCAAGGCACGCAAAATAAACAAGGCATACGGTAGGCTTTCTCTTTAAATTTCTGCACTTCCCCCCTCTCTCTTCTCTCTCCTAACCCACTTGGGTTTTTTCTATTTTAATCCCCCATCTCTTTCCCCCCTTTCTTTGCATACTTGAAATAAGGGGACTCCCTGTCCATGTGTAGGATTAGACTATCGGAGGGTCATCGTGTCGGGGGCTTTCCTTTAGGCTAACCGGAAACCACGTGGGTCTGGCCCCCTTGATTATGTGGTGAAGCCTTAACTTTGTATGTTCACGACCCCAAACTTGCATTGTGCATATCATGATCTTGCATCTTGCAAAAAACCGTTTTCAAAATCATTTTCAAACTTGTTTTCAAAATTGCATCAAAATCTCTTTTTCAAAAACTTGTTTTCAAAACCACAATCTTAGGGTGATTCTAGCCTTTCCATGGCTAGGGTTGCTTTAGAAAAGTGTTATATTTAAAGTGACCAACATGGTCCATATTTTCAACCCTTGTTGTTTTCAAAACAATTTTCTTAAAGTGGTTCTAGCCCTTTTATGGCTAGAATTGCTTTAGGAAAGTGAGATGTTTTTATACTTTCCAAAATACTCTATTTTCAAAAATCTCTTTCTAAAAATCTCTTTTTTAACATACTTTCCTAAAATTCTTCTTTCCAAAATTGTTTTCAAAAACTCCCTCCAAAAATCCATCTTCTAAAACTTCTCTTTTCCAACCCCTTTCCAAAACGCTCTCTTCAAAGTCCACTTTCCAAAAACGCTCCCTAGGTCTCTTTCCTAGAAAAACTCTCCCCAAAAATCTTTTCAAAAAATTCTCTCCAACAATCTTCTTCCAAAAATCTTTCTAAAAAACTTTCTTTCCAAAATCTTCCCTCTAGAAACTCCTCTCGAGGATTTTCTCCCAAAAAATTGTTTACAAAAAACACACTTTCCGAAAATTCTTTCCTTAGAGTCCAAGTCAAGCCCTAGAACTTACAAGTAGGAAACCCTAATTTTCTTCCAAAAAATATGGATTTCAAACTTTGCCCCAAACCTAAGTTTTCAAAATCTCTCGTTTTCTACATCCAAACACAATTCCAAAACCTCTTTTCTACGTTAAAATTCTACACTTTCAAATCTAGGGTTTTTAGAAACTTTTCCTTTCCAAATCCTTGTCAAATTCAATCTTCTCGTTTAGGAAACTGGATCCTGTCCTCCGTTTTTGGAAACAAAATCAAACATTTTCTTTTAGAAACCAAATCCAATTCCTTCCTAATCTAAATCTTCCCTAGTTCAACTCCTTCCTAATCTTCTCCTTTCCTAAATCTTAAGTTTCCAAAACTTGGACATAAAAATCTTTTCTAAATTTTAAAACTCAAAATCTAAATCTTTCCTAATTCAACTCTCTCCTAATTTCCTATTTTCCTTAACCATAAGTTTCCTAAAACTTTCAAATCTTTCCTTACACATTAAACTTCCACATCTTTCCTAATTCAACCCTTTCTTAATTTTACCCCATTCCAAATCTAAGTTTTTCAATCTTTCTTAAACTCAAACCTTTCTTAATCTCGAGATTTTCTAAAAACTCTAAAACTTTTTAAATCTTAAACTTTCTAAATTTCAAATCTTTTCTTAATTTAAAACTTTCTTAAGTTGAAACTTTCTTAATTCAAACATTTTCTAAATCTTTCTAAAATTCTAAGTTTTTTAAATTCAAAACTTTCTTAACTTGAAACTTTCCAAATTCTAGACCTTTCTTAAACTAAACTTTTCCTAATTTAAAACATTTCTAAAATTAAACACTTTCCTATTTTAAAACTTTTCTTAAAACGAAACTTTTCAATTTCAAAACTTTCCTAATTTGAAACTTTTCTACTTTCAAAACTTTCCTTTTCAAACCTTTCCTAATTCGAAATCTTTCCTAAAATGACACTTTCCTAATTTCAAAATTTTCCTAATTCAAAACTCTCCTAATTTGAAAACTTTCCTAATTCGAAACTCTCCTAAATCGGACCTTTCCTAATTCGAACTTTTCCTAAATCTAATTTTTCTTAAACTCTCGAGTCTTTCTTAAGCCTAGGTTTCCTAAACCTCCAACTTTCCAAAACAAGCCTAAATCTTTCTCTCAAGTTCAATCTTTCCAAATCAAAGTCCAATCTTTCCAAATTCCAATTTTCAAATTCCAATCTTCTACTCTAAATTCCAATTCAATCTCTTTTTCAAATCCAAATCAATCTATTTTCAATCGGACTCTTGTCCGAACTACGACTGACCTGATTCCTCCAAAAGGATACGTAGGCAACTTTCATAGGTGCAGTCACAACATTTTTCAAATTTCAAATTCTACAACATTTTTCAAATCTCAAATTCTACAATCTTTTCAAATCTCCAATCTATTTTCAAACTTCCAATTTTAAATTTTCATTTTCAAATATCTATTTTCAATTCCCAAAATCTTCCTTCCAAATTTAAACTTCTATCTCTTTCTTTTTTTTTTTTAAATCAAATCAAATCAAATTCATCTGTACAAATCTATTTCTAAATCAATTTTCTTATCTTGCACTTGCATATCAAGCATCATACCTTTTCAAACATTCTTTTTCAAAGTGGATGGGATTGAATATTAGTTAGTTAAAGACTCTCATAGGTGAATCTAGGGTAGATTGACATGTAGGTATCGAAAGGGTGGGGTAGGGTGATGGCTTAGTGTGTCTTCCCTATACGTAACCAACCTCCGAGCCTAGGATCACTGTTTTCGAAAGACCAAAAACGGAGTTATTTTTCAAAAAGGGCTAAATGTTTTCTAAAGATTGCCAAACAACCTGTTTTCCTAAAAACACTCTCTTGAGGTGGTATTTTTAAAAACCTTTTTCGAAAACCCTAAGTGTAGTCTTCGGATTATTCTTAGTTTTTAGGTGTCCTAACTCATCTTAATTCAGTTAGGTGGTGACTCCAAACTTTTTCCAAAAGCCCTTTATTCAAAATCAGATTTTTAATTCAAACCTAGTCGCACTCATTCTTCTAGGAGGATGAGTTCTAACGAGAGAGTACATCATTTTTTCAGCTTGGGTGAGTGTTCTCTGAGTGCAAAAAATCTAGACGCGACATGGCTCCCACTAGCTTTCCTCTCGGCATGAACTAAGAGCCCTCTTGGCTCAAGCATGCAAGAAAGGGGGGTTGAAGATGGGGGTTAAAATAGATAATAGCCTAAGTAGGCTAGGAGGGAGAAGAGAAAGGTGGGGGAAGACAAAAATATAAAAGAGATACCACCTTTTGCCTTTAACACACTTGCAATTTTCAATGGATGCATTGGCTTGAACTTGAATAACTTCAAGAAGGCTTGAGGGGCTGGAAAGGAGTGTTTAATGGGGTATAAGGCATTATAAATGAAGTGTATAGGCTTGAGGGAGGTGGAATCTAGCCTAAGTGTTGGAGGAGTGGAATGTGTATAGAGATTCGAGATTCTAGAGTAGTTTCAGCAGAGCTTCGCATCAATTTCAGAGTTGGAATATGCAAAGGGGGATGCTAGTATTTATAAGCAAAGGTTTCGGACACCGCCTATGTAAAATTTACACAGGCGCATGTGCTACATGCATCGGTACTATTCCAATGGTAGAATGCCATGTGGCACCCATTGTACTGATTAAATCTCGATGGTTGATCGAAATTTGGTCGATCTAATCAAAATTTGGGTGCATGTAGCATACGCTCCGTCACTGGGAGTGTTTTTTTAAATTCTGTCTCGATAATTGAGCCAACCAAGAAGGTTCCGAGGGAATCGGTTGCACCCGGGGTGTTCTTTTAGGGTTTTTGGTGAACTTTCGTGCTTTCTGCAAGTTTGAACGGTGTTCGAAAGTGTGAGATATCATCTCGAAAAAAGTGCATAAAATGGCATCTTTGTAGAGCACCTGTGATACACTCCGTGGGGGTTCAAAAGTAGCTGTTTTCGAGTCGTGTGATCGAGGCCTTTGGGAAGTGATCTCTTCGATCGGACCGTACTGATGTCTTCGGGAATTCCCTAAGTTATGCACTTCTCAAGTCGTTTGACGGTGCGTTTCAATTAGGGAATTGGAGAAAAAGTCAACCTTGGCGGAGCATCTGCGAGACGCTCCGGGGGTTGTCGAAAGTAGTAATGTTTGAGCCATACGATGAAGGGCTTCGGGAAGTGATCTATCCGATTGAGCCATATCGATGGAAAGACCTGTGAACAAGCTTTTGGGAATTCTCTGGTTTACCCATTTCTCAAGTCATTTGACGGTGTGTTATAACCAGGGAATCGGGAGAAAAGACAATTTTGGCAGTGTCTACGACACGCTTTGAGGAACTTTTATCAAGTCGTGGGTGTTTAGCGTCGTGAGATCTTCCTTAGGTTAAACAGGTGTGCACAACGAGATCCGCCATTCAGTAACCTAAGACCGGTGTTGTTTTGGGGTGCGTTTAGGTCGTCAAGGGTAAAATGGTCATTTTGACCAAGTTTGTTCGAAAACAGTCAGGAATGGTTCGGAGCGTAGTGTTAAACATGCCTGGTCATTTAGAGATGTTTTCAGGGGAGTCTTTTACCGTTCGGTGGGGTTTGTGCAATGCTGGGGCGTTTAGAGGCAAAACGGTTATTTTGACCAGGGTCAGCCGGAATAGGACCGAAATTGAACCAGATGGCGTGCAGAGTATGTCTATCTATTTAGTAACATTTTGGAAGGGTGGACTTACCGTTTTAAGGGATTTTAAACTTTCCTAAGACGTGCCTGGAGGCCCAAGGGGCAGATTTGGTCATTTTTCACCGAGTCGGGCTAGCAGGCACTGGTGTTGACCTAAATGTTGGTTACCGAGACCGCTCGGTCTCGAAAATCTACCTGTGCGGTATTGGTCCCTAAGAACGCCTGGTTTTAGAAAGCTACCTGTAGGGTGGTGTTGGTTCCTGAGAACGTCCGGTCTCAGAAAGATACTTGTGAGGGTGGTGTTAGTCTCCGAGAACGTTGGGTCTCAGAGAACTACCAAATGACGGACATTTTACATTAGCAGGCTAGCAGGCGCCAAAAGTGAACCATTTGAAATTTGATAAGGTGTTGGTCCTCGAGATCGCTCGATCTCGAGAAGCTAGCTAGACGGCGTTGGTTTTTGAAATCGCCCGGTCTAGAAAGCTGCCTGGAATAATGGTGCTTATGGCTCCAGCGGGCCCTTGTGGGCCTGAGAAGTGACCGATTGACTAGATTGGAGATTGAAAGGCTCATCTTAAGCTTGCATGTGTTGCGGTGTTTGTAAACTGAACCCGGTCGGGCTAAAGATTGCCGAGCGAGCAAAAATGGGGTGCTTACACACTCAAAATTTGGACCTTGATGGTCATATTGAATATAACACTTTCCTAAAACAACCCTAACCATGGAATAGCTAGAATTATCTTAAGAGTGTAGTTTTGAAAACAACTTTGAAAATAACTCTTGTAGATGCAAGTTTTGAAAATAATCTTTAATGCAAGTTTGGAAACAACTTTGAATGCATGATATTGAATGCAATGATGCAATAGGGTCGTGAACATACTAGGTTAGACTTCACCACATAATCAAGGGGGATCGAACCCACACCATCTTATATTGAATTTGAAGAAAGCCCCTAGCACAGTGACCTTCAACAGTTTATTCCTAGGTATGAACTGGAGAGTCCCTTATTTCAAGCATGCAAGAAGAGAAGGTAGAAGATGAAAATTAAAATAGAAGAAAACCCAAGTGGGCTAGGAGAGAGAAGAGAGAGGGGGATTACATAAAAGGAAATAAAAAACCAACCTTGTACTCTTCTTGCTTTGATTGCTTTGTTTACTTCACTTGTTTTGAACTTTGAAAGCCTTGAAGATGCAGCACTTGACCTTCAATGGATACTAAGAGGTTGTATTTGAGTGTATAGAATGTATAGAGGCTAGGATTTGAGGGGGCTTGAGAGGATTTGAGCTCTGTTTTCATAGAAACAAATTTTCTGGATTGAGTTTGCGGATATAGAATACACAGGGGGAGGGTCTGTATTTATGGGCAAATCGAATAGAAGTTGGCGCCTGTTGTAGTGGCGCTAATGCTATTTTATGCTTGGCGGCACTAGGAGTGGTGGTAGGCCATTTTTTTTTGGCTTGGCGCCATTACTAGTGGCTGTCTCGTCCAAGTTTTTCGCACTCGAGGAATATACACACAAGTAGAAAAATTGTTATACTCTCTCATTAGAACTCATCCTCCTAGAAGAATGAGTGCGACTAGGTTTGAATTGAAAATATATTTGAATAAAGGGCTTTTGGAAAAAGATTCGGAGTCGCCACCTAACTTGATTAAGGTGAGTTAGGTCACCTAAAAACTAAGCACAATCTGAAGATTACACTTAGGGTTTTTAGAAAATAATTTTGAAAAACATCCTCAAGAGAGGGTTTTTAGGAAAACAAGTTGTTTAGCAACCTTTGCAAAATATTTAAGCTCTTTTTTAAAAATAAACTCTAATTTGGTCTTTTAAAAACAGTGATCTTAGGTTTGGAGGTTGGTTACGTGTAGGGAAGACGCACTAAGCCATCACCCTATCTCGCCCTTGCAGTACCTACATGTCTATTCACCCTAGATTCACCTATGAGAGTCTTCAACTAACAAATTTCCAATCCTATCCACTTTAGAAAAATAATTTTTTAAAAGGAACTAACATGATGCATGATATGAAAGTGCAAGAAAAAGAGAGTTGAAAAATTAGATTTGGAAAAGAAGAATTGAAGTTTGAAATTGGAAAGAAAGTTTAGAAATTTAAATTGAGGATTGAAAATAGATTTTTAGAATTGGAAGTTGGAAATAGAACATAGAATTGGAAATTGGAAAGCAGTTATGGAATTGGAGATTTGAAAAGAGAATTGGGGAAATAGAAGTTTGAAAAATGTTGTGACCGCATCCATAAGGGTTGCCTACATATCTTTTTGGAGGAATAAGGTCAGTCGTAGTTCAGACAAGTGTCTGATAGAAAAGAGATTTTTAATTGGAAAAAAGAGATTTTGACTTGGAAAAGGGTTTGATTTGAACTTAGAATAGAAGATTGGAGATTGGAATTTGGAAAGATTGAGGTTTAGGAAAACTAGATTTAGGAAAGAGAGGATTTAGAAAGAACTTGAGATTGGAAATATTAGACTTGAATGTTGGACTTGGAAGATTGGAGAAAGATTGGATTTAGGGAAGATTCGAATTAGGAAATGTTCGAATAAGGAAAGTTTCGTTTTAGGAAAGCGTCATTTTAGGGAAGTTTTGGATTAAGAAAGTTTCATTTTAAGAAAGGTTTGAAATAGGAAATGTTTCGTTTTAAGAAGGCTTTGAAATTGAAAAGTTTTGAATTTGGAAAGGTTTGAAATTTAAAAAGGTTTAGAATTTTAGAAAGATTTGAATTTAAGAAAGTTTTAGAGTTTTGGAAAGATTTGAAATTAGGAAAGGTTTGAGTTTAAGAAAGATTTGAAGATTTAGATTTGGAAAGTCGAAATTTGGAAAGGTATGGAACTATGAAAATTAAGAAGCTTAAAGTTTAAGGAAAAATTTCAAAGTTTAAGTTTTGGAAACTTAAGGTTTAGGAAGGTATGAGATTAGGAAAGAGTGGATTAGGAGAGATTTAGACGAGGAAGGATTGAGATTCCTATTTCCTAAAACAAGGGATTGGATTTTGTTTCTAAAAGAGATGTTTTAATTTTGTTTCCAAAAACGGAGGACAGGATCTAATTTCCTAAATGAGAGATTGAATTTGGTTTCCTAAAGGGAAGATTGGATTTTGCACGGATTTGGAAAGGGAAGTTGTAGAAACCCTAGATTTGGAAGACTATAGTTTTGACGTAGAAAAGAGGTTTTTGGAAACTTATAATTTTGATGTAAAATGGAAGATTTTGGAAACCTAGGTTTTAAGGCAAGATTGAAAACCAAGCTTTTGAGAAGGAAAACTAAGGTTTCCTAATCGTTGGCTCTAGGGCTTAACTTAGGCTCTAAGGAAAGAGATTTTTTTGGAAAGAGAGTTTTTAGAAAGGGAGATTTTTGGAAAGCAAACCTAGAGAGGAGCTTTTAGAAAACGAATCTTGAAAAGAGAGTTTTAGGAAGAAGATCTTGGAAAAAAAGTTTTTAGGAAAGAGTTTTTACGAAAGAGATTTAAGGATTGTTTTGGAAAGAAGTTTAAAAAGAAGTTTTGAAAAATAGATTTTTGGAGGGAGTTTTTAAAAAACAATTTTAAAAAGAAATTTTGAGAAGGAGATTCGAGAGAGTTTTTAGAAAGTATGTTGGAAAAGAGATTTTTAGAGGGAGAGGTTTAAAAAGAGAGTTTTTGGAATGTATATAAAAATTTCTCACTTTCCTAAAGTGATTCTAACCATAAGAAGACTATAACCACTTTAGGATAGTGGTTTTGAAAACAACAAGGATTTTGAAAATATGGACCATATCGGTCACTTTAATGTAACACTTTCCTAAAGCAACCCTAGCCATGGAAAGGCTAAAATCACCCTAGGATTGTGATTTTGAAAACAAGTTTTGAAAAAGAAGGTTTTGATGCAATTTTGAAAATAATGTTAATGCAAGTTTTGAAAACGAGTTTGAAAACGATTTTTAGCAGAATGCAAGATCATGATATGCACAATGCAAGTTGGGGTCGTGAACATGCAAGGTTAAGCCTTTACCACATAATCAAGAGGGCCGAACCCACGTGGTCTCCGGTTAGACTAAAAGAAAGCCCCTGACGCGGTGACCCTCCAATAGCCTAATCCTACACATGGACCAGGAAGTCCCTTGCTTCAAGCACGCAAAGAAAGGGGGGAAGAAGATGGGGGATTAAAATAGAAGAAAACCCAAATGGGTTCAGAGGGAGAAGAGAGAGGGGGAGAGTGCAAAAACATAAATAAAAAGCCTACCTTGTGTTTTCTTTATTTGCTTTGCTTTGCGTGCTTGGTTTCTCTCGCTTCGTTTTGGTCTTTACTTCAGTCTTTAAGAGTTTGTCTTCGATCTTCAAAGCTTTGTAGTTACAGCAATCCAAGTCTTCAATGGAGGGTTTTGAGGCTAGTGTATAGGTGTATAGGGATGTATGTGTGTATAGGAGGCTAGGGTTTGGTATGCGGTGGCTAGAGTTTGGAAAACCTAAAGGAAACTAGGGTTCTTGAAGGCTACGAGCTCTGTATATCGAAGAGTAGGATTTTTAGACTGAGTTTGCGGATCTTTTTCACGGGGAGGAGACTCTATATTTATAGAGGGAAGACAACCTAGCACCTGTTACAGTGGCACTAGGCCAAAAAATAAATTGGCGCCATTAGGAGTGGCGCTAGGCCATTTTTTGGCTTGGTACCACTACTAGTGGTGCTAGCCACTTAGAAAAGTTTTTAAGTCGGCAAGCAACATATCTTCAGAAGATTTGAGCGCCTGTACTAGTGATTATCATGCAATTTTTAGCCTGGCTTCACTAGGAGTGACTCCAGAAGGTCTGTGAATGATTTGAAGGAGCTGGGAATGACCCAGAAGGCTGGAAAGGAACATGAACTCTTAAAACAGTGTCCTGGAGGTAGTGGACTTGAAAAAGAATGTCAGGGTTCGTTAGAGGGGTCAATCGGATCGAAAAACTACCGGGATAGACTCGAAATGTCCCAAAAGAAGATTCAAGGTTTGGAAAAATTATTTGGAATGTCCCAGGAGGTTAACGGTTTGATATCCAGAGCCGGTGTGTTCGGAAAAGGCAACTGGCCTACCAAGGACAAAACGGTCATTTTGTACCAAGTTTGCCAAAATTGGCTCAGAATGATCCGGAAAGATAATGGAAGGATGAGAATACTATAAGAAGCATTCTCGGAAGGTTACCGGTTTGATACCAAGAGCCGGTGTGGTTCCCGGGGCATTCGGATGCCTAGGGGCAAAATGGTCATCTTGATCGGAAAGTCTCGGAATTGGCCTGAAACTGACTAGAAGGCACCTAATCATGCCGAATTGCCTTTAAGTCAAACCTAGAGGGGTGGACTTATCGTTCTGAGAACTCAAGTACTTTTCGAGAAACGTGCTAGAAATGGCCCTATGGCAGTTTGGTTATTTTTCACCGGAGTGGGCTAGCAGGCACTGGTGTTGACTTGAGTTTTAAGTATTTCCATCACTCTGACGGCAGTCCCGTGATACAGGGGTTTATTGGCAAATCCCTATCGACCTATTTGCGAGTATTTTCGCTACTTTGACGGTTGCAATGTTTGAAAGTACTTCTGCTACTCTGACGGTTAGCGATCATTCCCGAGACTGCCTGATCTCGGGATACTGCTAAAGAGACTTAGCACCTGAGGAATCAACTTTCTCGGAAGGCATGCCGAAACGGACATTTCTGCATTGGCGGGCTAGCAGGCCCCAAAGGTGGATCGTTCTACCATCTAGGAAACTTGGGGTCTCATCCCGGTCGACGGGTTTGAAGAGACTTACCATTCTGAAGAAACTTTCTTCGAAAAATGTGCCGGATTAGATAGACTTACCGTCTCAACGAATCAACTATCTCGAGAGAGGGATTGAAATTGGACTGGAAAAGGAGACTTACCATCTTCGGGAAGACATGCCTACGGGATTGGACGGAACAACGCCCACAAGGGCACTTTGGTCATTTTGCCTCTATTTGGGCCTGAGGAGCCCGGGAAGCGATGAATTGACTGGGTTAGGACTAGAATTCTAGAATATATCCACATTGACTTGAACTCAAGTAGGGACGGACTAGAGACTGCCGAGCAGGTAAAAATGGGGTACTTACAGTGGTGTTAGTCCATTTGGAAAATTTTCAAGGCAGCAAGAAACATATCTTTGACCCTTGGGACGCAAGGTAGAAGATTTGGGCACCTGTCGTAATTTCTCTATTATATGCTTCTGGCATGAAAGAAAAGTGTAAAGAAAAATAATTTCATTATCTTAATTTCTATATTCTTTTTCATCAAATGCTTTTAGTATAAAAATAATAGAAATAAAGTAAAAATATTGTAAGCACCCCATTTTTGCCCGCTTGGCAATTACCGGCCCGACCGGGCTCAGTTTACAAACACCGCAACATGTGCAAGCTCAAGATGAGCCTTTCAATCCCCAACTCAGTCAATTGGTCGCTTCTCAGGCCCACATGGACCTGCTGGAGCCATAAGCACCATCATTCCAGGCAGCTTTCCAGATCGGGTGGTCTCGGAAACCAATGCCATCCAGGTAGTTTCCCGAGAACGGGCGATCTCGGGAACCAACACCTTATCAAATTCCAGACGGTTCACTTCTAGCGCCTGCTAGCCCACCAATGTAGAATGTCCATCATTTGGTAGTTCTCTGAGATTGGGCGTTCTCAAAAACCAACACCACCCTCAAAGGTAGCTTTCTGAGACCAGGCGTTCTCAGGAACCAACACCACTTTACAGGTAGCTGTTTAAGACCAGGCATTCTTAGGGACCAACACTGCACAGGTAGTTTTTCGAGATCGGCCGGTCTCGGGAACCAACACCTAGGTTAATACCGGCGCCTTCTAGCCCGACTCAGTGAAAAATGACCAAACCTGCCCCTCGGGCCTCCAGGCACGTTTTGAAAAATTTTAAAATCCCTTAAAACAGCAAGTCCATCATTCCAAAATGTTACTAAACTATTAGGCATCCCCCGTACGCCAATTAGTCCAATTCCGATCCCATTATGGCTAACTCCGGTCAAAATAACCGTTTTGCCCCTGAACACCTCAGCACTGCACAAACCCCACCGAAAAGACTCTCTGAAACCATTCCCTGAACGACTCGGTACACTTAACATGACATTCCGATCCATTCCTGACCATTCCCAGCCTAAACCAGCCAAAATGACCATTTTGCCCCTGGTAACCCGAACGTGCCCCAAAACAACACTGATACTAGGTTACTAAATGACGAGTCTTATCATGTACCCCTGTTTAACCTAAGGAAGAACTTACAATGCTAAACACTCACGACTTGACAAAATTTCCCCAGAGTGTCTCACAAATGCTCTGCCCAAATTCCTGTTCCTCCCGATTCCCTGGTTATAACACACCGTCAAATGACTTGAGAAATGCGAAAACCAGAAAATTCTTGAAAGTTCGTTCACAGATCTTTCCATCGAAATGGCTCGATCAAAGAGATCGTTCCCCGAAGCCCTTCATCGTATGGCTCAAACACTACTACTTTCGACAACCCCTAGAACGTCTCGCAGACGCTCTGCCAAGGTTGACCCTTTTCCCAATTCCTTGATAAAAACGCACCATCAAACGACTTGAGAAATGCGTAAATCAGGGAATTTCTGAAAGTATTTCCAGAATACTTTCCATCGGTACGGTCCGATCGAAGAGATCGCTGCTCAAAAGCCCTGATCATGCAACACGAAAACAACTACTTTCGAACTCCCACAGAGTGTATCACAGATGCTCCGCAAAGATGCCGTTTTAAGCACATTTTTCAATACGACATCTCACACTTCCGAACACCATTCGGGCTTCTCAAAAACATGAAAGTTCACTGGAAGCCCCGAGAGAACACCCTGGGTGCAACCAAGTATCGAGACAAAGTTTAAACGAACATTCCCGGTAGCGGAGCCTATGCTACATGCGCCCAAATTTTGATAAGATCGACCAAATTTCAATCAACGGTCGAGATTTAACCAGTACACATGGTGTCACGTGTCATTCTGGCAATGGAATTGTACCTACGCATGTGCCACATGCGCCAGGGCAAAATTTGGAGAGGCACATGTAGTACATGCGCTAGGCCTGTCCCAGATTGCCTATAAATATCAGCACCCCCCTTTGCATATTCCAACTCGGAAATTGATGCGAAACTCTGCTAAAACTGCTTTAGAACTTTGAATCTCTATACACACTCTAGCCCTCCAACACTTAGGCTAGATTCCACCACCCTAAATGCCATACACTTCCCTTACTTAGCCTTATACACCATTAAACACTCCTTTCCAGCCCTTCAAGCCTTCTTGAAGTCATTCAAGCTCCAATCAAGACATTCATTGAAAACTACAAGTGTGTTGAAGGCAAAAGGTGGTATCCCTTTTACATTTTTGTCTTCCCCCACTCTTCTCTTATCTTCTCCCTCCTAGCCTACTTAGGCTATTCTCTATTCTAATCCTCATCTTCAACACCCCATTCTTATATGCTTGAGCCAAGAGGGCTCTTAGATCATGCCTAAAGGAAAGCAAGTGAGAGCCACCGTGTAGGGGGATCTCTCACTAGCCTACTTTAAGATGGTATGACCTAGGAGCCCCTTCTTTATGTGGTGTAGCCTAAAAGCCTTTTATGTGATCATGACCCCTTACATATTACTATTTTGATCATATCTTGTGTGCTTGGTTTCATTTTTACGCTTATTACCATGTTCTACAATGCTTACATTACTCTTAGTTCCATACTATTTCCAAACTTTATATTTCTTTCAAAAATAGTTCCAAGAGTTGGCTTCTTGAAGTTTAGGATGGGACCTTGGAAATCATGCCCTAGAAGATCCCCTACTAACCCTAACTCTCTTTTTGGCATCATGGCATTTCGACTTGCATAAGAATTGTTTTCAAGCTTTCCAAATTCCAAGGTTTCCATTCTTTTAAGTTTAGTGGATGAAATGGCCCCATGGAGCCCTCTCTTGAGTGGTTTCCCTTGTGTTTGGCCATAGTAACCCTCTCTTGATGGAATGGTCTCCTTGAAAATGGTTTTCAAAATCCTTTTCCAAAAATGGTTTCCCAAAAATTTATTCTCTTTACCTTTGCATTAAAAATGGTGCTTCAAAAAGTTGTTATCATATTGATTTTTGACCCCTTGCACTCTTGTCCAGATAATAGTTATAATGGCCATAAGGGAGCCTTCCTCGGAATGGTCTCCAAGCACCACTCATACAAACCATACTCTTGGCTAGAATCAAAATTTTCATGGAAATGATATTAAAAAAGATGCCCTACCAAAGTTCATTGCATAACATGTTTTGTTTTTCAAAACTCTTTCTAAAAGTGCATCAAATAACATTTCAACATCATTTTTCAATTTAACCCTAGGTTAACTTGCCCCTAGTTGACCAACCTTAGGTTTACTTGACCCTAGGTTAACTTGATCCTAGTTGACCAACCCTATGTTAACTTGACCCTAGTTACCTAACCCTAGGTTAACTTGACCCTAGTTCACTCACTTTAGGTTTACTTGACCCTAGTTTGTCCAACCTTAAGTTCACTTGACCTTAATTGACCAACCCTAGGTTAACCTAACCCTAGTTAGTTAACCCTATGTCACCTTAACCCTAGATTAACCAAACCCTAGTTAGTTAACCCTAAGTCACCTTAGCCCTAGGTTAACCTAATCTAAGTTAGTTAACCTCAGGCCATCCCCTAACCATAGGCTAACTCAATCTAGGTTAGTATGCTTCAAGGTTCTAACTCATGGACCCCTTTTTAAATCATCTTTCTATTTAAAAATTATTCCCATAACCCATTTTTCCAAAGTCTCCATCCCTCCTGAGATATCAAAAACCAATTCCATAACCCTTTTTAAAAATTCCAACTCTTTGACTTTAGCAATTCCTAAAAATGTTTTCAAAAACTCACAAGCCTAAAGTGTTCTTATCCCTTTTATGGTTAAGGATTCGAAGGAGCATGATACATCAAGAACAACCTCCAAGGTTACCCATACTAGAGTTCCAAAGCCTTAGGCATTTTCAAAAACCATTTTCGAAAACCTTTTAATACTCCAAAATCATACCTCCAAAGTTTCTAAACAAGACTTCAAGACATTTTCAAAACTCCCTTGAGTTGTTTTACATACATTTCAAAACCCCCGTTCAAAGGATCCAAAGTCCCTTTTCTAAACACTCGACTACCCGATTTCAAATCAAAATTCCTTAAGTTCTCTATTTCCAAAGACCACAAAGCATTTTCAAAGACCCCAAAGTATCTTCAATTTTTCCAAAAGACCTCAAAGTGTCTTCAAAACTTTCCAAAGGCCCTAATGCGCCTATTTTCCGTCGGGCTCTTGCCCGAACTACGATTGACCTGATTCTCGCCAAATGAGATATGTAGGCAACCTAAAATGGTGCGGTGATAACTTCTATTTTAACTGCAGTCCATTTTTCAAAAGTTCCTATCAATTCAAGGTTCCTATCTCAAACCCTTTAAAACTCCCATACTTTCAAACTTCTTCCAAAACATACATCATGCATCATTCATTCGAAAAGTGATGACTAAACCTTATTTTTAAAATTCTAAACGTGGACAATAGTAACCAGTTATTCTAGTGAGTGAATAAAAGGGTGATTAGACATGTAGGTACCAAAAGGGCAAGGTAGGGTGATGATCTTAGGACATCTTCCCTACACGTAACCAACCTTCAGACCATAGATTTCTGTTTTCAAATGACCAGAATGGAGTTATTTTCCAAAATGACTTAAATCTTTTCAAAGGTTGCCAAACAACCTATTTTCTTAAAAACCCTCTCTTGAGGGAGTTCTCAGAAATCTTTCCCAAAAACCCTAGGTTTAATCTTCTGATTAACACTTAGTTTTAGGTGCCCTAACTTACCTTAATCAAGTTAGGTGGCGACTCTTATTTTTCTACGAAGCCCTTAATCAAACCAATCTTCAATTCAAACCTATTCGCACTTATCCTTCTAGGAGGACGAGTTCTAGTGATAGAGTTCCGTACTTTTTGTCTCCAAGCCAAAAGGACCTCAGACTCCCAAAAATTGGGGCCCGACAAATATCTGTAAAATTTGAACAAATTTCTTGTACTAGTAGTAGAATAGAATGTAGCATCAATATAGAGTTTTGTTTCACTTAACCACATTATGTTCGCTTTTCTAGAGCTTAGCTCGTCTGGAGCCTTTATTCAATTTTACAATGCCTGATATTGTTTTAACATTCATTTCAGCTAATGTTAAGTTTACGACATATCAAAGAATTGTGTGCAGTCTAGCAATATCTGCATATATCTTTTCCATTCATATTTGTAATAATTGAAGTATTGATATGATCCATGCTTTCAGATGCAAAATATATATAATGTTTCATTGTCAAAATATTTCTACCATAGAAATTTATTGAATATTTGATCATCGTACTATAGGTACGTGACCAATGAAATATTTTCATAATTTTGGGGAGGTTTATTTAGCAAACCTTTTTCTATTTTATTTTACTCACATTATTTCATTTCTAGTGGCATTTACCACTTTCAAGGTATCTCCATAATTTCAAAGATTATTATATTGCAATCACATTTGTGACAAATAAAATTACATTCACTTTAGGAAATGACATAAAAGTGGTCAAATAATCAGCCAATTATAGCACTCAATTTAGTCAACTACACTACGCTGGATTCATACCATTCACACGTCATTTCAGGGATTGATACATATTATACATTTGCATTCTTTCAGAAGATGATATAACACTAATGAAAACGTAGGAAGAAAATGGGAGACAAAACCAAAATAGTGTGAGACTCATAAATAATACTATAAATAGTAATATAAATAGTACATATGAATAATAACTAATTTATTTAACCATTTATCCTTATTTTTTATTATATTTACATGATGTGCCATTGGAATACAATATATTATTTCAAAATATTTTTTTGAATTAACATTATCAATATTACTACTGCTAGAGCACGTTTGAGGCATAAAATGTAAATATATTTTTTTATCATATCTTCATCAAGAAGATTTCACCTACATCATTTTCATTGTGGACTTATTTGAATAATAAAAATTATACTTGTTCTTTTAATTGGAAACACTGTACCACCTCTTTATAAAATATTACAACTTCAGGTGCATTGAACTGTAATCTTGTAACTTCAAGTGCATTTATTGATAATCTTGCAACTCCAAGTGCATTTAAGCATAATAAGCTTTTAAAAAATTACGGTTTTCTGACACTCGTATTTTTCTTTATAAAGAAATTTGATGACAATACTATGCTAAAAAATAAGCAGCGGCCATAATAAGCATAGTTAAATAATAGCAGCAATATAAATTAGAATAACAAAAATTAAAATAGTGGCAAACGGCAAGCCAACCTTATAAAACAATGATAATTAAATAAACGACGTGTATGCATTAATAAGTATTCCACATGAATTAATTGTATTTTCAAAGTTCATTACTTCTAGATGACTTTTGACATAAAAATAAAGGAATATATTTAATAAAATACAATTGTAATAATATGATCTGACAGCCATAAGTTAATGATCATGTAAAACCTCTACCGAACAGATTAATATTAGGTGGATATTATGATAAAAGACAACAAACTCATGAAAAGAGAACCGACATAATTTTGAAAAGTGCTATGCAACACACTACTCATTCAATATGGTATATTATATAACTATTATGCAATCACTATTTATTAATAGTAAAATCATTGTTCATGAATAGTAGTTATCACTGTTCATTAATAGTATTCATTAGTATACAATTCATTCAGTATATATATGCTATCACTGTTCTGATCGGATTTAGATTTTTGTTCGAATTTAAATTGTCTATAATTTTCAATCAAGATATCAAAATATAGTCAAATCATATATTTATGAAAAGTTATTGAAATAAGGATTCCAAATCTATAAATATCATAGGCCAAATATTCAAGATCTGTGAGAAATAAACCAACAAAATTTTAGATTAAATTTTTTTTTTTTTCAGATCTACATCAAACGAGAATGAGTTTTTTTTATAAAATTTCACCGATTGAAACATGTTGTTATAGGCTATAACATACTAAAAAAATAGGCCAATTGGAGATCGTTTGGCCAAATCACCATTAAAATTCAACCAAAACTTCGTGAAGAAAATAGTGTACACAAGCAGGAAATCACCTTTTGTGGCTTTGATACTAAGGTTAAAAATATAATACGCAACGGAATTAAACTGACAATGAGCATACCTCAAATTCGGTGCAAATCAAAATAAAGTTTTATGTACTATCTCCACAGATCATTTGACATGGTGAAGAACACAAAAAAATAAATAAATAAATTTTACAAGCACTTCGAGCCTCGTGCTAATAATATATTATAAAATTAAAATAATATGAAGCAGATAAAATAACTCAACACAAAGTATAGTAAATAGTTATTCAAGAACTGTCAAATATTTATTATATTAGTTTTTTTGGAACTATTAGCGTTTGATCTTCTAGATCACCCAATGTTTCATTATATTATAGAAGAAAAATGAATACAATCATATCTTTCATTATTTACCTAGAGTTTTGCTCTCTCTTTATTTTCTCTCTCTCGTCTCTTCCTTTTCTCTCTTCTTTTTCTTCTTGTTTTTATCTTTTTCTATCCCTGAGCTCCTGAGCACCTATACTTATAGGGGTTTGAAGTAGGTCAGCAATTGATTCATGAAGTAAGTCGTCAATCAACTCATGATCCACAAGATTGATTGAAGTAGTAACCTTGCCTGTACGTCATCCATTACATAACATGAATCAAATATTTGCCAAGCCATGATTATAAGCATAGCTGACTTTATTAGCTGCAATTTGAAGGGAAAACAAATTATGACCTGAGTACGATATTAACACTAATTTGTGGCTATGGTTCTATAGGCAGCATGCTTGTTGTTCATACTATGGAAAAGATAATGCATACATGACCTCGCACTTGCATCTTATATACGTATCCTCAATAGTGTAGCAAAGTAAAGTTGCACCGTATGTGACCGAGTAGAAAACTGATGGGTCCAAGCGAATCGTCTCCCAGGTAGCAAAGCCCTTAGCAAACCTGAATTATTTCGATGAAGTCTTGGAAGTACAGTGTCATTTTGGTTTCTTTTAAGTGGCCGATCGTAGGGGTCTAAACATATAAACATCACTAGACGGAAGAGCAAGAATAATTTGGTGGATATTGTTATTGATTTTGGTGCAATGTCAGATTCCATGTACAGATCCGATCAAAGCTTGAAATTGTGAAATGAAATTTTTTTTTCCCCCTCGGCTTCACCAGCTTATTGCATTGAGGGGACTTGTAACTTCTGCGATAAAGGATTCCTCAAAGCACACCCTTGGTCATTATTATCTTTATTATCAGGTGTATACGATGATATTGCTCAATAATGTACCAAAATTAACAAAATCATTTTACGTTGATGGGTGCTTTAGGACGTGTTTAAATTAAGAATTTGGTGATGGAAAAAAAAAATGAGCGAAAAGAGAACAAAAATATTCTTTTCATTTGTTCTCTCTTTCCTCATCTTTTTGTTTTCTTTACATTTCTTTTGATAAATTCTGATTCCAAAAACAGCATTACAGTTTAGACCCATGTCTCTCTGGGACATGCATATAATGGGCAACTAATTGCCATCAACACACCTGTCAGGCTGTCAAAGCAAATGAACTCAGTTCCAGGTCTAGGTACATAAATCAAAATATGACAACGTTAACCTATATGGTCATTTAATTTATTACAAACAAGCCTCTAATAATACAAGCGCAAGCACAAAAAGCTTCTCAATAGTGAAGGAAAATTAGATTCCAACCAATGATAGCATTGGAACCCATCAGACGGCTCTCTATACTTATTATAGAACCCATCACCACCTTCTCTAGCAACGAGGCCTTTATTATTAAGTGTCGACCTTATTTTTTATGTGGCAAAGTTTCCTCAATAGTGTAGCAAAGTAACATTGCACCGTACGAGAGCATAGAAATTTGGTATGTCCAAATTAGTTGTTTCAAAGGTAGCAAATATTAGGGCCCACCCACATGGGTGGATAGCTTTTTCTTTGTTGAAAATCCAAGCACTGAAAGCAGACATAAAGAGAAAACAGGAAAAAAAAAGAAAAGAAAAGAAAGAAAAGAAACAATGAAATGATGACTTTGTCTTCTTTCAACCGTACGGATAAACAGTGAAAAAATTATGATAAATACCCCTTCAAACAGAGACTTTGGAGTACACCTAAATGTAAAGAGTGTCAAGGGGCAAGTTTGGAGAGCATCGCCCCCGATGTAAGGGTGCGAGTTAGGAGATGAGCCAAGGTTGCAGAAATAGAATTGTTCCTCTGTGAGTCTTGAAAAGACTGTGAGGATCAGAGAAAAAGAATAGTGAAAGTTTGTGAGAGAGAGAATTTGTGCTATATAACTCCTCTTGTAATTTTTTTTCATATTTTTTCATAGTGAAACCTCTTTTTTGCCTGTATGGACATAACTCTAAATTGGTTGGGTGAATTACTATAAATCTTGTATTTTTTTGGTATGTATATTTTTGTGTGAGTACTTCTAAACTTTCGCACGTACAATGAATTTGGCGATTCTAACAACCACGTAGTAGATCTCTGCTGGAAAAGAAAAAAATTAACAAATGATATCAGAGCTATAATTGCTTACAATAAGATGTGAGTTTACTTAGCTGTGTGAAAAGTATAGAGTCTGGATCAGAGAAGAGATCGACAATTATTTTTGGTCTCAACAAATAGATCAAAATTTTCTGGTGAATAAAACACGGTAGGACCATTATCATTATAGGTGAATGAGTGAGTGTGCAATGAACAAGAGTCTTTTTCTTCAAAGTGGTAGGGCCAAACCAAAAGAGAAGAAGACAAAGAAAGTGGTTGTGCGTAGGAATGGCAAAAAATTGGGTTTATCGAAAACTCTCCGAATCCGATCCAAACCCGATTATTCCTAACTCTGCCCTCGACTCAACCCCAAAACATTGGGACCCCAACCCGACCCCGACTCTGCTTTGACCAAAGCCTGCAAAGTTCAAATTGTTACCCAACAACTTCTTATAGCCCAAAACTCATTGGACAGGCTAATAAATTACCCAATTCAGCATAAATTTAAATAAACATATCATCAACTTGATGATCAATAATCATATTTAAATTTAAAACAAACATTTCATTCAAAAATTTACAATTTAAACTGATTATCACCATTGCAGGTCACCCACTATTACTTGAGCAATCACATTTAAATCACAAGTTTTTCAAAATTAGCTATACTTGGTAGCTCTAAGTATCCAACATATCTCAACTAATTTAAATTCACTTGCAACATATATTTTTCAAAGAAAAAACAACCAAGCAGGTTCAACATATACAATAAAAATTGTACATGAGGGAGAGAAAATAATTCTAAAATTATCCCTAGACTATCTCCAACAAAATCTAAACTTCAAATTAAGCTTCCTCTAAACGTTCTTTCAACTAGGCTTCGAATTAGATCT
Organism: Euryodendron excelsum; assembly: GCA_033060915.1. NCBI lineage: Eukaryota > Viridiplantae > Streptophyta > Magnoliopsida > Ericales > Pentaphylacaceae > Euryodendron > Euryodendron excelsum. The sequence goes on from CM065386.1 coordinate 13,991,291, forward strand.
GCAAAACCCAGAAACAAATTGCTCCAGTTGAATTGTTCTTTGCCACCTTTCATCCCTGGAAGAGAAGAATTAGACACATTATAACAGATACATCAAACAAAGAAAATAATGTTTTCCTCTTCATAAACAATAGAATACTGAGGTTTCCTTCTTGGTTGTGAACTCTGGAGCAGCCTTTGCTTTCCCTTGAATTGTTCACAAAAAGATGTGTACGTTTCAAATTCTAGCTTCTCCTTTTTCACTAATCTAATTGAATTTACAAATTTGTCCATTTTTTTCCAACTTGGAATGAAAATTAAAATAGCCAAATCTCCCGAATTATGAACATGGTTCTTTCTTTTTTAATTCACTTAAATACTTCAGCTTCGTGATATGGTTATAACAAGTTTCATAACCATAACTAATATGCAGCTGTAAACTCTTCAAGATTTTTTTTTCCAAATTGTCTGTCAGTTTGGAAAAAAACAACTCACTCAAATTACATCTTTGAAAAAAAAAATCAAGCAATCCCAAGTACATGTTTATATACATACACAACGGCATGTACATATGTGGGAGTAAATTCTCCAAATCAAACTACACATATACTAGCGCAGCATATCAAGAACAAGATATTTGTCCTCACAAAATCAAGATTATCTTTTAGCCACCAATAAAAAGTACATAAATCAGAGCATTGCAAACTGCAATATAAAGCAACTCCGATTAAATAAATTATAGGTACCTATGGCTCCAAGAACGTTCACTTTTTGGTGCATACGAAAGAACCAATGCTGACAATAACAGTTCATCCAGAAGTTTCTGAAAATTTTGCTTATTTGACAAAACTAGTTTCTTACATGGTACATACAACAACAACAAAAATGTCATGATCAAGTCTGGGTGATAGATCAAAACAAATTCCATAAGAATCACAAAAAAAAAAAAAAAAAAAAGCAAAGGAAAGGAAAAACATGTTCAAGCTCAAGCACCAAGTCCAATGCAATTAAAATTGAGGGCAGAAAAACTCCATGGGCCAGCCGCCAGAAATTAGACAAGCAGAAAGCACAGCTGACAGCAGCTTAGTGACTCAAAAGAATGGCAATGAAATAAATACTAAATCATATGGAGAAATATTCCATCATTCTATCATTTTCTTCTCCAAAGATTGGTGGATTTGTACTGTCTAAATAAATTGAATGGTTAAGAAAACAAAGCATATGCTTTCTTTAACTAGAAATAAAAGAGGACAATACATATAAGGAGCTCAGAAGTACACTCGAGCTGAAAAAAAACTATGCATTATAAAACAAAGCAAGCAAGCGCTGCCGCACCTACCTTTTATTTACAAGTGAAGACGAAAATTGGTTGGTCATTAAACAGTACATGGTTTGAGAATTTTACTCTTCCACAGAAAAACCTATAGAAAATTTCTCCCAGGTTCCATAATTTCAAAATAACATTACCAATAACATTACCTTTTCAAAAGAAGATCTAGCACACGTCCAAGTGCTCATCTGGATCTTCTTCTTCATCCCAAAATTTAGGGGGATAAGATGAATCTGGAGTCGAGCTAGTACCTATAAACAAACAATTAAAATTTTTAATAACTAAGTATGACATAATCAATCGATGAAATAATTAAACTTGTATTTAATTACCATTCATCTCACTCCATAGCCAACTTTGTGCACACATCAAGGCCTCCAAAGTGGTGGGATGAAGTCTACTACGATGTGGAGGAATTAACCTACCACTTGTATTGAAACTAGACTCCGATGCAACCGTTGACACAAGAATAGCTAAGATATCCCGAGCGAGAGAGAGATAGAGAGAGAGCATGCGAGCGAGAGGAAACAGATGTTGTGAGAGATCGGGGTTCAAGTCGAGGCGGCGAGACCTTGGGTGCTGTTAGCGTCAGGGATCATCAACATTGTCGCCATCGTTGTTGCTGTGTGTTCATCGCCTCTTTGTTGCCCAAACGTAAGAGAATCTGTAATGAATCAGAAACCCTAGACTTCTCTCCCCCAACTAATTGGTGTGGGTTCGGGTTGGAATACCCTTCCTCCGAACTTGACCCTAACCCGATCGGATTTATTTTTTTAAACACCGAATCCGATACTGAACCCGTTTATAATTTTTAAACCCGATTATAACGGATCGGGTCGAGTCAGAACCTGAATGAAATGGTATTTTTTGCCATCCTTAGTTGTGCGTCAGTTTTGGTTTGGCTTCCTTTGGGCAATGATTCTGTGTGGCACAATTCTTTAGCGAAGGATTGTGATTGGCCAGTTCAACGTAAGAATTTTAAGGGCAATGTGATTCATTGAAAGTTGTTCAAACTTCTTTGAGGGAGGTGTCTCTATGGTTTTCAAGTATTGCAGAGTCACCGGTGGGTGTAGTTTTGACATTTTCTGGACATTTTTGGTCGGATTGGACAGATCAAGTGGAGATCAGGGGTGATCGAAAGCATCTAGGTCAATCAATGGTGAAAGACTAGTCATCTATCAGACATCATGATCTTGGTTGGATGAATTGGTAACCTATACAGGTTGGTGGAGAATGTTGTGACAAATGAAGCCACCGTCAAACATGAGACAGTAGTATGGGTCGACAATAGTGAGCAAGAAGAGCAAGAGTTGCTATGACGCATATGCAATAGGCACAAGAGTACATGGTCGAAAGGTACAAGTGTGCGGATCGACGGATCGAGTGCGTTGAAATCTGGGCAGAGAAGAGAGCAACAGATGCTGAGTGTTCACATGGAAGCTCCTGGCAAAGGAAGGGAGACCGTTGTATGAAAAGGTGCGCACCTAGGACGAACGGGTCTCATTAGATCTGGATTCAGTAAGTGGCAGCGATTGATCTCTCTTAGTTGAGCTCAAATTGAAGGAGGGATAGAGCCACGAAGAGGCAGCCCAGTTTAGGGGGTGCGGATATCTTGACGAATAGGTGTTGGCCATGCTAAGTGGGTGTGACAGTTTGATGGATACTTCAGTGAGGAGGTGTTGACAAGCGCTTTGTGAAGGGTTGCTAGATTCTCAGTGAAGGTGCAGGCTGGAGATCCACCTATGCGAGTGGAGGGTGATTGTTAGGGTCCACCCACATGGGTGGATGCCTTTTCTTTGTTGAAAATCCAAGCACCGAAAGTAGACATAAAGAGAAGACAAAGAAAAGGGAAATGAAGAAAGAAGTGATGACTTTGTCCTTCTTCAACCGCGTGAATGAATAGTGAGAGAGGTGTGATAAATATCCCTTTAGACAGAGTCTTTGGAGTACGCTTAAATGTAAGGGTGTCAAGGGGCAAGTTCGGAGAGCACTGCCTCCAGTGTTGGGGTGCAAGTTAAGGGATGAGTTGGGTGGCAAAAAGAGAGTTGTTCCTCTGTTAGTCTTGAAAGACTGTGAGGGTAAGAAAACGAGAATAATACTAGTTTATGGGAGAGAGAGTTTGTGCCATGTAACTCCTCTTGTAATTTTCTGTCCTATTTGTTTTTAATGAAACCTCTCGTTAACTTGTATGGACGTAGTTCTAAATTGGTTGGGTGAACCACAATAAATCTTGTATCTCGTATATATTTTTGTACGAGTACTTTCAAACTTCTGCGTGTCCAATGGATCTGGCGATCCTAACAATAATGTTGCAGATCTCCGTTGAAAAAAAAAAACCAACAGCAAAGCCCTTAGAAAACCTGAATTTCCCGGTGCCGCCCACCACGGAGTATTCTCTAACACCGGCTGTTAGCACACTACGGCCTTGTAACTCCAAGGTGCTACCATAGTAATCCTTATTAGTGAACACAATAGAAAACATGACATGCATATTTAACCCATCCACTGAGGAGCTCACATATATACCCCGGGCCCCCGCAATTACCGGCGTGTTCATGTCCGGCCCTTTTGTCATTGGATTGTCATTGGCGAAAATGGTTCCAAATCCGATGTACGACCACACCTTGCCAGGGATGCCGGTGACTATGGCAGCCGTGGCATTGGGGCCTCCGTCCCGGTGATGGGTGTGGAGTGTCATTTTGGTTTTGGAGTTTTTGTTCATTGCAGAATACTTTAAGCAATTTAAGTGACCCAAACATGCAATTTGTGTAGCTTATTTGGTAGTTGGAGTATGCCCACTGGGACCAAGGGACGGGCGGCGCCAAGCCCCCCAAAGCTAACAAAATTTTGTCCACTTCCTATATTTTTTGTTGGTACCTACGACAGAAGGTAATTTATTGACCCTCAAAGGTTACGAAAACTTAATTAATCTTTGCAAAATTTAAGAAACTTTTACCTTAACCCTCTCAACAAAATCCTGGGTTGATCACTCCATATATCATTTGTTTTGCACCCAAAATTGAAAAAAGGGAGAGAAAGGCATGGAGTGAGCATATGAAGGATCTTTACCTACTAAATTAGATGTTTAGAAATAGAAAAATGCTATTTTTGTAAAAAAATTATGTAAAAAATCTCACCATAATAATATGACAATTGTATTTTTATAATTGAAAAACATGATGATGAATATTTTATTTTAAAATAAAATACTCTCATTCTATCATTCAACTATGTCATTCTTGTAATAAATCATGTGCAAATTTTTTATTGTATAACATTGTTCTAAATAATATAAACAAATAGCATTAGTTCGCCCCTAGACAAATGATTAGTTTTCCATTGTCTACTCCACTGAACTATTTGACAGTGGCCTTTCCTTTTCTCTTTTTTGTTCTACAGTGCCGTCTGTTTTGTTTTCACTAAGTTTCCAATCCCAGTTCCAGAGCTAAATGAAATGAAACTTTGTTCAAAGGTAAAGAGAGCGAGAGTGTGGCATGTGAAAGGAAAAGAATATATATATATATATTTTTTTTTTTTTGAACAGCAAGGAAAGGAATATATATGATCTACCCTTTCATAGAGAATAGGGATAATTCAAGCAACTTTACCATTTTTCACTAAAAATTGTTTTGTGCATACAATTTGTTTATGAAATTTTGTTCATTGATTAATGAGACAATAAAGTTTTCAGGGAAAATCGTCAAACTAGTTGAAAGCGGTCTTTTTTTAAAGTAAAAGTATATGATTATTCTCATCAATTCAGTAGTGACTTCTGGGGTTTTACTTAATCCCTCCCACCCCCAAAAAAACAATTCATTTGTTTGTCTCTAGCATTATATTCTATTAGCTTATCTCTTTGCTCTTTTTATTTATTAAAAATATGAAGAAATTAAAAACCTGTTTGGAACTCGTGCAAGGAATAGAGTGAAAAAATCTAGCATTTGTCTATGTTTTGTTAAAGAGACTAAGTACTACAATATTAGGTCAAGGTGTGATGGTTATAAGCAATATTGAATAATCCAAGATAGAAGAGAGAACAAACCATTCAACAAAGAACACACAGGTTTTTTTGCCGTGGAAACCCTAACAAGGAGAAAAACCACGTGTTCCCTTTGCCGGACAAAGATCATGCACTATATCTTGTTGTTTAGATAGTTACAAGACTCTTTACAATCAAAACCTATCAACTCTATGATCTAATGATTGTCTTAACCTTGCTCGTATCCACGATTCACCGTTTCCGTGCTTGACCACCGTTCAAATCCCCTTAGAACAGATTTCACGCCTTGAACTTCATCAAGACTCTTGATTTCTTCAATAGGGTTGAACAAGATTGTTGCTAAGATCTGGTTCTGAGCTTCTAGGAAGGTTAGAAATACTTCTCTCTAGGAGTTTTCAATGTGGCGGCTTAGATCTTAACTTGGGGAAGTGTGTTGGGTCTTAAATAGGCAAAAAAAACCCTAGCGACGTAATTCCTGAGGTTCTAGATTTCACACAGCTCGTTCCTGCGAGGTCCAGCGAGCATCCTGCGAGCTCAATCCCAGTTTTTGCATGCTTACTGTTTTTTCTATTGACATCCCACAACATCTTGCGAGAATCCTGTGACATCCCACAAAGTCCATAACTTTTTACTCAAATGTTAAATTGATGATATTCAAAATTCTCTAGAAAGAAGACTCAAAGATCTACAACTTTTCCTCTATTGAGCCTTTTCAAATTCGAACTGTATCATGGTTAAAAATCAGCTATAAGAGAACTCATGCACACCAACACACTGTTTTTACCTTCGAGATCCCTCAAACTCCATCAACATCTCTCAAAGTCCCCTGCAAAAGCCAAAAAGTATCGTATAAGACTCTCTTAGCCTAAGCTTGCACAAATAGACATGAAATCTCTTCCAAA